>OX451216.1:75541426-76035034 GCA_949628195.1 Phasia obesa
AATTTAAATATAATCCTTAAAAGTCTGCAAAAAAGTAATAACAATAAAAAAAGGTCTGGCTTCTTAGGAGTTGTAGTGAAAAATCAGTATTTTTTGGAACTAAACGTTCCATGTGGTTCAAATACCACCAATACTTTCTTTTACTTAACTGTTTCAACTATACTTTCTCATTATTACGTTGCCCTTACAGCTAACAAAAAGCGACCATTGTGCAGACCAACTCTTATTCTTTCAGGCTACCTGCAACCTAATTTAAAATTAAGTATTTGAATAATACTTTCGTGAATTGGGGCATAAATAATTAAAAAGGTTAAAAATAAAGTTTTTCAATTCAGAGTAACAGTAGGCATTAAAAATACATGGGCATGGGAACGTGTTTAAATTGTACCGATGGTGTAGCATTGTACACCATCGGTATTTTTCAGGTTTAAATTTTACCAAAAATGGTACAATTGCACCAACTTTACCAACCCTGCCCCGGACCTACCTGTGAGTCTTCGAAACAACCCAACCTATTTAATTTACATTTTTTTTTGTGTATCATAGTTTACAGAATTGATAGAATTGCCATGATATGTAGCACTGCACAGTGGTTTGAAAACGATATATTTTGGACATAATTCGGTATCTCATGAACCACTGAAGATATCTTAATCTTTCTTAACATATGATATAGGTATGATGTTGTTTCAACAATTTTTAGAGGAATATTAGGTCTTCACTTTTCCTGTACAAGTAAACTACACAAATTTCATAGGGCCATCATGAGACATCCTTTGGTGAAACGCTTTTAAAAAGGGCATAAGCGATGAAATTCGTAAGAAATTTTCGTTTCGTTTTTGTAGATTAGATTATTAATCTAAAACTTCTTTATTTAACATTATTAAATTTGAAAATTTAACACAGTTTAAATTTTTTAGACAATTTTTTCCCGAAAATTTAAGTACAGAATTTTGTATAAATAAAAACTTTTTTAATATCTTAATGGCTAAAATTTCATATCAGATTTACAGTGCTATTTTAAAAACTATAACTCCTATTATTGATAATTGCTGTTATATTTTATTGTTTATATGACAGCTATTATTGAAATTTAGAAGAAAAAAGGTCTTTTATGAAACCTAAAATAGCAAATTGTTGTTCTTTTCACATATCAAAAAAATTATTATTCGAGAATACCACTTCAGTTAAAAAATGTTTAGATGTAAAGACCACCCTGTATGTCATAAGCCGACACTATAAAAATAATTTGTTATGTACGAGGGTAGTTTGATGAATCCGTGCCTTTTTGTATTTCTGTATTTTTTGTAATTTTTCAAACTGCTACCCTATCCAGCATACTCTCCAAATTTATTCCCTTGCGACTAATTCCTCCTTTAAATTTGGAAGAAGTTACTGGGGGTAAAATAAAGAACTTGAAAAACGTCGGACTGTATGTATCAAGAAGAAATAAAACGATGTTGCAAAAAAAAATTTTCTAAAAAGCCTTAGAATTATGAAATTACTCTCGTATGTCTTAAACTAAAAAAAACACTTTTTCATAAATAAATTATTATGAAAAGTATTTTTCTTTAATTTTGAATTACATGACAATAAAATGATATTTAAAAAGGAAGCTTATAACCAAGGTATATTAATCTTACTAGGTAGTGTCGTCCGCCCAGCTGATTTAGGTGTTCGACATGTCAAAAGTTGTATGTGTTCAGAAATTTTATTTCTGTATGTATGTGTTCAGAAATTTTATTTCTGAAATTTTATTTCTCAATTTTCTTATATGTTTTTTGACATTTCGAACTACAAACCAACAACAAAATGCCATGTTGTTCTTGTATTGTTGTATTTGTTGTAGGGACGCCACTACCTAGTAAAATAAATATACCTTTCTTATAACTTAATTACTTAAAGGTTGCTTAAATTTGCAAGCTAAAAGTTCTCACGTTTTATAAACTCTTCTTCTGTTCATTAACTTTATAAAAATTAACGTTTTTATTGAAATTGAATTATTAACACCACCAACCAACACATCGCATATTGAGACATTTTCAACCGTAACGAGCAAGTGCACCACATGCTGTTTTCCTTAAGCACCCACAGAGAAAAAGACACAAACTGTTGAAACAATGACACACTAACAAAAAAGGACATCTACCCCCCTTTAAGCGTTGAAGCTCATAAAAAACTTGTACAAAACATAAAAACAACATTGATAAATGCAGGAAATATTAGCCACAATATGACGGCATACAGTCAGTCATACACGCCTTTCAGTTCAAACAAACCAAATAAAAATTCTTCAATCAAAAAGAAAAAAAAAACATTCACACATAAATAATAAAAAAGGCTTCCGGAAGAAAAGCGTAAAAAACGATTTCCCAGAACGAATTCTAAACGACATTTTAAAAGTGTTGAGTTGGCGGCAACAGCGGTTTTCCTCATTACAACGGCAGAGCGAAATTTTTCTGCGACGAGCAGACACAACAGCGCATAAAGTCAAAGGATAAATTTAACAAACACTTAATAGTCACGTGTGTAAATATGAGAAACAGTGTCCAAAAAGTGGCAATAATCAAAACATAACAAATACGTTTTTATTTTCACGAGTAAATTAAAAAATTGAAAATTAAATTCAAAGTCATTTGACGTTGAGAGAACAAGCGACTTTTTTTCTTGCCTTTTGTGCAGGGAACAAATGACAAAGTCACGTGCTTGTGAGGCCAATGTATGCCATTAAGGCACGTGACCTAAAACAATTGCAACATTCTCGTAGCAACATTCAAACATAATTAATGTGTTTGTGTGTCATCTTGTGCTCTGCGATCGAATGGAGAAATTTATGAAATTTCTTTTTCCTGCCACTTGGCGGTCACATCATGTGTATGAAAGTTGTAAAAGGTAAATAAATGTTTATATGTATGTGTTTGTGTGTGTGTGTTCCACGCATATTAACTCATTTTTATTTAACCGAACTACAGAAACAGAAAGAGAGAGTGAACGGAAACCGGGTCGGTCGTGCAGCATGAGTAGACAGACTCCCCATGGGATTGAAGTGTGCTGGCTGCCGCACACAACTTTAATTTCTGTTTTCCTTAATAAAGATGAGCCAACAGCCAGCCATCCGCATTTATACGAGCAACAAGAAACTGAGTAAATTTTTAGTGTTTCCTTAACTAATAAATAGCTTAGTGAAAATAATCATCATCCGTATGCCAGCACAAATTGTTTGGATAAACAACAATTGTGCCAACACGTGTCTTGCAGCATTTGAAACTGCTGCTGCTGCTACTGCGGCATTCAATTCTCACAATGAATGTACGAATGTTATGAATGACGTGAAGACGTTAAGCTGGAAAAGAGGAAAACAAGTGCGCCTACGAATATGTTAACATTATTCTTGCAATCACAAGGATGCGATTCATGGCGAATTCGAAGAATCTCGTTTCCCTTCTCCTTGTGGCTGAATGTCAACCCACCGACCATCAGTTATTTGTAACGAGGTGGATTTTGTGGGTGTTATCGTTTTCAAAACAATCGTTTATCATGGTGCTCTTTTGATTCAAGGCGGTATTTTTTTATAATGCGTCTTTTTTAATCGGATGTTGGAAATACATAAATGTCAATGAGTTGTTATTGTTGAATTCAAGACTCCCATTGTCTGTCATTCCTTTATTTCTTTGAAGAGCCACGTGTGTTTATAGCGCAGTTAATTGTCTTAATTCCTGCCACAATTCTCTTGGTTATCGATGTGAGATTGTATCGCTATAATTTGTATCGTATTTGTTTTTAATTATAAATCAATTTGCTTTGTGGTGCTTTGTAAGAAATGATGAGTTTTTTAATGAAAAGGGAAATCAAATACAAAATGGAATTGGAATCCTAAACAAACTCGGCCTTGATGTCGCCGAATGCATATTTTAAAACTTTTCTACATATTCTTAATTAATATAGAAAAAAAGTACCTCGATTTTTTAACGCTTTCTGGTATTCTGCTTACAAAACACACAAACAGTTTTCCGCTTTTACTTAGAATAATAATTTACTGATAAATTGATAATAAATTAAAGAATTTGTTAAAACCATTTATGTATATTTTGAGTGAAATTGGAACTTTCCCGAATTTGTTCGACAACAATAACGATCAGTTTTTATGTTGTTTTGAACGTATTTTAGTTAATATATTATCAAAAATTCATTTACTTTACTTTTATAACGAATATAAATTTTATGTAACTAAATTGCGAAAAGCTCACAGTTTAAGAGATATTGATAATTAAATCCATACAAATTTTTTACAGATTTTTAAGGCCATTTTTACCATTTAAATGCAAGGTTTACATTTTAGAAATGAAATTTTAATACACATCTCAATTTTTAATCCCCATGATAATCGAAAATGAGCGGGGAGTGCAAAAAATAATACTTTTGCAAATCCCATATATATAAAAATTGGATTTTGCCACGCCCGCAGACCGAAAATCAAAAATCAGACTTCACAGTGTCACCCGCCTGAATATTTTGAGGATTCCCTGAAAATTTCATCAAAATCAGCCTAGCCTAGAAGATAGATAGATAGATAGATAGATAGATAGATAGATAGATAGATAGATAGATAGATAGATGGATAGATAGATAGACTATCTGTGCTCGCCACGTTGTGGGAGTCCTGACAATATTTTGCTCGATTTTGCTTTAAAAGTAATTCCATACCAATTGTAAGACTCTGACTTTTATAGTGCTTCAGTTATGGTTTCGGTATTTGTATTGTTCAATAAGGGTGCTATTGTTTTACCAGATGATTAGATCACCGTCAGATAAGTAACAAAAATAAACGAACCTTAATTAAAAAAATTAATGTACTCTAACAAGCAGACATTTGTGAGTATGACTCGCACTTCACTGATTTATTTTACTAATGGCATGTTAGATATAATAAAAATCGTTAGGTCATATGTAAATCCTTCACTTGCTTATAAAAGGACTGAGATCTGGTTCTATTTTTAACAGAATTTTGCCACTTGTACATATTAGTTTTTATCTATTAATTCAAAAACTTTATTTTATTAGAAAGTTGCATAATATAATTGGGTACCAAATTAGAAAAAAAATAATTTGTTGCTTAAGTTTTTTATATCAAATGGAAAATTGTATGATTTTTTTATACTGAAGCGTTATTTCGACATGAAAAAGCAAATACAATATCCGACCTTTTTTCCAAACCGAAAAAATTTCATAAATTCAATTCAATTTTTAAAAATGTTTAAATATTTACCAATTTTACACAGTTTACGAAATTTCTCCTTTTCCACGATATACTCACACACATTCAAACATATGTGTGTCTATGTTATTTTTTACACTAAATCTAACTTATTTGACGTTCATGTACTAAAAAAAATTATTAGTTGTTGAAAGCTGCACAGGAAATAAATTTCTAATATTGTGGCCATTTTCAACAATAATTTTTCCTTTCAGTGAACACAATTTCAAGTATGATTTATGGATTTGAAGTTAATGTGAGTAGAAAATAAAAAAATGAAAAAAGAGGAGGCCGTTTATTCAACTTGAAACAGGAACTTCCCATTTTTTCCAATCACTAAACACAAAATAACTTTTATTTAGTTGTGAGTGCAACCATACATGACAACAACGTGAACTCAAACAGAAAGACAACAAAAACATGAATAGATCAAACGATTACACACAAATCACAACAGAAGCAAAGGACCACCTCCTTTTTTTCCCTTTCATCGTTTTTATGACTTTTGCTTTTGCACACATTGTAGCTGCCTTTATGAGGCAAAAATAAACTTTCGCAAAGATACAAACAAAAAAGTTATAATAAAGATTCATTTTGTATGCGAAGGATTTTTGAAAAGTTCCACCAAAAACTTTTTGCCTGATTTAAAAATTTAAGAATGTGCAGTTGTATCGAATTCTAGGGAATAACGGAGAAGTTCACAAATAGTTTGTAAAAGGGACAAAGAAAAATCAATACAAATTGACAATCAGCCGCCCTAAGAGTCTTAAATTATTGTGTATGAGAGATAGTATTTGAACAATATATTATTTAAAGCTCATTTTCTGATTTTCTTAGCTCGTGAGTGAGTGTAGGGCTTAAAGTTTCTGCTAATGCAATGTAGACACATATACCCTATATTTGTATGCGTTGCTTTGTTTACATTTCAACATCGGAAAGCATGTAATGCGTTAGTATGTGTTTAGGCATCATTGATTTAAAACATAGTTTTCGAATACAAAGTTACAAAATCATAGAATCGCCAATTGACAAAATGCTGTTATGTTATATGTTACGGGTGGAAAATGTTATATGTTACGGGTGGATCATAGCGCTTCAGCAGATGTACGAGTAGTATTAAAAAACTCAATTTATATAATCAAATTAAATAGTTAATGCTCGCGTTTTAAATCTGTGTAGTGCTGAAACCAATGCAAGTTTTTTAGCTGCAATTTATTGATAATGCTTTTTCACAAGCAGATATTTTTAAATATTGTTACGTTTTTACTTTACGTTGGTTCTTTTAATTGCAAAATAAATACACACTGTTATTACTTAAGTCACTTTATTTATAAATACCACTGTTCAAAAATACAGCAAACTGTTAAACACTCTTAAAATTCGACAACTTAACTCTTTGACTTTTAAATTAATACTGCCATACTACTCGCCAGCACGATTCACTTATATAGGTGATTTAAAAGCACCAGAATGTTCTATTCCAGACAGGTCTGGCAGGTTCGATTGTTGTTGCTCTTGTTTTCTGTTTGAGTGATTGTTTATTTCTTTATACCTGTATGTGTGGCTGTTTATTTGTTAATGCTTGTATTTATGTACATATGTGGCTGTGTATTTAACAGAAGAGTGTTTATTTAATCTGTGTGTGTATATGCGTAAATGCGAATGTTTGTATGAGGCGTTTCTTTCTTCCATCATTGTAAGAAAATAAACCATTAATGTTGTTGTTGTTGTTCGAGAGTATTGTTGTTCAGAGCTTATAATGAATAAATTCTTCTTTCGTAACAATATTAACCCTAGAATACTAACGCTATTTAATACTAACGCCACGAAAATTTTACGTACTGTGGATTTTTTTCAATTAATGTGGTTATTTCACCAGTTTTTTAAATTTTAATAGTGGTTATTTATAAAATAATAAGAATTAACTAGTAATTCATATTAAAGTAAACAAAACCTATTTTAAAGGTTAAATAAAACTACATGTTTGAGATCAAATCATACCTGAAATAAAATAAATGCTCATATGTTATATCATAAGCCCTGGTGATAACAGTCTTTGCCTACACTTTTATTTGCTGCATACTGCAACGCTTTTGCAAATGTGACAATATGTGGGTGTCATACGAAAAAAATGTATACTTTCTTTTAATTTTTATTAAAGCTGAAAGTGCTATATTCTAAGCTTCTGCCAATTATTTTTCGATGCGAAACTGTCGTTGCTCTAAAAAGCCTTTTCCTGCTCTATATCACTAACGTATCTGATCTCACTAAAGTCGCTGCAAGTTGGTAATGCAGCAACATCTTCACAGTTGAGACCACGCTTGGAATTAGTCAGTTTTTTGCTTGCCTTTATCATTTACTGCATAAAATACTTCCAAAAATTTATACTCTTTTTACTAATTGACGTACGCAAATTATACGCTTACCACTAACACCACGTAAATTTACCGTATAGCCTTTCAATGTTTACGTTCTTAGAGCAGTTAAATGACTAAATATGCGTTGTATAGGTTTTTGCGTTTCTTCAAAAACTATTGGAAAAAGCACTTGTGCAATTTGGTACCGTTAGGCCATTGGATGCTTGTGTAGCTACAATAATAAAAAAAAACTACACGTAAAATTTACGTAGGTTAGTATTCTAGGGTTAAGAACACTTAATTCCGCCAGTCTTTTGTCTCAATACATGTACAATACATATATGTACAAAATAAGCAAACTATGCAAAATTAGTATATTATTTGGTCGTCATCTGAAAGTAAGTTGTTAGGTAAAGCGTCAAAAGTCCAACTTAAACCTTCTCGCACTGACTACTCAAAATAGGGCAATAGTATAGTTATAAATGAATTAATTAGATCGAAAAGCATATGCCAAGGGCATAATTTATTTAGCCTTCGCCTTTATGATTACGAGATAACTGGATCTTAGGAAAGAGATGGTACGAAAATCTCCAAATAAAATACGTATAATTATTAATTACTAGCTCTGCCCGCCATGTTGTAGGCGTCCTGACAATATTTTGTTCGATTATGCTTTAAAAACAATTCGAAGACAATTTTAAGACTCTTACTTTTAGAGTGCTTCATTTATAGTTTATGAATTTATGGTAATTAATCAGGAAAAAAATCTTTATATAAAATTCTCAAATTTATATGAAATTCGAAAATTATTGCAGAGTTCTATAAATAGTATTAAAAATTTCATGCTGACATAAATAAAAGGTGCTGCTAACTTTGCAGTACCATTAAATCGGTAAAATTGCGTACTTTCACTAATTTGTCCCTGTATTTTCTTGGAAATGAAATATTTTTTCGGAAATAAAGTATCCTACATTTGAACCGAGATACTTCCTCATAAAATTATTTATTTATTAAAATTCATCCAGTTGTTCTTAAGTGATGCGAACACAGCCAGACAAATATTCTAAAAATTATTGTTTTGTGTTCCATTTCGATTACTATCTGCACCAGCGACGTAATATTTCATGTTATCGAAACTTAAAAAAAAATTAAATTTTTACAAAAAGACTTGTGCTTAAAAAATAGCATTACAAAATGTAAAATTTTATTCAGCGAAATTTTTGAATTGTTGGGTCAATTTTTAAAAACTAATATCTTTAATATCCCCCTAAATCACCAAAATAATATTTAAAAAAATTAAATTTACATATTTTACCACTTTTTGAATGTAATTCATTTTTGAATATTCATTAAAGCAAACAATAAAATATTTAAAGTCAGGCAATAATCGTTGCTTTTTAAACTGGAGAGATAAGTTTGCTTTTGCATTCGCTAGCTTTTAAAACACAAATAAATTGTTTTGTACAATATTTTTACATTCAAAATAAGCTTGTAATGAATGGTTCTTGAGAAAGACCCGCCTAAAGCGCTTTTTATTCAGCTTTTCAAAAGGAGTTGGACATTTGTTTTTTGTTTTGTTACGTGAATTACTACTACTAAACAAACGCTTCTTAAAGTGTTAACACGCGTATGCGACACCACTTCTTCGACACTTTCTGAAAACATATAAAAACGAAAAAAAAAATCGAATCCCTTCCGCTTGATTTGATGCCAATTCATACGAGCATCTATTGCTAAAAGCGGGGTGTTGATAAAACAAAATTTTCATTTCCTTTAGAAATTAAGTTTCTTTTGTAAATCAGCGTACGTGCATTGAATTTTGGCACATACTTATAAAAACACTAGCGAACAACAATGATGCACCACTCTTCTCACTCTTCGGTTAAACAGACAGGCTTTCTGACTTTGTGTGGTGCAATACTTTGAAGTGTCAAAGAGTTTAATCGATGACATGCGTACGGAATTTTCGCAATTATGATGATTAACTTTTTTATACACTTTTCTGTCCGAAAAAATTAAATTATGGAATTTTTCTATTTCTATTTCCATTTCCATTTATTCATTACTTCCAATCAATTTAAGAGAATTGTTACATTTGCAGGCCTCTTTAACAATTATTGCTGTTAATGATGCACAATTTGACATGACCCAAAAGGATTAAAAGGGTTTCTTTTTTATTGATTTTAATTTATTGTTTCATTTATATGAAAAAAATATGTTCACAATTAAGTCGTGTCTTTTGATTTTGCCATCCGTTTTCAAAAACTAAAACTACTAGAGAAATAACAAACATCCCTTTGTCAACTTTACTGTCCACCATTTAGTGTATTTTTTATTTTATGTAATAAGAATTCTAGTGTTAATAATAACAAGCCAAGGCAACGACCACGGCAATTATTGATCTCCTAGATTTCTACCTGTCGTTGACTGGCTCCCCTTTTCCTTCTTTTAAAAACCGCATAGTCCTTTGCATAATTACAAAAGGATCTCTCTAAGGTTCAAGTTTCATTAAAATCGTTTCAGGCATATCAAAATGTTTTAAAAACAAACTTAGTCTATTGTAACTTCTAGATAAGGATGTTTCTATTAATACGTTTATACGTAGCCTATTCGCAAATTAAAATTATTCGCAAATAATTACCTCATTGTTTATGCGGCAAATTGTACTTAATAATAGTTTTGTTTTTTTTAATGCTTGTGTTGCTTAGCAGTGTTGGGATGTGATAATTGTACCGTCCCACAAAGGGGTTGGCAGCTCGACAGACAACGAAATTCTGCATCGTATAGTGAATTTTTAAGGTTTTTGCTTGAGATTTGTCTTTTTGGGACACTGTTAAAATCAGGAGAGTTAAGTAAATCGCATACATTTTTATTGACTCTAGACGATTTTAGGAGGTTTGCAATATATTTTTTGTGGCTAAACGAATAAAGATTTTGTATTGATTTTTTTCTACGAAAGGCTATATTAGCATCTACTTATATTAATTTTAAGAAAAATTTTATTTAAAATTTTTGATAAAAAATTTAGTTCGATATTAAAAAAAGTTTTTTTTGTTCCTTTTTTGGTCGAAAAAGAAAGTGAAAAAGTTTCTGAGAGTAAAATCCATTGCGATCCTAAAAATTTTATATATCAATATAAAATATACGATCTCTACTTTTATACTACTTTTTTGCACTACTTTTTTGCCATTTTTTCCAAATTACACCTTTTTTCTGTTTATGCTAATCTTGCATGGGTAGTTCAAGTAAGAAACATTTTTGTCGTTCATAAAATGTTTTTGGTTTCTAAGTTGTTTCAAATAAATTAATTGTTATTATTTTAAATTAAATTGATTGTAAATTTTATTTGATTTATTACCTATACATATAACACACTGTGTAATTTTTTAAGTCATGGCAAAATAACCATATACGGACACCACTACGTCATAAAAGACCAAAAAAAAAGACCCCTGTCGCCCAGTTTTGCCCAAAGTCCTCCAGGTTTTTTATGGGCCCTCAAAGATGTGGGCCCTCGATGTCATTTTTGCAAAAAAATTATCATTTCCTCAAGCTCATATTTTGCAAACCGTTTGAAATTTTGATATACTCTCTGAGTCAAAGTTGTAGCTCTTGTCATAAAGAACAAAAATTGTGAACATATAAAATCAAAAAAACTTCTTCTTCAAGGTCAAAATACAAAAATGAACCTAAGATCTCAATAAACAACTTTCTAGAACATATGAACTTCCTAGGAATGATTCTTAACACCGTTTAGGTAGCGCTTAGGTAGCCGCAAAAGTGAAAAATTTCCCGAAAATTGTTTAACGGTGTTAAGAACCATTCCTAGGAAGTTCATATGTTCTAGAAAGTTGTTTATTGAGATCTTAGGTTCATTTTTGTAGTTAATTATTTCCTTGAATTTTGAACGGTTAGCTACCTATGGACCTGAACAGGGGAACAAAGGTAAAAAAAATTGAATTTTTTAATTTTTTTTGATGTGATTTTCTGCCTGTCGGTCTGTTTTTGTTCGCATCACGTAAAAACTACTGGATGAATTATAATAATAGGATACCTTTCTCCGCAAAAATATCTCATTACCAAGAAAGAGCGAGAACAAGGTGTGAAAGTACGCAATTTTACCGATTCAATGGTACTGCAAACTTGACAGCAACTTTTTTTGTCAGCGAGTAATTTAAAACACTGTTTGTAGTACTCTACAATAATTTTGGAAATTTGAGATTTTTATATAAAGCCTATATTTCTGTGTAATTTCCCAGGGATGGTAACTTTATACAAAGTAATTACATATACCATATATAAAGCACTATAAAATTAAAGTCTTAAAGTGGATTACTTTCAAAGCAAAATAAAGACATTCATAACTAGATGAGGCGGGCACATCTAGTTATAAATCAATTAATTAATCTCAGATAAATTAAATACTTTAAAGTAATAAATTACAAAAATGACTTTTATTAATGCTCTTCTCTTCGACATCAAAGCTTAATAAATCAGTCAAGTGCGAGTTAGTCTCACACACGTAGGGTTCCATACTATGGCTAGTACGCCATTAAAAACTCCAGTTGTTAATTTTTTCATGTCTTATGGGGCACCCTTTTCTTTTTAAAATCAAAGTCATATTCGTAAAAATTGCATCGCTATTGGAACACCCTTTAAATCTTAGGAATTGTTGTTATAACCGCCATGATAATAAACTTTTTATAAAAATATCACGCCTACCTATTGCGGCTCAAAAAATAAGGTGATATACGTGGAAAACATGTCACTGATATACCCTTTAGTAATTAGTAATTGTTACAGTGGCCGAAGTACAACATCTACTGTAAACAATTTAAGAGTCTACCTATTACGGTTCAAAAAATTAGGCTATTTAAGTAAAAATCATTTCTCTGTAGGAACACCCTTTATTTTTTATTATTTGTTATAGGCCTATAGAAATAAACCTCCTGTAAAAACTTCAAGAGTCTACTTATTATCGTTCAAATCTTAGGCCATATACACGCAAAGCACGTCACTCTCGGAACACCCTTTAATTTTAAGGTTTAATTTAATAGAAAGCGAACATAGAGTTAATTACTGTCTGCAAATAAGAAATAAAGACATCAAGGCAAATAACACCTCACTTTCGGAACACCCGATAAGTTTTAGTAATTATTGCTATAGTGGCCACAGTTATACACCTTTTGTGAAAATTTCAAGAGTCTACCTATTATGGTTCAAAACTTAGGCCTTATACATGCAAATAACACCACTATCGGAACACCCTTTAATTTTTAGGTTCATTTTTTATACTTGTTTATATAGTGAACTAAGTTTTAATTACTGTTTTTAAATCTTGAGTCTTTGCCTCCCACAGTTCAAGAAATAAACACATATTCGTGAATAACACCTCTCTATCGGAAGACCCTATAAGTTTTAGTATTTGTTGCTATAGCGGCAACAGCTATACATCATCTGTGAAAAATTCAAGAGTCTACCTATTACGGTTCCAGAGATAAAAGGCGCTGACAGACGGACAGATGGACACACGGACAGATATTGTAGCGAAAACAATAGGGTTACGTTTTTACACTTTGTGTACGGAACCCTAAAAATTAATATTTAATTTAATTTTATTAATATTATTATTATTAAAAATCAAATGGATGTTTCGGGGGGTCTTATTGAAGGGGTACCCCCCCCCCCTGCTCATAATCTACAGTTTTTTTTTCTTTATTATTTATTGTATCTGCAATATGTTTGAACTAACAATAATTACTCATATCTTAAGTCTAAAATAAAAAATATACTTTTTGAGTCCAGTCAGTGCTAGACAAAAATAATGTTTGTATCACGGTTGCTGCAATCATTTGCGGGTCATCCGTCTGATGTGCGGCCATCAGACGGATTGGTTACATTCGAAAACCAGGTTCGTAAAAATGCATGTTTCGCTATTTCTGCTTTGACTGAAGGCATGTTTAGATATTCGGTGTTCTCGAGTTTTTTATATACCAGGAAGCAACTCTAATCATACATAGAATCTTATTTTGGCGCCTTTGAAATTTGTCTACATTGCTTACTGAGGCATTGCCCCATAATTGAATCCCAAATCAGTTTGACGAAAAATTCGGTGAATCTCACCTAACAGTGTGTGTATAAAATACTCTAGAGAGTTCTGTAACAACAACTAATACAGGTTAAGCAATCTTGTTTGTCTCTAGACAGCATTAATGTGCTGTAAATATATTTTTTTGCATTAGTTTTCAGCATACATTATTAAAATAATGTAGTAAAATTTTGGATTTTACTGTTTACTAAAAAAAAATTACAGTAACCTGTAAAATTTTAGTGGTTACTGAAATTTTTTTTTAAAATATACTGCAGTATGCCCAAGTATGCTACGAATTGATATTGTTAAAATACCGTTGTAGGCTGCATTCCATTGATAAAAAATTTCTTTTTATATATTTTGTTTCATTACAATTCGCTGAATACTGATTAGTGATGTTACAAATTTCATGTGTGATGATATTCGTTTTTCGAAAATAAAATTTATATATTAATTTTTTTGATATTCGTAACTTAGCTAAAATTATTTTTTTCAAAAATCAAATAACATTTTCATTTACAGTATGCCCAAGTATGGTTTTCAGTTATTTCAAAATCTCAAGTCTTCTTTCGTAACAGTATCAAGTAAAGGCTCATCTAAAATTTTTGTCAAAATTGGCCACAACCAAACATTTAAAAATTGACAATCCATCAATGGCAATATCTAACAATATTTCGTAAGAATACTGCAACAACAATATCTCAATTTCAATATAAATGTAAAATTAAACGTTATATTTTCTTCTTTAAAAATTGTTGAAAGTTTTATTAAATGAATTTTATTATTTGTTTTGATTCAGTTTACAGTTTTTTAGTTTTTATTTAAGTTCTATAAGCCCTGGGCAATTGAATAAAAGCTAATTTCAAAGAGGATTTAATAAGTTTTAATTTAATATCATTCGTGAAAAATATTAAAAAATTTTTTTTTAATTATTTTTTTTAATTAAAATTTTTTTAAATTTACATTTGTTTTCAATGTGGCGCACCATGGTGGGATCAGAAGTTTTGTTGAAAAGACTTCATATCTTCTTTATTTTTAGTAAAAATTTCTTACTTTGGCCACATGTTGCTATTTTTTCATTAAAAATTAAGAAATATGAGGTTTTTTGTAACATAAAATATTTTCTATTTTTATAGCTAAAAAACTGTAAGATATAGAATTTTTTTTTTAATTATATATGAATTCAGGGAGTCAATAAATAAGGTTTCAATGAAGTAGTCATGAAGTAGTCATTTTGAGTGCCATGTTCGTTTGACACGGAGTAACCCTATTTGCATATTTTTTTCATTTTTGGCGCATATTTTGTAGGTAAATGCATATTTTAGTGCAATGCATTTTTAGTTAGCTTAAAATCGAAATAAGGTTGCATGAAAATTGGAGTTTTGCAAACAAAGCAAATCATCGCTATTAAAAATATTGGTATATTATATTTTTCGAAATATTACATTAATAGAAAATATATAAATAAATGGCTTATGTTCGTATAGTCGGTTTAACTACTCAATATTGTTGACAGGAAAGGGGAAAAATTTTAGACACTACCTAATCGTACTTAACAATAATTATTGTATTTATTGTTTGTTGGAAGGTTACAAATAGTTTGAATAATAAATATAATATTAATGTTGATCGATGAGTTAAAAAAGTTATTTAGTTACTATAGACTTTATTCCCCACAGCCAAAGGTAAGACGATACTTCATGTATAAAATTTGAGAAAAACAAAACAAGGACTGGTATAAGTCCTTTTAAAATTATTCATAAGAAACTACATTCCCATTTCTGCATACTTTTTTTTGACACAACTTTCTCGATATCTCTGAAACCACTAAACAGACTTAAGAAGACAATATTTGATGATTTTGTGATTTAGTGCTGATTTTCGAATACTTTACCTAACCAAATACCCTCGGAACTTAATTAGGAGTTATCATAAAACTATCATAAAAGGAGACCTGCAGAAACTGTTGGTGCATAACCGATGATAAACAAAGTAATGGCTCACATCATTCACGCAAGGCTATCCTCTTCAATCTCATCAGGACTACGAAATGAACAAGCCGGATTTCGAGCCCTTCTATCCTGTATCGATCATGCCATTAGCCTCCGCATTATCGTCGAGCAGTCGGTAGAATGGCGCGCCTCCTTATAATGCATATTTATTGACTTTTCCAAAGCTTTCGACACCATCCACCACCAGGCTATTTGGCAAGCACATAAATATAAAGGGGACCAGGTAAAATAGTTGATATAATCAAAGCTTTATATATGGGGCATGTATGCACGTCTCGAAGATCTCGATTATGCTGACGATATATGTCTGCTTGCCCATAGTTCCTCGGATATGGCAGCAAAACTGAAGGAAGTACAAAGAATTGCGAGTATCGATGGTCTACATATCAACATCGGAAACAAAGTGCTACGCCTAAACACCACCAACACCTCGAAGTGCAAAATAAACAATATAGCGCTTGAAGAAGTTCAATCCTTCACTTACTTGGGCAGCATTATATCCTGTACAGGTGGCTCTCGAGAGGATATCCGCTTAAAAACCACACTCTGCCTTTTCTCCTCAAATGTACGTTCAATATTTCTCTATGGCTCTTAGTCATGAAAGACCACGGCGAACGATTTACAGGCTCTACAGATATTTATAAACCGGTCTTTGCAAAAGATAATAAGAATTTTTTGACCGAACGCAATCTCAAACACGGACTTGTAGCAAAGAACAGCGGAGATTTCCATCAGTGTTCAATTAGCAGAGAGAAAATGGAAGTGGTTTTGCTATATCCTAAGCATACCAAACAACATAGCGAAAATAGCAATATCATGGAATCCTCAAGGTAGCAGAAGAAGGGGCAGACCTGCTAATACGTGGAGCAGATAAATAGAAGCGGAATCTGTCTTGGTGGGAGCGACTTGGCCGGAAATGATCCGGATGCGCACAATTGATCAAACTGGAGCAACTTTGTTGCGGCTCTTTGTTCCACACTGGAACTATAGGAATAAATATATACATTAATAGAATAAACCTTTATCAAGTTATTATTTTATATGTATTTCATGCAAATTATTTAATTTTGGATATAACGGTATATCTAAAAAAATATGATGAAATGAACTATACGGAGTGCAGCGAACCAAAAAATCGAAGAAACAACTTTCAGTTGCTCCAGTCCAAAAGTTGGCCTAAATTTATAATCTTGCGTAATTATAATCAAATATAGTTCAAATAAATATTCGTTAATACCGTCGTCACTTGCTATTCTTTTGACCTGTAGGCAACTATACCAAACAAACAGCCAGTGGCGAAGGTCTTCACCGAAAGGCATGACAACAGTATTTTATTTACTGGCTTAACAAATCCAATTAAATGGATATTGAAAATGTATCACATGAACCTTTTTCGTAGACTGTGACCGTTTTTGATTATAATTCTGAAATAAAAGTAAAATGATTTGAATAATTTTAGAATAGAATTAAAAAATAATAAAAAATGTCTATAAAAATTTTTGGATAAAAGATAAAAATTAAATATAAATTTTATCCTAGAAACTGTGTGAAGAAATCTCCAAACAGATACAAAATTTTATATATTTAAAGAATTAGTATCTGTTCATTTTGTTCATAACCAATGATTGATAACAAATGTGAGAGTGTGTGATAGTGATAGTGACTGTGACTGGCTGTGTTACTCTTAAGTTCATATTTTCTACGATGACATCTGTACGATGTTTAGACAATTTTAGTATTTTCAAATACAAATGGCATATGAAATCTTTTACAATTTTACAATCACCCCTTTTTAATGTAAATATACTCGTATATATTGCAAGGAAACAACAACAACAATAAAATATTGAGTAAAACAAATGCATCATCAACTTAAAAATACAAGAAGGCCTCTTGAAATCCATTAATTTTTTTTTTTGTTAAAAACCAACAAAAATTGTATCAAAAACACTTTTACACTTTATGTTCTTTTCAATAATTTTATTTTTTTTTTCTTTCTTTTTTTTTGGTATTTCTGTTAAATGCGATAAGCAAAAATCTCATAAAAACATGGATATAAATGAATATTTTTGTGCTCGCACTGGGTATAGAATCATTTTATTGAAGAGATTTTTACTCAATGCAAGCAGTACATACTTGTAGATGAATGTTTTTCCTACATGTACAGATATCACTAGAGGAAAAATTTGGTAAAAGATAATTTTATAAAATTTTTATAATGTTAAAAATAAAAACCTGAAATTTGAAAACAAAACCTTTTTTCGTCTATTCTGTATAACAGAGTTTTTCAGACTTGGACCTATTTTTATAACTTGTTTTTGTTATAATAACCAGGGTAAAGCTCGCTGCTACAATTTGCCTTTAAATTACGTGATAATTAAAGGTTATTTTTAGCTTACTATTAATAACGAAAAACTACTTATCTCTCCGATAGTATCCTAACTTTAGCTAATAGGGCAAAACATTACAAAATATTTATTTATTTACTTTTCTGTTGAATGTAACCCACGCCAAATTTTTAGATTCTGACTTTCATAGTGCTGCAGATTTGGTTTATATTTATTTTGTATGGTGGTACTCCTACAGGATTATTCTCAGAGCAAAATACATGTTTCAAGAACATCTCGGCGGAGTAGGAAGAGAAAGACAGGTACCCCCACACAAAAATTATTAATTTTTCTATATCTAAAGGACGATTAAAGTAAAGTTAACTAAATAATATTGATTTTAATTATTTAATATAATGGTAATTAGCCATAACGTTTAATAATAAAAATGTATCTGATCCAACAACAAGGATTTATTCATGACTAGCTGTGCCCGCCACGTCGTGGGCGTCCTGACAATATTTTGTTGGATTGTGCTTCGAAAGTAATCCACGCCAAATTATAAGATTCTTACTTTGCTTCACGTAAACGGTACTTTATATAATGGTACCCATCCTTGGATAAAATTCTAAAATTTATATAAAATTCTAAAAACTATTGTAAATCTCTGTAAAATGTGTTTAAAATATTTTAATAACATTGTAATTTCACAAAGTAAAAATACAATTCAAATACAAATTTTATTCAATTGGCGCCTTATGTTGCGCAATAGTGTTTAAAATATCCCAGTTTTAAACCTAAAATGTCAGTACCTTTAAAATTGGCATGCTAAGGTACCTCCTCACAAAATTTTGTTAAAATCCATCCAGTAGTTTATACATGATGCGAACACAAATGAAAAGCAGACAGGCAGACGGAAAAGAGTTACTATTTTATTGTATGAATAGATAATAAATAACAAACTACCAAACTAATAAATAGTGGTACATTAACCAGTGATGGGAGGGTGACGCTAACCATTAATTGTAAAACATAAAAATCTCCACACCCAGGCGTGATTCTGGCGTGACTCATGCCTGACTAACGGGTAACAAATTACGACATTTGCACATCATATATAAAACAATGACAAAGCCGCAAAGGGCTTTTTGTTGGCAAACTCAACGCTTGAGGCTGTTATTAAAACTCATTTAACTTTTGAGGCGCACCGATGCGCAGGCTAATTTTTCCCAAAATAACGCTTATTTGTTCGGGCTTTAAAACTAAATTAAAATTTTTGCCCAACTAAGTCCAACTAATAACTTTATGTTCACAAAAGCATCTCCACCAATAATTTGAAATATAATTTAAAAAAAAAAAAACTTTTCACCAAATACCTGAACTTGCATGATTGAATTTATTGCTTTTTAATACATAATTACTTGTGATAAATAGTATTTAATTGCCTTTTTCTACCTCCTTTTTAGTTTTTTACTCAATATTTAATTTAAACGAATTTTATGCTCTTTAATAGAGCACTTTTAGTTTTCACCATACTTTAATTTTTTCAAAGTAATCCGCGAAAAAGGTCATTTGACCCCTCTGTGCGACGTGCTTGACCATTTGTTTGATATGGTGTCGTTGAATTGTCTCTGCTGTCGGAGCCAGTAATACTGTTTACCAACAAACTGATATCGCTTTGTGCTGATGTGACCATATCACGCTCTTCCAGCCATCAGCAGCCTAATCTTTGTGATGCATGGCGAGTTGTAAACGTGTCGAAACATTTTAATGTTTTAGAGCAGGGTTAGGTTTCTTCACAGCTACGATGTTGTGTAGCGCTCTTCTTACTGTCCCTCGTTTAACGTTTTTATTTATTGCTAGGGCAGCTTCCTTTGTTAAAAACTTGCCAGCTCTCATATTTCTCATCATAAGGCGTGCGTCCCTATCAGTTAATAGTTTTCGTCCTTTAGCCTGCCCTTACGGAGCAACATTTCGAAGATTTAGCACTCTGATAACCAATGGTTGGCGTAAAATAGCACAACTGAGTACATACGAGTAATTTTGTTTCAATTTTCAATTTTCTCTCATTGCTTATAATTTAATTTGTCTTAAATGCAGTTTTGTTAAGACTAAATAGGAAAGAACACAAAAAAGTAATTTGAAAATCGCTTCATGACTACTATTTTTAAGAAATACAAAGATGTACTCACTTCTGCTCCCCACTGTATGTATGTACATGAGAATCCTGTCTTAAGATGCTTACTCTAAAACAGGCCACAAGGGGGAAACATACTGTTGCTTTTTTATATGTATGCGGACTTTAAAATTATTTTGCCCTTATTCAGGAAGGCTAGTTGCTAGTGTGCTACTCTATTAGTCTGTGAATTATAGGTTCGATTTTCACCAAAGACTATGGGTGTTTCACTTCGTTACTTCGCTCGATAAGTCAAGTTAGAATATAATTTCTCATTATACCAATAAAAAATTATTCTTAGTAGTTATGGCCTTATGGCTAGGTTCTTGAATAAATCAATGAATAAATATAATATTAAAAACAAAATTAATATTTAGACCATCAATGAGTTCAATAAAATGTATGTATATGTAGATCCAAAAAAACTTCAAGATCTATTTTTATCCTTTCTAGCAAATTATATTAATGCCTCTATAAATCAAACATCTCCGGATTTTCTATTACAATTTTTATATATTTCTTGAAAAGCTTAGTAGAAAAACTGAGCAACAAACTCTTGTGTGGTGAATAAATTTTAATTTATATACAATTTTCTTTGAGTGTAGTAGGCATTATTGTTACGATCTGAATTTGTGTTATTGTGTTGTGTTTTTAAGAATGTGCTGCTACAACTGCTGGGTTTAACATTACTCAACTTAAACACTTATAAGTCGTCATCAATATCACTTCAGAAAAATGCAAACACACGTTTTCAATACATATGTATGTATGTATATGCTGTGTGTGAGTGTGCAGCAACCACAAAAACATCAGCTTGCACTAAAAGGATAACACGCGCCTTCCTCTATCGATGATTCCTGTAAATAATTATTTATCGATGGTAGTTTTATATTATTGTTGCCATCTTCACTTGCATGTCCTCACAGTCTCTTAATGAAATCAAAAGTGTGGAAATTGTAATAAATTTAAAACCCAAAAATAAATATGTTCTCTGGCTCTTATTACTCCTTTTGTTTTTAACTCGTTCGTTGTTGTAATTGAAACGTACAAATAAAATAAAAATGCTGTTCAAAAAGAATACGACTGCAAGTCCATTGCTAAATGCAATGCAGGACTTTTACTACTGCTGCTGCATTAATGTTTTTATTGATTGATATCCACTTGAGATTTCATCCAGTTGTTGTTCACAACAACTTTGCCAACAAATATGTTTTGTAGACTCATGTTTTGCTGATACTGATCTTAAAGATAAAACAGTAGCACCACTACCAACTGACCACATGGCTCTTCAGTTTACATCAATATATTGGCTTCAAATTACTGACACTCGACCGTTTAGTATCTGAATTTACTCATTCTTGCCTGTGTTACAACTGGCGCCAGATTAAATGTTGTCAAAGATGTTTCTAACGAACTGTAAAATTGTATTTGATTTCAGTTCTTAATTTCGTACAACTAGAACTTAGTTTAAAATAATGATTGTCTAATATTAAGTTCCCAAAATTATGCTTGTCTATATTTATAAAAATACATTAATGTAATAGATAAAGAAGTGGCAAATTTAAACCTTTCCTTAAGACAATCATCTAAAAAAAATTTGGTTATTCTTCTGAATAAGCATTGCTTCGTATTGCAGCAACCGTTGCCGGAAATATTGAAATCTATATAAATAAAATCAATTGTCGTTCGTTGGTAATCGCATCACTTAAGAGCGGCCGCACCAGTTTGGCCAATTTTGTTGTTGTAATTATTCATCATAACCCAAAAACCCAGGTTTTAATGGAAGCCCACTTTTTAGAGAACTAAAATAGGCACCAAGGGTTACCCTTATATATACATAGTTTAGCGAAACACATGCTGGATTGGAATAGTGGTCATGGTACGTTCCATACAAAGTGAAGAATAATTATCGTCGACAGAACGGTGGGCGTGGTACCTCCCATATAATGTGAAAAATTTCGTCCAATTAGAGAATTACAATAGGTAAAGTCTTGAAAATTTGCACAGGTATCCCTCAGTGTAATATGCATAGTCTAGCAAAATTTGAACTGGATTAGGACAGTGGGCCTGGCTGCTCCCATACAAAGTCAAAATTATTATACTGGATTGGGATAGTTGGCGAGGTACCTCCTATACAAAAGGAAAAATTATTATCGTTTATAGAGAATTACAATAGGTAGAGTGTTTGGTAGGAATCGAACCCACAACCCCAGACTTAAAGGCTAGTACACTACCCAAAATAAAAATACCTTCAATACAAAAAAGTAAAAAAGAAAAGTTTTTAATTTTTTTACCGTCTCATAAAGCCAAGTTCCTTAAATGCGTCATCTAAGGAACACCCTTTAATTTTTATTTATTTTCCTTTGTTTTTTTTTCAGGTTTAAAGTTTGTACATATTCCAGTTTCGCTTTCGCAGCACCCTTTAATTTTATTTTTTTTATTTTGTGGTATTGCGGACATAATTTTACAAACTCTGTAAAAATTTCCGTTTAAAAAGAAGTCATATTCGCGAAAATGGAGTCACTTTCGGAACTGCCTTTAAATTTTAGTGATTGCTTTTATAGCGGCCGTGGCAACACATATTTTGTAAAAATTTCAAGAGTCTATCTATTACGATTCAAAATGTAAGGCCATATACGAGAAAATCATGTTGTAGGGGCAATAGAGTCTACCTATTATGGTTCAAAAATTAGGCAGCCATAGTCGTAATACCCTTTAATTTTTGGGTTTATTTTTGTTTTACTTGTTTATGTTACGAACATAGTTTTAATTGCTATGCGTAAATCTCAAGTGACTGCCTCTTACGGTTCAAGAAATAAAGGTGTATATGCGAATAATACGTCACTTTCGGAACACCATATAAGTCTTAGTATTCTTTGTTATTGACGCCATAGTAATACAACTTGTGTAAAAATTTTCAAAGTCTACCTTTTACGGTTCCAGAGATAGAAGGTGTTCACTGATGGACAGCCGGACAGACATTATAGCGGAAACAATTGGAATATATTTTTACCCTTTGGGTACGGATCCCTAAAAATGACCAGCACTTTAATTTTTTTGCATTGTTGTTTTTTAATAGTGTTGCTTTAGCTTAATAATTAATTAAAATTCTGCAAAAAAAATCGAAATTTCACTAAAAAATCAATTTTTATTTTTTTTAAACAAATTGTTTGTTAAACCAATTAATAAATTATACCACAAAGTGTTTTCTACTCTAATTTTCTATTGCGGTATAGGAAAATGAAATTCATATATTTATCTTAAAAAATGTTTTTGTAAAAAAACTAATAAAATTTTTATATTCAGCGGCCTCAAATTAATTTAGAAAATGTTTTTGGAATTTTCGCAATAACTTCCAAAAGATAACACAGCACAACAAAATAAAAAAAATTTCATGTGCTCTTAAAACCACTATATAATTTTGATGTATCATGACTACCTTTGTACAAAAATGGTAAAATTTTTAAATTCTATGGATAGATTTTTTTTTAAAAATTTTTTTTTTAAAATTGCAATTTTTTTGAGACGTTTCTTCAAATAATTAATGATAACTCAAAAACTACTAGTCCGATATTATTAAAATAAATTCAGAAAAATTAAGATTTACATAGCCTTTAATTCGTCTATATATCGCGTTTCAATCAGATCAATAGTATCGGAGTTATAATAAAAAACTTAAGAAAAAAATATATTTTTTACGTAAAAATGGCAAAAATTTTCGTTTTAAAAAAATCATAAAAAATCGAAAACGGCAAAAAACTTCCAGATTCATTTTTTTTATCGCATAGCGACATATAATAGAAAAAATGAGATATCGACCATAAAAATCGATTGATTTTTTTTCGAATTTATTCACAATTTAGTGAATTCGCTCATTTTCACAAAATTTTAGTTTTTTGCTTGATATATGGTCTGAAAAATTTTTATAACAGAAAATTAAAAATTTTATAAAATATTCCAAATGTATTAACCTATACTTACTTTTTGTTAGATGAGCTTAGAGTTAAATTGAATCGACATGAAGTACATATAGTACTCGGCGTCCAATGTTCGTTAAAATTCTTCGGATTTATATTAAAGCAATCTTCATATGACTTTTGAAATGAAGCTGAGAAGCATTTCCGTTTTTTTTCGTTAATATATTGGCCGCACACATAACAAAATGAGTCCGGATTGTTTTTACATAAAAATGTTCTAGTTTTCTTGCTCATGGCTGATTGAAAATTATGCTTCTGTTACCACAAACACTTGTTGAATGAATAGAAATGGCTCAAAGAGCTCTTATAAATAATGATACTAAAATTTCGAACAACCCTTAATGTGGTCCTATTTTTTACCTATTCCCAAGAATCGTAAAAAACATTAAGGAATGCTATGCAAAAAATCAATCTTTACAGGTAGCCAGCGGAAAAACCCAATTCGGCGTGCACGCAAATTTATGAACGTTTATTACTTTGCCGCCGCAATTGTCAAAATGAAGCAAGGGCGACAGGTAGCCAACAGAAAAGGAGCATTTCATCGTTTATCAGATTTCTACTGAAATCGTAAAAATTAAAAAACTTTTCCTTTATTGCTTACTTTTTTTAATTCTGAAAATCATAAAAATGCCATAAAGATCTGTTCCAAACAATTTTCTACATTCAATACTGTATTTCCACAGTAACACGTGTCCCACAGAAATACGTGTTTTGCCCAAAACAGTATTTCGCGTACTTGTTTTGCCATACATTTCTCATTCATCCAAAACACTTTGGCAGTACCTGGATATTGTATAGTGGTTTCAAAAGCATCTAATTTTTTTATTTTGTTGCGTTGTGTAATAGGAAGATATCAGTCAATTTTAGCGAAATTTTATATTTTATTGTTAAAAAAGAAAAAAAGAAAAAATTTTAAAAGTAAAATGTTTTTGTAAATTGTCTTCGGCAAGTTCTCAAGGACATATAATGGCCAGTGAAAATTGTAATAACTCGAAAACTTAAAGACATGTAGCTTATTGTAAATCTCATTGTGTTTGCCCTAAGGACCAGGATCCACTTTTTTGCAAAAGGGGAAATAAATAGCGTTAATTTTGCAAAAACTGAAAATTTGTCAATTATTTTCGATTTAAACGCTTTTTTTCAGATTTGGGGCCTATGCGCTACGTGTTAACGTTGTCGAATTCGACTAAAATTTTGTGGGTGGAAGTTTCTCATCAAATCTAACATTAATCCGACATGCACCCCTTGAAATTGGAAAATTTATGTTTTTCACACATTTGAAAACCCGCTATAATGCGTATATCAAGCAAAAAACTAAAATTTTGTGAAAATGAGCGAATTCACTAAAATGTGAATAAATTCGAAAAAAATCAATCGATTTTTATGGTCGATATCTCATTTTGTTGCTATTATATGTCGCTATGCGATAAAAAAATGAATCTGGAAGTTTTTTTGCCGTTTTCGATTTTTTATGATTTTTTTAAAACGAAAATTTTTGCCATTTTTACGTAAAAAATATATTTTTTTCTTAAGTTTTTTATTATAACTCCGATACTATTGATCCGATTGAAACGCGATATATAGACGAATTAAAGGCTATGCAAATCTTAATTTTTCTGAATTTATTTTAATAATTCGGACTAGTAGTTTTTGAGTTATCATTAATTATTTGAAGAAACGTCTCAAAAAAATTGCAATTTTAAAAAAAAAATTTTTTAAAAAAAATCTATCCATAGAATTTAAAAATTTTACCATTTTTGTACTAAGGTAGCCATGATACATCAAATGTATATAGTAGTTACTCGAGCATATTTTTGCTGTTGCCCTGTGTAATAAATGAATCTACTGAAAAATAAAGGGATCTTGAAAAATCCCAAATCCCAGGATTTCAATATCCTTGTTTCGATTAGTATTTCTTGCTGAAAAATATCAAAAACCACTATCAACATTCTAAATGATAGTGGTTATATTCGACTAAGAATGAGGGTATTGGCTTTCATGGCCTAACATCAGGGGGGTTACTGCGTATTTCGATTCGAAAGAAAAATCATTCAAATTTGTATGGCTTTTCCATTGTGTTTCGAACAATTTGTCTTTCGAATCGAAATACACAGTAACACTCCAGGAATAAGTCTTTAACGAAATATACAATTTTTCTTCAGCACTGGCTGGGCTTAACGGAGTATAATTTTTAAACTGAAAATATATCTTCTATTTTACATACAATAAATAATTTGAAAAAAAAGAGTTTTCTAATTATTTACAGTTAAATTTAACAAAAAACTAGTGTATATTTTAATTTTTAATTGAAATCCCTGTGGTGAACTTAAAGAAAAGAAACTCTTAAAGTTTTACTTACTTTTAATCATGTAAATTAACTACAAATGCTTGCTTCATAGGTAACATTGTAAAGGGGCTAAAGGAGCAAAGTCATCATCTGGCTTAATCACTATTAAAAGTAGCCAGTAGTCACCATATGGTAGTAAGTAATACTGGTCAAATATATTTAAGTAACGTTAGACTGGCTCCCCTTCTGAATGGCCGTAAAAAAAACAAAAAGTAATGATAAGCACACACTGAGCCACACAAAAAAGGATAAAGAAAACCATGTTCAACTTTGAGGAAACATAAACATCCTTGTGCGTTTTTGCAACATCATGCTCTGCGTGTAGTCACATGAAGAGTCCTATGTGTTTCTAATTCTGTATGCTTGTAGCCTTTGACACGATGAAGAGAGAGAGGTGGATAGAGAGAGAGGACAAGAGAGCTAAAGTCAATAATTTATTCATGTGTGATTACATGTCGTAATGTTGCAACCACAGACGATTTATGACCTTTAGTAACAACAACAGCAAAAACTTTTTTTCTATTAAATTCTTGTTTTCGTTGCTGCTGCTTTAACTTCAAAAACATTCACACAAATGTTGTTTTCTTTTTTTATTTTTCTCTATAATTAACGCAAATACAATCACACTATTTTCTAAATACATAAACGCACTCTTTTTACCTCTTTATTTCATAAACTTTAACTTTTTCTATTTTGTATTTCAATCCATTGAAACTTAAAAATTTAAAAATGTTTTTATTCGATAAGCACCTTAAAGAATTTGTAAATTTCTGAAATTTCTCGTTTATGATGTCATCGCATTGACCACCCATTAACGACGGAGCTCTGAAAATGATCGAAATTGAAATTGTTTTAATGCTATTAAATGACAAAATGCCAAAAAAACAGGTAGGAAAAGAAATGATATGAAGTTAAATCTTACTCGAGTTAAAATAACAAAAGTATGATCCTGATATCTTAAGTCCAGCTTAAGAGCAGATGTGTTTTTATAAAAACAATAATATTCGTCCACTGTGCAGCGTATGTACACTGAGCAACAATTGTCTAGAGATCTAATATAAAAATTCTTGGTTGAAATAATGCAACAAGAGCAAATGTCTAGCCAATATTCTCTTACAAGTTCTAACTCTGTTAAATAATTTATTTTTAGTGCCACGATAAATTTTCTACAATCAAATATTTGTATATAAAGAAGAAAAAGTGGATTTATAATTTTTGCCCTTTTTAAGGCTGTAACTTCTAAACCCTTTAAGAAAGAATTCTTCATAGGGAAGTCTATTTGGCAATGTCCTCTATCCGTCCGTATTCGTGTTGAAATGGATTTTCTAAGCATCCTACATAGTTTGTAAAAAAAAAGTCCAAGAAAATCATTCTATCAAATGTAGTTTCGGAACTTTCTCTATTGCAATTCAGCTAAATCGCTCCATAAATAGATTAGGCAGAGTAAAATAAGAAGAAGCCTTCTAAATGCCTTACGTATAACCCACGTTGTTGTTTCTTTTGTATGTTATTGCAGTTTTGATATTAAAATCGAAAAGAGAGAAAAAACAATAAATTACCGAAAAATCATAATTTTGCTAAACAATCGAAATTTCATCAAAATTTCACGCAAAAACTTTAACAAAAACATATTATTTAGTCATTTACATATATATATCATAATTCTATAAATAAATTTGGAAACCAAGAGAGTAAAAACCGAAGATGTACAAAGTGTAGTGTGAAATTGAAATATAACAGCGTAAGGCAATAATTATCATTGATATGTTGAAGGGTATATAAGATTCGGCACGGCCGGCTATATCGATTTTACTTGTTTATAAAAAACGTAGTTGTGGTGATGATCCCTCTTAATGACAAGAAGACCCAATATGACATTCGTTAAATGCAACATTAAAAAAAGTTGTTATAAATTGTGAATTCTCTAAATGAAAGAAATTTATTTGTATAATATGTTCCGTATTGGTAATACTGCCCTTCGTATTATCATCAATTACTTAACCATCAGTAAATATAATTTCGAAGCTGATCTGAATTTGAAAGTTAATTTTTTCAGTAGAAGTTAATTGTGTCTTAATTAAATGAAAAGAAATATTTTTTTAATTGCAGGTGTCTCAGTCACATCAGTGAATATTCTTCTAATAAACAGGTTTTAAAGTAGATAAATATTAAAAAATTGGAACATCGTAGGTAAATGCTTTGATAACTTTTTTGCAATGAAGTTCGATAAATTAATAATGATGATAAATCTTTTTTAAATCAAGGTCTAGTACGACACGTACTAGGATGACCTCGGAAAATAGACTACCGGTTTTATGTATTGTTCTGATATACGTAACATGAGATATTTAAGAATTTTTTTTGAGTTGATGTGAGGGCCTAAAGAATTGTTTAATGCGACAATAAGACTCCAATCTTCACCTGAAGTGAATATCACCAACTTTTTGAGAATTGCAAAATAATACGTCTGTTCCAGGTGCATAACAAAATAGGGAAAAAAATTAAAACAAAATTACTCTCTGAATGTGACAAACTTGTCCAAAGTTGCAAAAACCCACAATTGAACATCTTGAAATACTAATACTGCTTACTTTCTCAAATTAATTTTATTTTAGTGATTTTAGACGCTTAAATGCATAATACCTTAAAAGAAAATCATGTGCATCATTAGCAACATTAGAAAAAATGAATGAAAATAAACTAAAAAAAGTAAAAGCCAGTTATTATTTATAATTTGTTGCCAAATGGAAAGCCAAGTAGCTATTGCACGTTCTCCTGGAACTTTATTTTAAAATCTTCCATTTTGTTTTTCAATAAATTTTAAAAAAAGTCAGTCTTGTCTTATTTAAAAATTTCTTTTTTATTTTTAAATGTAAATAAAACTTCTGATAATTAAATACTAGTCCGAACTATCCAAAGAAAAAGTTCGTACAACTTTGTCCATCAAATGAAAAATTTTACTCTCTCATTTTCTCTAAAAATTGCACAAAAATTGTTATCTGGAACGCTTTCGGACTAATTTGTGCGAGTTCAGACTTTTTTGTTATGGACCTGGAAAAGACCTAATATTGCATCACCGCAAACCAATAAACCTTGAAAGATTTCATTAAAAATTTAACAATAATTTGGTTATTAAAAGAAAACTTAAGTGTAACATTCAGTAATTAATAAAATCTTATGTCGAAATATATTATGGATTGGAGCCTAGTATATGAGGTACAATATACTTAAATATCTATTAAAAGTATATAATGAAAAAAAAAAATCTTAAAAATGAAGGGTTTCTGCCAATGTCAAGATTAAAAAATGTTTATAAAAAAACGTCGACAGTTTAAGGCCACCGCTGTATCACATGGCTCATTGTTTTCAATTATGCATTAAAAACTTTATATAGAAGAGCTATCGACAAGGCAGATGCTGTGTTTGCTCATAACTGAACAAACACAGCATATGCTTCTCAAACTTTTCAAATTTTAAGAAATGGTGAGACAAACAAAGATTTAAGTCGAATAAGAAAGTTAGCACAGAGAAAGTTCCAAAGTCTTAGTAAGCAGTGGTTTTAAAAAGTATCAGTGAATAAAGTGCTTCTAGCTAAAAGAAGATAATGGGGAAAATGAAAAAGAATAAATTACAAAAATATATCGCTTTGTTTTTGTTAATACTCCTCGACTTCCCATCGTTTACTATGAGAGTTCAAGTTATTTTCAGTAATTTGATCATCTCAGCAGTGTGATTTGAGTTTATCTAAAACTGCAATATTTCAGAACTAATTAAATAATTATCCTGATGTTTCAGTAAAATGCATTTTAATCCATAAAGCTATTTTAAAATATCGATAGTTTAAAGAAAAATCTGTTTATTTTATACAGTACACAGTACAGCAAATTAATAGTCTTTACTTGAAGTTGTCTCTTTTAAGAAGCAAAAGATAATGATCTCACATAAGTTTTGAATGGCTGTAATTATTACAATGTCCTTTTGAATCTTAAAGTTATGAATCATTCAGGTTAAGGCTTCATTTTGTCACTTTTAACTCTCATCTAGAAGTTTAGGAAATTCAGGGTCACAAACTGTGCTCTTTTGTTTTTTCAGATAATTCTAAAAATATCTGTCATTTATCATTTCTTTCAGTGTACTTTCGTTTTTCTTTAACGTACCAAACTGAACAAATGATAAGAGTTCTTAGTCCTCATAATGAAACTATATTAAGTAGCCATTGAATCTCATCAGTACAAATTTTTTACTGTCATTTTTAAAACAGCCACACAAATGCATAAATTTTATAAGCAACGAAATCTGTATTGATGGAAATTGTCAGACCAGTTAGAATTGATACTAAGTCGAGTCGAACAAAAAAAAAAAAAAAAAAAAAACACAAGAAAACTTAAATGATGTCGCCACGTAATAAATCATAACATTAAGAACAAGACAACCGACAGTGTTAAATGTCAAATATCGATTCAATTGTATGTTAAAAAAAAAAAAAAAACAAAACAAGAACTTTTCAAGGTTTCATATCTGAAATTTTTAAACTTCTGCTCGTAACTCGTAGTAATGACAGTAAAATGGTCAAATGGTCTTTCATGTCATATTCGCGTTTGTATTCAATTTCATCGAGACATGAATCTGATTAAGAGAGCGGACTGTTGGTACAATAATACAACTTACTACCTGTGCCAAACATGACAAAAATAACATTAACAGCGGGTTTCGTAACTTTAAAGGTATAAAATCATTTTTAAACTCTTGTTAATACATATTTGATTGTCTAAGCGATTTAAAACATTTTAGTCGAACGTAACTTGTGAGTTAGAATAAAATAAAATATTCTTACTATTCTTACTATAACTTAGGCTCTTGAGAAATAGCTTTCTTGCCGTTTTTTTTTTTGTTATTTCTAACCAAAATTGGTTATTTTATTTTCAATGAAAAAATGCGATCCCGGACTTTTTGGGAAAAGTTCGGCAAAATAAGAGTAAACAAAACTAAACTCTCTAAGTGACAAAAATGCCAAAAGTACTGGAATACTAAAAACCAACTTCAAATCCCAAAAAGTGTTGTCCCACATAATAAAAAGTAAAAACACAAATATTTTGTGTGGATTAATTTACTAATCTTTTATGAAAAAACTTTAAGTAATATTTTTGTGAGAATAAAAACTTATAAGTATTTTTTTTAATTTTATTTGATTATTTTTAAATATTTGATTATTTTGTATTTTCACAATCTACCCAAAAAAAAAAAAATTTGGGCTGTTTCGTACTCTCTTTTACCCAATCTTTCAGTACGGGAACACGGTACGGTATAATTGGAATTCGGAGTGCTCCCAATGTTAAGTACGGGATCGTGCCTAATATTTCAATTGTCAAGTTTTTAATTTATGTTTTAATATTTTTATGTAATCGTTTATTAAACAACAGTTGCAACTGTTTTTCATTGTACTAAAGGATCAGCTGACTCATAAATTGGTTGAAATATAGAAAATATCTAAGAACTCATTTTTCGGAAAATATACCAGCTGTCAACATGCAACAGTCTCCCGACAACAAACTAGAAACAATCAAATGTTTTTGTAGATGTCGAATGACTACTATCGACTGAAATAAAAAAAAGATCCTGAAGAGAGTAGCAATCACACAGATCTCCTCAGATGAAAAACCAAAAAAAAATTTTAATAAAAATTATACATGTAGTTTTAAAAAATGTATTTATGTATTTATTTTCGAAACCGTAATAAAACCTAAATCGACCGGGCTCAATAATTTCCAAACCGAAACCCCGGTTCTTAGGCATCCTTAACAAAAGGGTAAAAATGTAATAACCCTGTTGTGATCGCTACATTGTCTGTTCGTCTAACAGCGCCTTTTATCTTAAATTTAACACTCAGTAATTCAAACTACGTTTGCTATTCTTAACAAGTATAACAACAAAATTTAAATAAAGGGTGTTCCGATAGTAACGTGAGATTTACGAATAAGAACTTATTTTTGAACCGAAATAGATAGAATCTAAATTTATTACACAAAGTGTATTAACATTGTCACTATAACGACAATTACTACAAATTAAAGAGTGTTCCGATGGTGAATCGATTTTTGCGTATATAACCTTATTTTTTGACTATAATAGGCGATATTTAAAATTTGTAAGGAATAGGTAAAATTATATCCGCTAAAACAAAAAATTTTAAAAATAAATATTAAAGAGGGTTCCCAAAGTTACTCAAATTTTCGTATATAGCCTTACTTTTGAACCCGAAGAGTATTTAAAAATATGTCTGCCATAACAAGTATAAAAAATAAAATTTTAAATTAAAGGTAAATTAATTTATGCAGAGTCCGTTTTACAATGTCTACGGTAACAAACATAAAGTTATTAAAAATAAAAGGGTGTTCCATGGGAGTAGCGTTTTTGAGATATTCTGCCTTATCTTGTAAACCTTATAGGCAGACACTCGAAACTTACGCACGAAATTTTAAAGGGTATCACCACAGTACACGTGATTGTGATGTAATGCGTTTATCATTAAAATCGTTTTAACCAGACACTTAAAAATTTTAAGAACAAGTAATAAAAATATAAAATAAAATATTAAAGGTTTCCCCACAAGAAACGTAAAAAAATTAGGCTTGTACTTTTAAAATTATATATACATTATACTAGCTATCACCGGTGCGCTTCGCCACACCCATTCACAAAAAATACAATAAAAACGCCCACTTTCCCAATCCAGTCGAAATTTTTCCAGACTATGCACATTAATATGAGGGTTACTTGCGAAAAGTTTCAAGACTCTACCAATTGAAGGTCGCTAAGTGCGCGATAGTAATTTTTCACATTATATGAGATGTACCACGCCTACTATACCGATCCAGTCTGTGTTTTGTTAGACTATGCACATTGGTATGAGGGTTACGATAACGAGGGTAGACGATAATAATTGTACACTTTGTATGGGAGGTAGTCTAGTCCGTGAACGCGTACTAATAAAGATCACAAATGCAGCAAGTAAAATTATATAAATATAATCTTTTTTTATTATTACAAATAGAATTATTTTTTCTTAATTTTAATATTGAAATTGCTTATGTTATTAATAATTTAAAATAATTTTCTATTAGTTTTAATAATAAATAAAATAATTGAAAATGTTTATATAAATAATATAAATGTATAAATTATTTTATGCTTTAGAAATAATAAATTCTAAAATTCGTTCGCCCATTGCAATGGATACTGGAAGCTGAATATTATACATTCTTCGTATTACCCTTCATTTCTTATTGATTATCCTTTCCCGCTGGGTATCTATCCTACAAAAAGGTAATGAATAAGAAACGAGTAGGTAATGCATACAAATCGTGTCTCATTTTGTTTCAGGTCTCTTCCTTTCAAAATTCGAAATTTATGATTTATTTCTTTGAAAGGCCAGCATTTAATGCTTCTCAACAATCCTTCTCAAATTTCTATCACATTGCCACAAGAACACACACTTATGCCGATAGTGACGGCGACAGAGTAAATGTTTCGGCTGCGTTTTAAAGCAATTCCAGAAGCCCTAATCAGTTATGTTTTCTCTCATTTTCCATCTACCATTTTGCTGTTGGTTTGTTTTACTTGAACTTGCCGATTATGTACTTCAATCCTCCATAACAATCTTACATTTTACAGTGGGCAGAATCAAAATATTTGATAACGTGAGGTTCAATTACCGTAAAGTAGATGGATAGGCTCAACAGAGAAGTATTTAAGTTTAATTTTTAATGGAAAACTCCCCAGACCTCTTAGGAGTCGTACTATGGATTGCTTGATAGTAGGATTGATAGTAGGAAATCACGAAAATTCAAATTTTAAAACTCTTAAGGGGTTAAAAAATGAAAACGTTCTTTAACTTTCGGTTACCATTAAATAAACTACCGAGGGCTAGTTATATCTCCAAAACAGAGAGTTATATGCACTTGAAAATTTAAATTTTTCAATTCATGAATGTTTTGTTTTTCCTAAACAAGTGCCATCGTTATTTTCTCTGTTAAAAATACTTTTTAATGTTTTTATAAATTTCTGAAAGTTTTCGTCAGTCATTAAAAGACAGCAAAGCAAGTTAACATTGAAGTGGCCTTAATTACTTTGTTTTTACCGTAGCAGTCCGGGATCTTGTGGCCAAAATTTCAACTACAAAAAATATGTCATTTATTTCAAAATATATTTATTCTGCCTCACTGTGCACCGTCTTGCTTTTCAGTCCATCCATTGACGCGACATGAAAAATATGAGAAGTTGTTTCGTTGTTAATATTGTTGCAGTTCACTTTTATTTCTTCTTTGTTTCTGTATCTTTTAAAAAAGAATGGCCAGCAGTTTGATGGCAAAGAGGCGAGCCATGTCAACCAAAATCTTTGCTAACAAGGTAGGCTTTAGACATTAATATTCATTTCCTTGTCTCATTTATCTCAAATTGGCTGCAGCAACACAAACAACTATTATGACAAGTATCTGTCAAAAATCCTTAATTTTCATTTAGGATTAGAACCAGTCAGATGTAATTAAAAAAAAAGGCTGTCGGGACAAATTACATCATTATGATTCATAAAAAAGAGTGAGAGTATGTGCTGGTACCTGCTTTTAGTAATCAAAGGTTTGAGCTTGACACCAGGTACTAATTTTTTAAGTATTTTTAAGTGATAAATAAAAATCCATCCAGACAGTGTAAATTTTATTTAAAACGGAAGGAAGTCAAGGTAAAAGATGTATTTTTAATCCTTGCTCTTCAAAAAGAGCATTCATTTTACTTATAACGAACTATAAGTTATTGCAATTAAAGCTGTTAACGTTGATTTCCCATGACCTAAATAATGAAAAAATTTAGTCTTTCAGAGACTCAATATTTTTGTTTTATATGAATGAAGCAAAAAAAGTTAGTCTAACCCAAGGAGAATTTATTTTACCAGTATGGACCACTAAAACAACAAATAGAACATTACAATAACTTTGCCAATATTACAAAATAATAAGAATAAAAGTTAATCGGCTATTTTAACCCTCCCACATGATAATTATAATTAGCCGTGGTGTAACCTCTTCTCTATTACGCCTTTGTGAAATAAAGCTAAGTTGTCTTGTCTGAAAACTCAAAGACCAATAAGAAAAAAAGCAAGTCTAAAAAATAAATAAAACTACAATATCAAAGGCAAAAACAAAAACAAAAACAAGCTAATTCAATGAACTCAAGATGTGTAATCAATATTACTAATGACACTGATCAAATAATTACACCTCTGTTAAAGGAGTACGAATGAATCATTATGCATACTTAAGAATATAGAAACACAGTAACGAAAGCACACGTGCAGAGCACACGTCTGTTTTCAACCCATTAATGAAGAAACTCAAGAAGAAATTATACAAATCAAAAGGAATAGAAAGTAGCAACAACAACTCTATTACTTGTACAAATAAATAAACGCAGGTTAATATCAAATATTTATGTACAGTGACGAACAAAAAAGTAAAACAAAATAAAAATCCCTTCATTTAGGTATAAAAAGGAAAAGATACCTTAAAGGACTTTTTTATCTTCTCCGATTATTTATTCTCGATATTAGGCCGTTTGATACGATTATTTCATAAAATGGACGACACATCCATTCACTAATTTAAAACTTATATTCAAAGTTTTTGTTATTTATAAATCCGTGGTAACAAAACTGTTTGCGAAGCATTAGAGATAATTTAAAGCAACTAAAAGAAAATTGCACTAGTTCCGTCACTAGTTTTAGAACGCACGTATTCAGCCAGCCATCACTCTATATAATTCAACAGTGCCTGATCATTCAAAATAATTTTACGAAAACGATAGAGTTTAAGAACGGATTATAAACATATTTTTTATTTTAGTTGTCTCTTCTCCGAAAGTATCGATAATGGTAAACATTTTCAGGAGGACAACTTTGAAAACGCTAACCTGCACATCTGCTGAAACTTTTTTTTTTTGACCTGAACCCAGACTTATACATATTTCGTTTATATTTTTGTTAATTATAATAAGACAACAACCTGAAAAGTTTCCTAGCGCGCTCTGGGTTCTGTAAAATTGATAAGGTGGCAGAAGTTCGCTAGTTAATGGTGTATTTAGATACAATATAAACACTCTAAGCTGATAACTAAACAGGTCACAGGCTATTTTATTTTCCCTGTGGAGGTGACGCTTCTCTGCTACTTTTTCGGTAGAATTTTCTGGAAGAAGAGGGAGGGGGTGTTGAAGCTTCATAATTGTCTCTGCTGCAATTCGAACCAGGGTCCTTCGGTACGAAGTTTGACGCTCTTAACCAATATACTACACTAATACTTAATAATATACACTACAGACATTATTAAGAAAAAACATGAATACAACATACATACGTATTAATAAAAAAAATTTAACACGTATCGAATGCCAAATATTTGTCCCGTCTTAGTCTAATAAAACGTTTGTTGATTCCTGCGATCAAACTGTTAAAACTGCTTGTAAAATTTAAACGCCCATATTTATAACGGAAAAAATACTTTATAAAAGTTTTATTAATTATAATCCTTTTAAAATCAAATAAATCAAAACTATTTTTATGAATATGACCCAAAGAATATTAAATATAAACATATGTAATGTTTTGCTATAATAAATTTATTTTCTATAATAAGAGGAATATAAAAATGAACAAACATTTGTTCAACACTGTGGTATCTCTTGTGATCCTTCTGAAACCATCACACTTCACATAAAAACCCCTTTTACGAGTATTTATTATTATTGTGTATTTTTTACTTGATTGGTTTGATTTAATTATCACAAGATTTTATTTATATTAAATATACTGCAGGGATAACAACACAATCCTTTCGCACATCCTCTCCTAGACAGCCGCATGTATGAGTGATGGTTTAAGAAATGTATAAATGTATGTTTACAGCAGAAACGTGTTTGTAGTTGTAAGTAATCTACTTTTAATTAGCGTTACAGAAGATAGACGAGATGAACAAGTCATGGCAGGAAGACGATGAAGAAAAACAGCCAAAAGGCAACCATTAGAAATCAATACTTATTGTTAACAGGGAAAAATATATATAAAAGAATTTAAATTACTATTTGTTTAACACGAGTTTTAATTAACATATTTATTTCATATAAATTTGTATTTTCAAAAGTCTTTACTTTCCTCAGCTTTGGTAATCCAAACCCATTTCATTCTTTCTTATGGTTTCAGTTGATGCACATTTAAGTTTTAAATTTATTAATCTCAACTGCTTTGTGGAGGAAGGAGTCTTTTTAATTTGCATTTATTTTATTGTTCTTCGCAGACATACATAATTCACTGCATGTGTATATTGATGAGTTCGCATGTAAACAACAAAATGCGTAAGAAAAAAAATAATCATCAACTATAAAAGTCTTTTTACTTTATTTGTTTAGTTTTGGCTCAAAACATGTAAAATATCGACTACTGCAATGTGGAGATACACGCACGTACTTCCATAAAATATTTTGCTTATCATACTGTTTTCATGTCCAGTCCATCAATTAAGAAAAATATGAAAGAAAATAAAAGAGAAACGAACACAATCAATTTCAGCGCAATAAATCGATATTTGTTTTGCTGAAAGGTCCCACCATTAAATCGTGATCAAATTTACAACTTCAGTGTAGTTGAGATTAATTAAATGATCATAAACTCAAGACACTTATGTAGGGGTCTTGTTGAATTAAACGTCCAAGATAATCAAAGAAAATGGATTTGTTGTAGCCGATCAAACATGGCGGTTAGGGAACTACAAAATAATTTAAATGAAACTGCTAAATACGGTGACACATGACCATTTTAAAAATTAATTCGACAAATATTAGTTCCACACATTTGATTTTTTTTATTAATAATCGCCATGGCTATTGTAAAATTTGTTAGAACTATATATCCAGGTTATTATCAGTAAAAAAACCTCCTCTAAGAACTGTCCGTTGGTATATACCTTCTATTAGAAAGCAGTAAGCTTTAAGTGTACTTATATATGTAAGGTTATCACCTCAGGTTATCAGGTCACCGAAGTAGGCCAAAACTTTTAAACCCGTTCAGTTCTACAACGATACCGATTCGTAATTTACGTCTATCTTACTTGACTTCTGCTGACAAATCCAGCAATTCCTTCACAGACTATTCATCTCATTCTCTTCACCATTCCCAGACAGATTCTCCATGTCTTGTTTATTTTTGACAATATTACAATTTATAAAATTTTCACGTGGAATAATAGACTTAACTAACCGTTATTATTGTTTTCCAAGTGACAAATTAGTCATATCTATATTTGGCTTGTTAAATTCTAATTGAATATCAATCCAAAAAACCTAAGGAAACCACAGAACCTCGTCCCCATGGAAAAAAGTTTACCCATAGTTTCCAGGTTATCTGTTAATTGAGTCATCCACAAAATATTGCTATCTAATACGTGCGACCGCTAGTCAAAGGCTTGAAAATTTGCAAATCGCTTCCATGTAAATTACATGCCCTATATTCGCTATTTTTGGAAATTCTATTCAGGGCTTATGTACTAGTAAGTTTGAGTGCCATGTAAGAACTAAACTCGTACCTTCATAAACAAATTTCGTTAACTTAAATTATTTTTTATATTGAAAAAAAGGAAAAAAAAACATAAAAACCTAAAACACGAACCCCATGTTGGTTTGTCCGGAATTTCGAATGGCGTGATCTGATGTTGCGATATATTAATAGCAAAACTTTCGAAACTATGCCTGACAGATGAGTTGGCTTAAAATTGGAGCCTTGCTAAAACTGGTTTCAATCCGATTACGGACAGACGGGCAGCCTTACATTGACTACTCTAAGTATAACGATCTAAAATATACTTCAAATGATCGATTCTACAAAATTGCAAACGGAATGACAAACTTATATCCAAACTTATATCTGTGGTAAAGGGTATAATAAGATTTTAAGTTCAGTGCCGTCACTTGGTATTTCGATAGCGCGGTCTGTTGCCAATCGGGTCAAATTTTTAAAGGAATATTGTTTAATAGAAAAATATTATATAAAACTCAAAAGGCATCGGTCTGACTTAGAAATCTCCAAAGTCTAAGGACGTCTCATCCTTAGTTACAGAAAAATTAAAGAAAACCCCATGTCACGTAAAACGTGTTTATTCTCGACGGTTCTAGCCTGTAAACTTTTATTTGTCATGAGCTATTGTAACATTTTTTAATTGGGAGTTGTTTTTAAATTGTATAACAATCAGGTTATATACCGAATGGTTTTTAACATAAAAAATTTAAATTCTTTTTTTTTTATCTCGACCAATCCAATATATTTTGACCAAATTTGGCAGGAAAAGCCCAACAATGGCAACGCCGCCTGGCACCCAGTTAATACACAGTCAGCATGTGCAAAGCAATCTTTAAATATTCTCTTGCAATCCGTGATATTATCAGATGCTATTACCTTAATTACCATTTGCAAAACGTTAAGATATCACTATTCAACGACCGTATAATATCACTGAGCTAGTTTACACTAATATATCTTTGCATCTCTAAAATACAATGTTGCGGTTAGGCACACGGAAGCAATGTTAAGTTAGTGGTTCTTCTATAAAGAGTCCCAGCCCCGTTTTTTAGGTTACATCCATTCTTGTAGCAACGCGTCTCCAAGAAACCTGTGCTAGGAGTCCATTGCACAAGGAATGTCTATACGGTTTATGTTCCTCATAGCTCGCTGCTACCTTCGGTATGGGAGCTGCTACCTTCGGTAGGATATTTCCACTACATTCGTATAGCCTTCCAAGGCATTAATTATATTGTGATCGATCTATCCAACTCATCACTATTTTAATCTAATTTCGTTAGGTTGGTCATAAAGGATTCTTTTAAACCCTTGTGAATGTGGTTAAATAAAATTATTTAAGCGATTGTATTCTTCAGCAACCAGTTTCAGACCTGTCGTTGTTTGGTTTAAGTTTCTGCCTCTAACAAGTAATATAAATAGCTAAATTTGTCTACATTTAACTTTAACCTTTCTTCATTGCTTGCGTTGAACATATCGCACCCTAAATACAAAAGGGTCACAACTCAAAATTTTCCAAAACTGACTTTTTTCCATAAATTAATTCAGAGAATATATCTCTAACGACTGCACAAATTTCTTTCACATCACTATCGTCTTTAACTGGAAAAATACAGTTATGTCTATTTTTATGTTAAGTGTGTTGCTTCCGCACATAAACAGTTTTTTGTCTCTCCTGAACATTTTAGTATTTTGAGTTGTGACCCTTTTGTATTTAGGGTGCGATATGATTGTATTTTATTTTCGTTTATGCCTCTAGTCAAAGGTTGGTTCACCATGTCTTTCGCCTCATTTGCTCAAATGCTACTTAATGTCGCACCTCTGACTCACATGTGGAAAATTCAATAAAGATTCTCTTGCATACAATTATTTAAAATTTAGCCATATGATTGGGACCATGTCCCACAATGCCGTCGACACACTCACATACATACTCGTATGTATATGTTTCATATGTATGTTGCCATACTAAGTTCGAGTTGCACTGCAGTACAAACGCGTATTATCCCTTGCTAACCAGCCTTTTTTTATTTTATTTGTATTTTTGTATCATTTAGTTGTTTGTTTGTGGTGGCGTTATCAGTGCAGGTTTAACCGAAACTATAAACAACCGCGTGGAATGTCATGCATAATGTCCCCAAATTAGATAAACTTGGCGCCAATGCAATCGGCAATATGCTTACGTTTATATATCATTAAACTGACTCACACAAACACACTCATTTATTTAAACACAAACGTCAAAGTAGAAAACTGTTGTTGTACGGTCATACAATCATCTCGTTCATACATTTTTTTATTGTTTGTGTAGAAAATGTGAAACATAAAAATTTCAAATTATCACAAGTTTAATTTGGTGCATTTTACTTTTTGGTTCTATATCGTATCCCAAATGGTCATCGTTAAAGGAAGCGTACCACAGGGCTTTATCCATATAAATTTAGTGCAAAAATATAAAGATTTGCCCAGATTCTTATAAATCCACTAATTGATAGAGAAAAAACTGATTTAAAAAAATCCTAAAACTTCCAAACACTTCCTATGCGTTTTAAAACTGAAAAAATATTATGTTGTTCTGAAGATTTATGCCCTTATGTTAAAAAAATAAAGTCTACTTGAAGTGTACTTTAAGCCAAAATTTTCATATAAAATTTGAAATAAAGTCCACTTGAAATGTACTTTATTTCTTTTGCATAAGGGCATTAATATTTAAAAGTCTATTTAGTCGAGCAATAATTATACATGCAGATGAAATTTGAAATTGGAAAGCTTAAGTTCGTTTTGTTCTCTCTAAGAAAGAATAATTATTATTACAAATTAGGTGACAATATTAAAGAATAATTGGAATGGAATGTAGCTACGTCCGTCTTCAGCATTCTTTGCATCTATCAGTATTGGGTAGTGTTAAGTTGTAAACATCATCTATTTACCCAACAACAACTCAGATAAAGGAATACGATAAAAAATCGCATTCAAGCATCTATCGCTGCTAACCGAAGGTTGGCTGAAGAAGCAACAATAAATATAAGGTGGCAAATATTAAAGTAAAAGTATCAAAGGTAGACTTTGTTTTCAGCAACTGACTATAGATAATTTCACAACATTAACATTTACAGAAAAATCAATAAGATAATGGATAACCTGAAAATCCTAAAGGTGTAAGGACGTAACGTAAACCTAAAGATGTAAGGACGTAACAGTTAAATTAATATTGCTATGAATGAATTATAATATAACATCACGATTTATTGATTCCATTAGACTTTTAAAATAGCTTCCCATACTGTATACGACGAAAGATTAAAAGCATGACCGCAGAACAAAGTTTTTAAACCGAATAAGAGAAATTGTTTTTGGACTGATTCTATACCATCAATGTGAAAGTTAATGTATGGAGCCACACTCCAAAATAGGCCTTATGAATGAACAGTGAACTTCTTCCTACATCTCTCGATAAATGCAGTAAATGACGAGATTTGGTTACCATCATGGTGCTCTGATTCCGGAAATCCAATGTGTCCTTTCCGTATCCCAATCAAGCAAATCGTCTAGAAAATTTTTATGAAAAGCACTCAATTTTTTAAGATATTTCTGTACAAATTTTCTAGACGATTTGCTTGATTGGGATACAGAAACAGAAAATTACTTACAACCGCAAAGAGCTTAATAAATAACAGCTGTTGGATTTATTAAAGTTGTATGGTGCAAGCTGCTTGTGAATGTTGAACAACTTTTTCTGAAACGGTGACAGTAAAGAGGGCATTCTATAGCTTAGAAAGTCGATCAGATATATTGTTACGTTTGGCAATCTTAATTTGATACTCTTGATGTCTTGGACATTTTTACGATCAGCAGCATTTACAATAAAATTATGAATTATATGAAAGCAAGGCTCATAATTAGGTTTCGTTCAAAGGTGTTATTGCTTATATGAAATAAATGGACCCCTTTATATGGTAAATTCTTTAAAACGTTCAAAAGACAACTTGGCAAAAAATTGGGTCGCACGAGGCAACGAAAACCTATAATATTTGAGGCTGCCTATTGAAAAAATTATTAAGATATCACATGGCATATTTACCATTTAGGCCCATTATTATAACTTGCCAATAGCTAAAATTTTATCGGGGAGATAAGTATATTTTCGTTATAATAACGAGGGTAAGGCTCATTACTATTACTTGCCTTTAATGTACGTGATAGTTGATGGATACTTTTAGCCTACTTATAATAACGAAAATTACTGCGATTAAATCCTAAAAGTGTCGAATTCGAGCACAGTGTAATTAACGATTCAACAACATTTAACTTTTATTTATTTTATTTTTAACGGAGTTTTCGCACTTAATTAAAATAAAAACAGAAATAAATTTAATTTTTATTAAAATGACAAATAATTGTTCATTTTTTCTGTTCCTATTTCATTCGTTTCATAGAAAAACAGTTGGTTTGAACATATTCTTGTCTTTTTCTTTTTCTTTCGATTCAGTTTTTTGTTGGAATACCTTTTTTCGATTTGTGCGTAACTGAATGCGGGAACGCATCGAAATGCAGAATAGGGGTGAATAAAAAAATATTTTTGCATTGCAGTTAAAAAATTAATGTGTCAAAATCGAAAAAAGTCAATTCGTAAAATTTATTTATTTATTTCTTAATACATACCTCAACTCAAGTATGTTTTTCCCTCGACTTCTCCAGCATAATTTAAAAATTAAAAAAAATTTAAATTCAGTTCATTACACGATATTATATGGAGAGAGGTATTTTTGACAATCAATGTGGTAAAAATTGTGCCACTGGGTTCCGGTTTGTGCTCAAACTACACACATTCTCAAACATTATTCTAATAGTCCTTTCAAATATCAGCAAATCCGAATAATAATTTGAGAGTTATATTTTAGTTCTTACATTCAATTCTATAAATCGTTAGCTGAAATGCAAAACCACGTAGGCCTAAGTTATTTTATTCCCTCATTATACGATATACCCTAGTTGCATTTAGTTACTAATTTTATCATAGCAGCAGCTTTCTTTGCGTTTAAATCCAATCGCTGATTTCGTCTCCTGCTTCTATATCCTAGTGACTCCTTACCAATTTGTGTGGGTCTGTATAAGTGCAGCTATCTAATAAATGGCCAATTTATCAAAGAAACTGACCTATTTATTCAATCAAGATTTGAATGAACAATTCTTGTTATCTTCACGCAGATGTACATATAATCGCTAAAATATAAATCAGTCAACTGCGAGTTAGTCTCACACACGTAGGGTTCCGTACTATATGTTTAGTAAAACTTTATGGGGCACCCTTTAATTTTAAAATATCATATTCGCGAAAAATGCCTCACTGTTGGAACACCCTTTAAATTTTAGTAATTGTTGTTATAACGGCCATACACACTTTCTATAAAAATATCAGGCGCCTACCTGTTGCGGTTAAAAAAAGGTAATATAGGTGACAATCATGTCACTGATGGAACACCCTTTAGTCATTAGTAATCGTTACAGTGGCCGAAGTACAAAATCTACTGTAAACATTTCAAGACTCGACCTATTACGGTTCAAAAAATAACGCTCTTTACGTAAAAATCATTTCTCTGTCGGAACACCCTTTAATTTTGTTTTTTTGGTATAGCGGCCATAGCACATCTTTTTCTATGAAGATATCAAGAGTCTAGCTATTACGGTTAAATAAACAAGTCACAATACGTGAAAAAGATGTCACTGTCAGAACACCCTTTAATTTTTAGAAATTGTCATAACGGCCCTGGCAAAACATCTTCTGTGTATAATTTTAGTATTTGTTGCTGTAGCGGCAACAGCTATACATCATCTGTGAAAATTTTAAAAGTCTACCTATTACGTTTACAGAGATAAAAGGCGCTGACAGACGGCCAGACGAACAGACATTGTAGCGAAAGGAAAAGGTTTACGTTTTTACCCTTTGGGTACGGAAATCTAAAAAACACGTTACCATGTTTTGAAGAAGTCTTTATAACTTTTCGTATATTTAGTCTTTTACATTATGCAACTTTAGTCACTGCAATTCTTATTTAATAGGCGAGAGGGGAGATAAGATTTAAAATTGAAATTTGTGTTGTGCTCTCCTTCGTAATTTTAATTATGATGTTTAAAATGCAATTTTAAAATGGAATTTTAAAGAAGAAAATAGAAAGATTGCAGCGGCAAAAGTTGCATAATGTAATTGGGCACTAACAGAAAAATGCATTCCAGATAATGTTATAAAATAATTTGAGAGAAATTAAAAAACATCGTAATTATTTCAATTGCAACTGCCTTCTGTTAAGATACCTTAATGTATTTCCGAAACTACATAACCTCTCTTTTGTATAAAAATTTATGTTTATTTTTATAGTTTTATACCACTTTTTTCTGAATTTTATCCGAAAATGTTCCTAATTTCTTTCACGATAAACACTGTCAGCAACAAAACTATGAACGAATAACAAAATTCTGTTTTGTTTGGGGTTTATTACAAATTCTGTAACTTTTTTATTATCATCATCGTTACAATAAAAAACCAATTTGTATTTTGGTTGGTATCTTTAAGCCACACAGCAAAAACTCTTGTAGATACATTTAGACACACAACTAAACAACTTCAACTAAACGTCTTTAAACCATTGAAATCTAAATGTCAGTCATTCTCTAAGGAAGAAAATGTTGAAAATTAAATGGAAAATGGAAATGGAAATAACACATCTGAAATATTGTTATCGGTCTGTGACGACAACAATTCGGACGATAACACATGCAATGTGGTTTCAAGCTGGTGCCATCTTTATTATTATTGCTTTAGTTTTATTACAAATGCACACACACACACACACACATTAAGGAGACTTTTTTACTCCTTCTGAGTTCAAAAAGGTTTTTTCTCTTACAGTTTTTTTCTTACAAAATTACATTTTTAATGGAAATTCTTTTATTTCATTTATATCTATGAAGGTGGAGAAAAATGTAAAATAAAATAAAATAAAATGTGCTTTTAAACATATTTGTAAATTAGTATTCAAAAACACCAACTAGGACTACCATAAATAAAATTTTTTTGTTAAGAATACGGATCGGTATATACGGGTTTTACCCACTGCCTGCCACGGTAGCAATCAAAATGCAAATGACAGCGCGTCAATCAGTTATGCTTTTCACCACATCACCGAAGCTTATCGATTAACATTGCAGTTAAATAAAGTTATCGGGATGGAAATAAAACGCAGCAGCTTAAATGCCTTTTAACTGGTTGAAAAATCGCTACCAACCATTTTTAATGATGTACGAAATTTTCGTGAAACAATATGTTTATGTATTGGACCAACTATACCGGTAGTATCAAAATATGCCATGGAGATCGAAGTCTAAAGTCAAATTAAAAAATTTATCCCAAATTTGATCGGATTAGCACTCAAAAAGACTTTAAAAACAAACCTGCCAAACTTCAAATATAAAACTTTTAAAATTGCCTCGTAAATATTATCTTTTGAGAAGAGTATATTGCATAATTAATAAATTTTCGTATAAACAAAATATGTACCATAATTACACCAAAGATGTTTACTGGTAACACTTTTTATGAAGAAGATTATAACGGCATTTTTTCAAGCTAAGAGCACAAAATACGAAACCTGATTTAAAATATATTCGAATTTCGATACTCGAAACTAAACATCGATATATCGATATTATAAATATCGAACTTAACAACGTGCGCCAAAGTTCAACGATAAGTGGGCACCAGTAGGAGGACCTGCAGATGAATATCAATAACTAATTGGTATTTATTTCAAAAAAAATGAAAAACTTTTAATTTATGTATACATAGCGTAATCTCTCTTTATCTATCTCTCTCCAACTTTAAAATTTTTTTTGTCTACACATACTTAGGTCCCATTCAAATTCCAAGAATCTGCGAAACAAAATATATTTGGGGGACACAGAAAGGCGATTTTTTGACCGGATAGAAGCACTGCTGCAACAAATGAAACAAAATATCAACTTTGACAACTTGTTTTCTTATACAATTTTGACAAGATATAAGCACAAGAGAATATCAAAAATAATCAGCTACCTTGTAGATCCAACCTAGAATCTGTACTCTCGGGACCAAAATTCATACTAAGAGCGATAGAAAGAAAAATTACGCTATTTCAAAAATAAAATTTAAACTTTCTGCGCATGTCGGCCTAATGATGCACATTGGGGTATTTTGGCAATCTAGTTTATATTGCCTCTTGAAAGTTATTGAGTGTTCCTAGATCAATAAAACTTGGCAGAGTTAACACCATTAGACAGTGTTAGGCTATAAAGCTTGAAAAGGAGACTAAGGAGAAAGAGGTTTCCCTTAAAGGAACCAATACCCATAATCGGCAAACTCGTGCAAATGGAATTTCTGACCACTTGATATTACTTCAAACATTATTTTGATTCGTTAGATGAAATCAAATTCAATTCCACTCATTTCTGCAGGTAACTAAGGATTGGAAAAAGATATTCTGCTGTTGTTACCATCATTGGTGTTTTCAAATGCAGTCTTCGCTACATCCACTATTAGCCCTAATTCACTTCAAAATTTAATTAAATAATTAACTCAATTAATTATTTATTCAATTAGGAATTTTTTTGTTCTGTTTTAAACAAATATATATTTAAATCAATTAAACTTTAAGTTAAAACTAATTAAAGCCTTTAATTGGTGCATCAAATTTTTTTATGCATTGTACATAGTTAATGTATTCTTAGTTTACTTCCACAGCTTCTTTAATAAATCTGGTGCGAATAGGTCGACAATATTATGGTGATGATGGGGTTGGATATTGCCATATAATTTTTTTTCTTTTGTACCATATATTAGTGGAAGTGAGACGAAACTGCTCTGAAAAATATGAGAATTTAATTCATCATTTTCCATCTTTTGTTTGGATTGTGCCTGATGTGATCCATCGCAAAGATTTTTGAGTCACATACAACAACTTTTAAATATTTTATTAATCTATTTTGAGTACATGTTTCCGTTGTTTCATATGCTTCTTTTGAAATACAGCATTCATTTTTTTCACTCTGTAGAATACTGTAAAACCGCTATAAGTGTGGGTTTACTGTTATGCGCATTACTTTTTTGTACAGTAACGACAGTGTTAGGTGTAATAATTTAATTAAAAGCATCTACGTACAATTATTATAAACTAAAACATTTTATGACTAATGAAAAAAGATATCTTACTCGTATCTAACTATTCAAGATGAGCAAAAAAGAAATAAAGGTGAAATTTGCCAAAATCGCAGAAAAACAGTGATGCACAAATTTATTTTGTACTAGTATTGGTGATAATTTGAGAACAATTTTAAAATACCGTGATAAGCAAAAGTAACCGCAAGGATTTTCGTTGAAAAATTAAATCAAAGGAAATTGTCTACGTGACAGTTTCGTAAAAGCAATATATGTTTCAAAGACGTAGAACCAATTTTATTAATTTGTTTAATACAAATGAATTTTAAGTCCGAAAAAATTTGTTCACATAAGTATGTGGACGGGAAAAATTAAAGAATTCTTAAAGAATTTTTTTTGAGTTCAGGATAGGCCGAGTTATCCAAAGTTTTCCAAAATAATACCCTGTCTATTTCCGGTAGAGATTTTAACCCGCTACGTAATATAATAAGTTCCATTTGTATTTTGTATTCATATTTACTAATGTCAACATTAAATGGGTTCTCAAAAAGTTCAAGAAGTGGTTTTATATTATTTATGTCTTGAAACTTATCTTCAAAATTAAAAAAAGGGTTTCAAATATCATAATATAATCAAGGGTTCTAACCTTTCGCTGCTGGTTCATAATTATGGAAGTTTTCGGAAATTCTCTAAAATCGCTTAACTTAATATAACAATATAATATAATTTAGTTTTGAAATTGAAAATTTTTATGGACAATTGGTATATATTATTTTCCTTGCCCTGTAATTCTAAATTAAAATCATCAAGTAAACCAGTGGTAACTGACAAATATGCTAAACCAGAAATAAACTGATCGTTTTTAAGATACTCTGATAAGCATTTATGAATTTTTTCCATCTGCATAAACTCAAGAACTTCTTTTCTTAAATTAAACAGTCTGTTAAGACATTGTCCTCTACTTAGCCACCGAACCTCGGTAAACATTTTTAAATCATGGTATAAAGTATTCTTGGATTTTAGGAAGGATACCAATTTTCTATGCGTAAGCGAATGATGTCCCCTCAAATTTTATTGACAATTCGTTCCGCAATCTTCATTGTAGGACAATCACTAATAAATTTTGAGGCTAGAGCAGCCTGGTAAATAACACAATGAAAAGAATCGACATCAAAACCATGATTTTTCAACTGGCCGATAAATCCTTCATGTTTACCAGTCCTTACATATGCACCATCAGTACATACGCCAGCAATTTTTTCAGTGTCTACAATCGACAGAAGCTTATCGTGTACAACATCAAATAATAATTTACCCGTAACATTGCCGTAAAAAGTTTCCAGTGAAAACATTGTTTCGCAAACTTTGTATTCTTCATCTACACAACGAACACAAATAATAAGCTCAGACAAATCGTTTATGTCAGTGCTCTCATCCAAGCATAGAGAATAAAATTCACATTGGCTGAGTTTTTCCTTAATAGCCAACTCCACTGATGCCCTCAATTGAGCCGTTCTCCGTGCAATAGTCATTCGGGACAAAGGCACTAATTGCATAAATGTACAATTAAGTTGCAGAAAACTTTTACTTAATAATTCTTTAATAAAAATTCCATCAGTAAAAGGTCTGCCTTTCCTGACAATATCTAGAGCCACCATGCTTGAAATTTTTCCTCTTAAGTTAAAACCTTTTTCATTTTCATTGTTTTTTCCAATTCTAGCCATCGCCTTAATTTTTCTAAAAATAATTTTTTAGATCTATTAAAAAGCTCTTTTATCTCGCCATCATTATATTTATTTATGTTAGAATGGAAAGAATCATAATGCCTTTTAATAATATTTTCTCGATAGATTTTAAATGTTTGATGACATAAAAGACATTGAACATTTCCAAAAGCATTGTTCATCATAAAATAATTTTTTAATTCCATGTTTACTTATATTGACCACTGTAACTGAAAAAAAATTGAAAAAAAGATTCATAGGCATCCGCTAACCAACGTTTGTTGTCCGACTAAACTAAAGAGAACAGGTGGAGCTTACAAACAATTGTTTCACTAAAAGTGCATCACTGGTCTAAAAGTAGAAATCACAAATTTTATAGTGATTTATAACATTTTAAGGATCGCAACTGCATTCACTCCAAAAAACTTTTAATTTTTTTTCTTTTTATATTTATTTTATTTATAATTAATGTTTTCCTAATGCAACAAGATCAAATATCTTATTAATTACAGCATTAGAATCAGATAAGTTGCATACACGTATAAAAGTAATATTGAATTAATGAAAAGTAAAAATCAAAATTAAACGGAAAATAAATAATTAAGTAGGAAGCAATACATTAAGTAATTAACAAATTTTAAACATTTTAAAGAATTTATGAATTTTTATAATAACTAATTAACAAGCTTTTGAATTGCACTGCGTTGCTAGTTAATTGTAGATTTGGATGAAGATTGTTCCAGAGATAAATGGAAAAATGGTGAGAAGAAGCACTCTTTCGATATTTAAATGTTCGAATGTCGTTGTTTCTCACAGACGATGTGAACACTAATTTGTTATAAAGATAGTCAGGCCTTTTTGTTGTTATAATTTTATGTAGGAAAATAAGATTTTTAAGCTTCATGTAATCATCAAGATGCATGCCAAGGACATATTTTAAAAACGGAGATATATAACATTTGATGATCAACCGTGTCGAATGCCTTTGAGTAGTCAAGTAAAATTAAAAATATCACCTTATTTTCATCCCAATTGCCACGAAAATTTTCAACCACTTCGGTTAATGCTGTAGTGCAGCTGTGTTGAGGTCTAAATGCAGACTGACGGTCAGTTAGCAGATTATTGTCAAATATATGTTTATAGATTTGCTTATGAATATTCCGCTCAAAAACCTTAGATAAATAGGGAAGGATAAATATAGGCCGGTAGTCTCCATCACCTTTAGGCACTGGTACAATAATCGTCGTCTTCCACTCAATTGGAAAAATGCCAGTAGTTAAAATTGTATTGAAAATGAGAATAATATATAATATAGCGTATTATAGAGGGCAATATGATTATTATGAAACGAGGACAACAGCATTAGACTTAAACCTTCCATTGTGTGATCCAAACTAAGATGTTGACAGCAGAATTCATTTACTGTAGATGTATTGTTGCCACTATCGTTAAAAATTTAAATTTACCGGTGGTTGCGGAATATTGTGGTTTGGTCCAACAACACCCATTTCACGAATCTGCCTCCATGTACGCTTATTATCTACAGCATTCTGAAATTTTTTTCACGCCTTATCCTTGCTACAACTTCTCTTCTCGCTCTGCGAAAATCCTCATGAAACTCTGGTGTTTTATAGCGTTTCCATCGATTGTAAAATAGATCCCTACACTCACTGGCCGATTTAGTTTCCAGGGAAAACCAAGAATTCGTTCTTCTCCTTGATCCTTTGGTTCTTAGCGGAACGTGTTTATTGAATAATTGATATACAAGACCATTAAAATGTTCTAATTGTCCATCAACAGATGGTATGTAGAAAATATCGTCCCAACTAGCAGAGTTCAGATCACATCCAAGCGACGTCATATCGATATTATTGAAGTCTCGATAAGGAAATGATTTTTCGTGATTCTGTATTCTAAAGTTTTATGACAAAAATATAAGATCATGCCTTGAGAAGACTGGTGCTGTTAATTGATCATAATGAAATGCTTTACAGCTATCAGAGACGAGGAAGAGATCTAATAAAGAGGTATGTATTCGTCGTAGTGAAATGTGTTGGCATTGAGTCATTAACAGGAAAAAGGTTAAGCGAAGTCATTGCTCCACACAAGTTTGAACCAGAATTAGTTAATAAATTAGCATTAAAATCTCCTGATATAATAATATTTGTGATATGATTAAAAACAAATTTCAAGAAGAAGAAAAATATTATAAAATGTAATTATGTTAATATATAAAAGCAATAAAAAATAAAACAGTTGTGATAATGAAATAATAAAGTTTATAGCAATAATGTTGTGTTTACTAACGAAAAAGCCCATCTAAGTCCTCAATGTTTTCTATTAGAATAGGCTCATCAGTACTTCTCTTTCTAACATAGACGACCCCTCTAAGAGTATAGGCGGAATGCATTTTTCCATCTTTTTTCAATCGCAATGCTGTCATCAAGATTTTGTGGTAGTGTGGGATTAAGTCTTCATTTACATAGAAAGGTTGATCGCTTTGCATTCCCACGTGCTTAAGAGTCAGGTTACATCTATATTCACGTCTGTGTCTTGCTATGGATTTAAGTACGAATTTTTTTACATAGGGTGACTGTAATTTGACCACTATGACTTCTGCCGTATGCCCTTGGGGCTTTTGTTTTCTCCGCAGTCTATATATGTTTTTTACCTGTGGAGTGGCAATATTTAAATTTCGACAGATGTTATTAAAGATACTCAGAAGATCCTCATTCTCAACAAATGGAATACCACTTATTCTCATGCTATCGGCCACCATGGAATTTTCTTTTGCCAGCAATTTCTTCTTCAGTTCACCAATTTCATTTTTTACAAAAAAGAAAAAAAAACGTTTTTTAATTTCGAAGAACATTTTTTTTTTATTTAAAAAAAATTAAATTTTCCTATAAATCAATGTTTCTGTTTATATAGCCTTTCAGAGAAAAAATCTTCATTTATTTATCTTTATTAAAGCCGTAAAAAGTCAATAAAAACAAAAGTAAATAAAACAACAACAAAAGTCTTATTAACTAACATTGCCCCAAAACGACAAATCTCAAGCAAAAGCCTCACTAAGCGATGCTGAATTTTCTTGTCTGTCGAGCTGCGTACTTAAATTTTTAAATTTTTTTAAATTAAATGTTGGCCTAACGTCCGGATAGATTGGCAAAATACCCCTCTGTACGAACACAAAAATGAAAATGGTCGTTTGAAAATCACATCGTAAGTATTTGGTGTACGTAATCTAACTTCTGGGCACGCAGTTTGGAATTTTTTCCAGAAGTTTTAACATGAAAACATCGTAACTGTTTGTAACCGACGAACTCAACACATAAATTCGTTGTCGATCTCAGTACATGGGAATTTCATATTCCATTATGCAGCGAATATTGACAAAGGATTTGTCATTTTGATCTTGGGAGTATAGGATCAAAATGACTCACGGATGCAAACAAAGCGGCGTGTTTGTTGAACGGATACGTGAAAAATAAGTCGTCTTTTAAAGAAAATTGTGAAATTGTTATTATTACATTAATTAGCCTCCATCGTAAATTATACGTCATGTCACATGACCTCAAAGAAAATTGTTTATGAAATATTAAACGTTTTTTAAAATTAGTTTTTGTTTATAATAATTTACAGCCTGTCTTTATAAAAAGAAAAGATATGTTCTTTCGTAAAAAAACGACTGAAAACACATTTAAGTTATTTAATTTTCATGTGAGTAAAAAAACGACCCTTTAATTTTTTAATGTATTTTTGGTTCCTACAATCAAAATATTTTTACATTAATGTATATTGTGTATTTTACTTTATAAAAATCCGTCATCAGGATTCTTCGCATTTATCTACTTTGGTTAGTGTTTAGTTGGAAGCATCATCTCTTTAACCAACCAAACTTAGATAAAGGAATACAAGAAAACCTGTATTCCATTATCATCGTCAGCTGGTGAGAACGAAGTCTACCACAACCCAAAGCTTCCCTTTTTGTTCGATATTTTTCTTTTGTTTTTTAATATTTACCACCTTATATTCGTTGTTGCTTCAGCCAACCTTCTGTTAGCAATGAGAGCAGAGATATATGTGAAGAATGCTGATGAAAATTCATTCATTTTTTCCACTAGCGTATAGAAATAAAATGTTTTCATTTTTTCTTTAAAAATTTTTCATCTAATTTGTAACAAATATTCTTTCAACCTAAAGAGAATATAACGAAATTAAGCCTATTTTCAAAAACTCATTTGTATGTTAATAAATATAGTTCGACTAATTAATATTTAAATATTCAATACTTTATAAAAATCTACAAAACAGAATTTGTCTAGCTTTAAGATATAGAAACCTGTATTTATTTTTAAGAAATAAAGCTACCTGAAAACAAAGAATAAAAGTTCATGTTTACGTAATTTGTAGTTAAATTGTTAATTGGCAGTTAAAATGAAAACAAAATATAATCAATAATTTCTACGGAACATGTAGTTACGGTTTATTTTTTAACAATTAAAAATAAAACAAAATTCTGATTTAAATGAATAATGAGTAGACCGGTTTTTAACAGAGTTTTCAATTATTTAATTTACACTTTCAGTTGGTTTATCGTACATCTTTTTTTGTGAGTGTATAAAAAGGTTTCTTTACTTCTGAACAGAAAAAATTATTACCAAAATATTTCCAAACAAATGGTTTTTTTTTTAATGTTCATTGATTTTCAAAAACTTTTTTATTTGAATCTAATAATACTTTTGTTTGGTTTTTAATTTGCTGCTAACAGTGTTGCCGTAATAAAAATAATTGATCAAACTAAATTTATTAATATAGAAATGTTGTTCGTCTGTAAAAATTAAATTTAAAAAACTCTTTAAATTTTGAATAGCCTCTAGCCAGTGAAATATTTTTAAATAATATATTGGTTTATTATAAAACAGTATAGATTATTAAAATAAAAGTTGAATTCCCAAAACATTTAGTTTCAATGATTGCTATTATAGCATACACAGCAATACAAATACTATATAATTTTTAAGTGCTCATCTGTATATTAAAAGATAAGGAGGTATACGTCAAATTAAGTCATCCATGAGAACACTATTTAATTTTAAGTTTTATTTATTATTGCGGATATAGCAATATAAAAGCTATGTAAATATCAAGTGTCTTACTATAACGATTGAAAAGATAAGGCCATATACATAAAATAACATCATCTAATTTCTAATTTGAAATATTTATACTTACGGTCATAACGGACTATCTGAAATTATACCTAATTTCCAAGTTACATTAACTATAAGGACACAAATCTGTAAGTTAATTGTGTTATTAGTTTGTTAAAATATGAAATTGATGTCCTATAGTGTTCAAAAGACACGTAAAAATCATACATGATTTTCCCGATGCACATCCTTTAATTTTTAAAATTATGAACTTTTTTAAATGCAACTAATCTATAAGCATTACCTTTCAAATAAAAATAAATACAAATCGGTTCAGAATTAAATGATTTCTAGGAGTTAACTCAGCCGATTTGATAACCTTCACATTATACGAAGTCGGTTACTTACACGACAATTTTGCAGATACTATCCAAAAATTTTATTTTGGCCCATTTATTAATAACACTTTCAAAGTTTTCATTTTTTGGTCGAAGGGAGCATTATACTATATGAAAAAAATGCTGTAAGTTAATGTCTGAGAGAATTCTTATGGTCAGAGTTGTATTGTGGAATTGTATGAGGATTAATTTTGTGGAAGATCTTAAGGCTCTAACTCGTCTGTTTATGGGTCAATTTGACCCTTTTTTTGAGAAAATCAAAAAATATCCTTTAAAAAAGGACATTTAAGGATTTAAATATTCTACGAAAATGTTTGCCGGAAAATTTCAGTGGGGGTCACCAAAGACACCAATGTTGTAAATGAAGCTCTTTACGCTTAATTAGTAAAATTATACACCAACATATACAAAACAGGTAAAACCGGCGTCAAGTTCGGCGGGGCCAAACACATGAGTTCTCGCATCTAGTCAGCTGTGACTTACAAATCGGGTGTGATATTTATTAAAATTAATAATAAAAAATAAAAGAAAAAAATCAAGCATAATTGAGCTACTAAGCAGTACATATCGAGTGTGATTTTACTAAAATTAAAAATAAAATAAATAGAAAACATCAAGCATAATTGAGTTGACTAAACAGTACATATTGGGTGCGATTTTTACTAAAATTAAAATAAAATAAATAGAAAAAAATCAAACATAATTGAGCTGAAACTAAGCAGTACATATCGGGTGTGAATTTTACTCAAATTAATATAAAAAAAAAGAAAAAATAAAGCTTAAATAAGCATGGTGGATTCTGTTTGCAAATTAAGAGATTGGTTTTGTTTTATTTGTGGACATATTATGCACCATCAAAGCTGAAGAAAGATATTCCCTACAATTAAAGAACCATATTTTCTTTTCTTTGGAAGATTCAAAGGGAAATCCCAAAGTGTAATGCTTGCTGAATACGTATGGGGCTTGTACAGATACCTTGACCAATCGGAACATTCACGTCAAGCTAAATACAGGAAAGCATACTAAGTTTAATCTTTAATCCATTGTCATACTACTGCTATTTCCCAATTCCTTTTTACTCGAAAATTTGAAGCAAAAAAATTAATATGTACATACTATAATAAACCACTATTAAAATAACATTATTAAATAATTATTGTAGTTTTTGACCTTTTTTATATTTGTATTCTATTTTTTATTTTTTATCAAGCACAAGGTCTTTTTTATATAAAAATCTTTTAACAATTTTTATTTACAATATTTCGCTACACCATTGGGTAGCATCTTCAGGAAATAAAAATAAAAATAAAAATAATAATAATAGTTTTAAAAATTTAAATGATTGAAAATAACATTATAATTTTTTATAGAAGTTGGCGTGTAATTTTGCCAATTAATCGTAAAGAGCTTTATTTACAACAATGGTGTCTTGGGTGACCCCCACTGAAATTTTCCGGCAAACATTTTCGTAGAATATATTAATCCTTAAATGTCCTTTTTTAAAGGATATTTTTTCATTTTCTCGAAAAAAGGGTAAAATTGACCCATAAAGAGACCAATTAGAGGGTTAAGATCTTCCACAAAAATAATCCTCATACAATTCCATAATACAACTCTGACCATAAGAATTCTCTCAGACATTAACTTACAGCATTTTTACATATAGTATAATGCTCCCTTCGACCAAAAAATGAAAACTTTGACCCACTGTAAAAAAAACTCAGACGTGCTGGACCATAAGTATGTTCTACAAAAATGATCTACTCAACATACCCTTTCAGAATTATAGAGTCGCTATTCTGTTCCAAAAATGCTGTTGGCCAGTGTAATTACTCATTCGCAAAAAAACGGCAACACTTTCTGTCATGCATTGAAAAAATAACAAAAAATTTTATATTGATTTTTTCAAGACTTTATATTTTTGATTTTTATTCACAGCTTTTCAGGTGGCGACAATTGCCAACTTTATGTAAATATGTATGTCATATGCTTTTGACCAGCAAACAATTTCCATACCAATAATTTAGATGAATGAAATACAAGATTTTGTGATCAAGAGGAAACGCTTTTTGCCTAAAGTAACTAGTCGCTAAAATTTGACCAAAGTAAAAACAAAAAGGGAGATATATTATTTTCACTGTTGCTCAAGATGTCAAATTCCATATATAGATAACATTTTTTAATATATAGAATTTGATATTTTGAGAAACAGCGAAATTGAATGAATTTGCCATGCCATTCTGTAAAGTGATTCGTCTTGGCCCTTTTTTTAATATGGTCAAATTTCACCCAGTAGTTATTTAAATTAATCACAAAACTGTTACTGTTTAACACAATTACCGAAAATTGTTTTTGATTTAGCTAAATTATTTGTTTGAAAATTGTTTGTTACTTCAGTAAAGTTTTTAATTAGTTTCAGATAAATTATTTGTTTGAATTTTTTTTTTTTAAATTTCAGTAAACTTTTTTGTCTGATTCAGACAAATGTTTTGTTTGAAAATTTTTTCTAAAGTCAATAAATTTTTTACCCAAATATCACAATTATTTGTTTGAAAAAATAAACTAATTTTAAAATTAATTGTCTGAATTTACAAATTTGTTTATAGGACCATATTCAAACAAAAAATGTTCTATTTATGCGAATTAATTGTTTGAATCTGAAAAATAATTTTTTCTGTGTGATCTAAGTTTTACATCTTTTAAATCAAAAATTCCTTGTGCGAAGATATTGTTTTACAAAAACATTATGTTTCTTAGGATCGCTTAGTTATTTTCATTTACTTTTTTTTTGGAAACAAAAATTAAAAATATTTGTTTAAAAATCTGTTTTTTTTTTTCTAAAATTTTTAAATCTATTTTCACATTCATATTAAACAGCATTTCATGATATTTACACACATAAGTATGTCTTGTATCTAAATAAGAAAGTAGTTATTCCCGAACATAGTATTAATACCTGATAGATACAATGAATTAAAAAGAATAACATCAAATTCTTTCAAATTTGTTATTTTGTGACATGTGTTATGGCCTTGATACCATCAGTAACACATTCGAGCTTAAACCATAGAAAATCTCCACGAAATGCAGAGCGTTAAAAGGCAAAGTGGATTATTGAACCTGTAATAAAACGAAAATATTTAAGAACTACAACCAACCCTCTTAACAGTCAATGCCTGTCAGATTTCTAAGAGAAATTCACTTAAACAAATGCATCTTCCGAAAAAGTAAAAAATCCAAACATCACAATGAACAAAATATTACGCGTTTAATTCAATTTTTTCTTCTATAAAAATAGATTAAATTCCAAATCAAACGGTTGTGTCTAAAGCAAACTGAATGAAAGAACACTCCCTTTTTAGAAAAAATGTTGAGATTCAATAAGAGCAAAAAGATACAGGAACAGCATCAGCCTTATTAGTTGATTACAGGACACATTATCATGATTATCGAAAAAAACCTACACACACAAAAAAATTACACAGTCAAAATTACATGTACAACAACAGTAATCCAAACAGTGGGTTTATAGCAGGACAAAATATTTGGAGAATCAGCAAATGAATCCTCAGCACAATAGACTTTGAAACAGAAAAACACACAAAATACAGCATTTAATGGGCATTGGGTGCTTTACGCCTCGAAACTCATAAATATCATCATCCTCATCATCAACTACATGAAAATGAGTTTTAACGATTTTAACTGTGGTATTTATGAACAAGTGCATTAAGTTTTAATGCTTACGATTGTACAGATATAATCAAAAAAATAGCAGCAAAGCACTTAATGAGGAATTAAAGCAAAACTTTTATTTAAAAAAGCTTGGATTCGATTAGTGTTAAGGGAAAGAACAGTGACTTGTGTCTATACAACCAGTAATAAGAAATAAATACGTTATCGTAGACTTATTAAATTTGTTACACCGATGCACTGTGGTTTTATTTTGGAAATAATTCGGTAGCTCATGAACCACTAAAGATATCTTCATTAATTTTCACAGAGGCAAAGCAGAGGTGTTTCTGAGTAGGATTGCGGACGGTCAAACCCCTTGAAAATATCTGCAGAAAATGTTCACAAAATTGGCTTAGAAATTTATTTTAAAAATTAAAAAAATAATAATCACGATGTGTTTTTTTAAGACTATGGTAGAAAAAAAATAATTTTTGAATTATTTTGAAAATAAAACGTTTTTAAACCACTGTGTGGTATAAGTAAAAAATTATCATTAAATTAGGAGGTACGATATTTTCCATAACTTTTGTACGAATATTTTTTTAGCTATAATGTTAATTAATTTTTTAATTGATACAATTATATACTTAATTAAGAAAGTAAAAACCAAAATTCGAATTAATAAAATAATTGAATTAATAAAACATTAAATTAAATTTGTATCTAAAACTAATTAAAACCTTTAATTTTTTTCTGTGTACTCTTTGCAACCTATTGTAATATTTTCTGTTTTAATCGAAGCCAAGGTACTTGTACCTGTCTATAATATGTTGAAATGTTTGCCATTGAATACGATTTCACCACTAAAATATGGTCAATTTCTAAAATAATTACACCAACTTTTTTGTGAAGTGAAATAAAAATTAATCCATATGAAAACGCTTAAAAAATTCTTTTTTCTATTTTTCGAATTTTGGTCTATTTTCTTATGGTTTTTATTTGATTTCGATTATGAAATAATTGGTTTTAAAGCATAAATTTAAGAAGTATTATTTTCATTATTTTATTTAAATCTTGTTATACATATATCTCGTAATAAAGGCGGAATATCGAAGCAGACCACTTCCATAATAGGTTCTTTTTCCACCTTCCTTCCATCCTCTATGATTATAGACATCCGAAATGTTCTTTGTGGTTGCCGTAAATAACATTTCAGTTGTCATTACTTTCATTTATCCACGTGCTACAACCAGCCTTTAATCTTGACTTTAGTGATTTCAAACTGTCGACTGGTAACTGTCGGCCTTCTTTCTCATAAAGCAGTCTCTAGTAATGGCTAACATTTGTTTAAAGCTCAGGTCCCCAAACACATTTAAGAAGCTTCTACTAGAGGTCCTGAGTCTTATGCTAGCCAATGCTGGACATTCACACACAATGTACGCTGCCGTCTCAGCTTCTTTCATGCTTTGTCTGCAAATATCTTCCTATTTGATTTTCATCTTGGCTAAATGATACTTGAAGTTTCCATGACCTGTCACCAACGCAGATATCCAGTCTAAGGTACTTCTATTATATTTGATCACCTTACTAGCCTTCCTGCCCATTGAGCACCATTCGAGCTTGTCTACACTTCCGTCAACCTTTTTATATTTAACGAGTTCTCCCACTGTAGAACTTTACCTCGCATTATGGCATTCCCAGCGATTTTCTGGATTTTAGTCCACAGAAGTTCACAGCGGATTCCCCTTTTGTAAGTTGGTCCGCCACTTCATTCCCAGCTGTGCCTATGAGATCCAACTCGTGCAGCAGCCCAAGCAATTCTGCCTGTTAAACGGAGACGTTCCCCCAAGCACAGACTACATGACAGGTTCAGCTCAGCTGAGTATACACCTGTTCCAGCTCTAAAATGAAATATTGTTAACTTTTTCGTTACTTAAATTATTTTCACAAAATTAATTTTTAAATAAGGCTTTTAAGCACTAGCAGAAGATATTTTGTTTTCTGGGCCGTTTCTTCATTCTTTAGCATTATTCGTATATATTTTATTTCTAAACAGCATCTACCTATTTAATCAACCAATCATTTATCTTCAGTTAGTTAGAATGAAGACCACTACCAAAAGCTTTATACTTGTTTATGTGTTTTGATCATTACCACCTCAAATTTGCTGTTAATTTTAGATAGAAGTAAAACTTTTGGTCAATAGATGGCACTTTAAGGTCACCATATATATAACTGTTTGTTTGTTTATTTGCTGCTAATAACACAATTTTTCGAATTTTGCACTTGTAACCATTTGGTAATTACGTTTTCATTCCGCTAGGCATACAGAACAGGGTCGTATATTTAATTTAATGCTTAGTATTTTTCAATTCCTCAAAATCAATTTTTAAATTATACGACTTCCAAATATTATATTTTATTAAAATAATTTCTTTAGCGATCTCCTGAACAAAGTTAATTTATTGATATTTATTACAATAAGAAATGCAGTTCTTATTTATTGTAAAAATTCAATTACAAAAAAATCTGACAGAAATTGTATTCGAAACCAAGTGTCTAATGCTGTCTACAACTTTTTGCAGTTAATCCAATACTACGTAATTTAACTTTTTTCTAAAAATAAAATTATAAAAAATGTGTACCTCGTTCCCTTATCTCAAGATCTTCATTTTCAATATCTGTTAGAAACCCACAGATTATTGATTACTTTCAAAATTGCTAGGAAAATTGAAATCTGTACCTTCTTCGTTAAGAACACTTACGCTTACTAGTGGTGCATTTAAAAATCGTCTTTTGGCGATCGAGTGTAGCTATACTATAAAAAATCTGAAGCAAAATAAGGCTAGAAGAACTACTACTTCTACCACGGTTGTCTACTTGTAATAAAAAACTGCTATCATTTTCAACTTATCTGCAAAAAGCGTCGGTATACGAGACGTAGTAAATGTTTTATGTCTATAAGGGCCGTAAAATTCAATAAACATCAACATTACAACAACAGTTACAGCAACAATAATAATAATAATAACAATAACAATAATAACCCCTCTATTAAGTCTGTTGCAAAATGGAATAAAAATAATAACAAAATTTAAATTCATTCTATTAGAGACACAGCAAGCATGCATGACTGTTACGCAAAAAGGGGGAGTGTCATGCCTGTGCTGACAAATATAAATTGTAAGGCAGAGCACAAAAGAGAAGAAAAAACTCTCAACGCTAATAGTTTGATTAATGGCTTATGTTGCAAATGTTGCTCGCCCCATATTTAAAGTTACTGTTGTTATTGTTGGTGTCGCCCTGTTGCTGTAAAATGAGCAGTAAGTATTTATACAGTAGTAACAGTTGTATCGTCAATGGCATGCATATGTGTGTGTGTGTGTGTACTTAAAGCACTAAGAAGCTTTAAGAGATCTCGTTCCTTGTTTGTGATTGAATTAAAGTCATAATTCGCCACACAGGATAAAAACCCAAATTCATTGATTTTGATGTGATTTTTTGTGATTTTCGAACATGTTATTCTTTTGGAAAAACACACAATTTTTGAAATAAATGATTTCAATCAATTTTTAGCTTTAACTCGCAAACATAAGCGTGTTTTGCAGTACGAGGTGTGTTCAAAACTAATAGGAATAAAAATTTTCGTCACTGAGTAATTCCGTTTGCTATTTTTTTTTTTTTTTGTTTAAACACATGTTCTAATCTTATGTGCTAAATTGCAGCTGTCTTATTATGGAGAGACATCTGTTGGTGGCTCAAAGACCCCTAATCTTTTATTGTAAAATAATAATTTCGTAAATTATATTCACAAAAATAAAAAAATTAACAAATTTCTTTAGACGTTATAAAACCTATATTTATATTTACTTAATTAAATAAGTTGTTAAGTTAAGTAACTTGTCTTTTGAATATCATATCTCTAACGTATCTGCTAAGATTAATAATATTTTTTTTTTTCATAATTTATTTATTGTATCTTCAATATTTTTGAACTAACAATAATTACTCGTATCTTAAGTCTAAAATAAAATATTCTTTTTAAGTCCAGCCAGTGCTAGACAAAAATAATGTTTGTTTCACGGATTTTGAAATCATTTGCGGGTCATCCCTCTAATGTACGGCCAAGAAAAGCAGTATCTCTTCTTTTTAGTCGAATGTAACCAGGTTCATTCAGCATGTTACGCGCCAAAGGGTTTGGATGAGCTTCAAGCCTCTTTAGATATGTGACTGCATGTTTCGCTATTTCTGCTTTAACTGATGGCATGTTTAGGTCTTTATGGATGTTCGAATTTTTTATATACCAGGGAGCAGATGTAATAATACGTAAAATCTTATTTTGGCGCCTTTGAATTTTTTCTACATTGCTAGCTGAGGCAGTGCCCCATAACTGAATCCCATAACACCAAATTGGTTTGAGGACCGACTTGTACAGTAGAAGTTTACAATCTTAGCTCAGGGTGGAGTTTCTGCCAATAAGCCAATTTAGTTGTACTGCTTTTAGTTTCATTTGTGTTAACTTGAAGTCAATGTTTAGTTGTACTGCTTTTAGTTTCATTTGTGTTAACTTGAAGTCAATGTGGCTTTTCCAAGTAAGGCGACGGTCAAGATGTATACCCAGGTATTTAACGTCTGAAAGCTGTGGTATCATTTGGTTATTTATGCGAATAGGAGAGCATGAGTCCCTGCGCAGTGTGAAAGTTATGTGAGTGCATTTTTGTTCATTCACTTTTATTCTCCATTTTTCTAGCCATTTTTCCAAATTGAGTATGTGGTCTTGCAAAAGTTGTGATGCTTCTTGGGCACTTTCATGAATACTTAAAAAAGCTGTGTCATCTGTAAAAGTTGATGTGTGGACTAGGGTGCTAATTAGCATATGCGATGTGTACAGTAAATATAAAATTGATCCCAAAATACTACCTTGGGGAACTCCGGCTTCAATGAGCTGTGGCGAGCTTAAAAAGTCACCTTCTTTTAGTAAAAACTTGCGATTCGTTAAATAATCTTTTAAGAGCTTATACAAGTTTTCGGGCAAGTTCAGCTTTAGCTTAAATATTAGGCCTTCGTGCCAAACCTTATCGAATGCTTGAGAAACGTCGATAAAGAGCGCAGAACAGTATTTTTTTTCTTCAAAGGTCGTTTTAATTACATTTACTAATCTGTGTGTTTACATTTACTAATCTATGTTGTTTTCTGAAGCCGAATTGATGGTTCGGAATGCATCCTTTCGCGCTAAGAATTGGATTCAGCTTAGTTATAAATATTTTCTCAAATAACTTTGACACGTTTGATAAAAGGCTTATAGGTCTGCATGATTCTACTTTTGTGTGGTCAGATTAATAATAATTGAAGATTAATAATATATTGAGATCTTGTTATGCCTTTAATTGCTACTTACCCTTAAGAATAAAATTTAATTTGGCACATTCCCTGCTTATGATTCATATTTTATATTGTTTGGAAGTTTATAGTGGATGTAATGCTTCAAATTTAAATAGGGTTAAACTAATAGTTAGTCGCATAATAAGATTTGTTTTTAGCTTGAGATTTTACGATAATGTTTCAGATTATGTCAACAAATTTTTAAAATGTTCATTTATTGATTCCGTTAACATAAAAACATTAGTAACACTGTATAGTATTATTACCTCTAATTTTAGTTTGATATCAAATGATTTATTTATATTTGCAAGGCCCACTCGTATTCCACAGTTAATTATCCCAAAGATAAACTACTCTTCCTTTGAAACATCATTTCTTATACGAGCATGTAGGCTTTACAACGGTCTCCCAATTGATCTCAAGTTTAAACACAAATTAATAAAATATTGCAATTGATTAAATCTTACCAAGATTTTTCCCTAAAGTTTCATATTATAAATTATAATATTTAAATAATAAGTTTTAGTATATGTGACCCGGTCTATGAAAAGGTGGCTAATGACTCAAAACCAAAATTTCGAAAAATTAGCTGTTAAAGATAAACAATGCAACAACAACAACAAAAAGTGGAAAAAATTTTTTTGGGTCATAAGCCACCTTTTCATAGGCCGGGTCACATATTAGTAAATCTTATATTATTATATTATTTTTTACTTTTTCTCTAAATTATCTGTTTGATTATATTAATCATAAATGGCCCTATGGGCTTGATTAAATAAATAAATAAATAAAAATAAGTTTATTGAATACAACGTACCTTAAGCAGGGTATACAATATCATGATTTGTAGCTTAACAATTTAAAATCTCTGAAGCGGCAATAGCTAACAAAAAGAGATTTTAGTTTAGCTTACAATAGGCGTGTTATTTACTTTACGCGTTAGCATCTACATACTTATGCTTATATGTCGTAAGGTTTACTTTTAAGGAATTAAAAAGTTAGCTCACCCAGTGTACTTAGCAGATATTTGCCCTTTTCAGAGAAAGAGTTGCTGAAATTATATCAATTTTATTAAATTTGTGAAATTATAAATTAAACTTTTTTTATTTTTGTTCTTCGGTAATAAGGGTCTATTTTATCGATTGTCTTTGTTTTCTCTTGCACTGCGCTTCAATTTTCTGCAGGAGGGGCGATTTAGTCCAGTATGATGTTTGCAATTCAACAGAAGCCACCAATGGTGTCGCGAGAGTTTAGATGGTCTCCAACATAAACAAGTGGTATGAGCACTTATTTTTCTCTATGAGCAACAAGGGCGTTGGTACACGCATCATATTTACCGAGTGGCTGACCGAAGCACTGACGTAAATCTATATCACAAGTATATTGTACAACAATATGTCCACATAGTTATAATACTTTAACCCGAAACTAGTTCATTATTATATTGAAGATGTCACTATAAAACCTGGAGAATGGCGAAGTGAACAAACAGATCATAAGAGTCTTCCGAATCTCCAAAGCTTACCGTTTCTACATCGCCTAAGAGACTTTTAAAATAAGAGACGCAATTTTCTAATATTTCGTAGAAGAAGAAAAAGATAAGCTTTTCATTGTAAAGAAAGTCGCTGCCTTAACTGTATAAAAAAAATATTCTAGTAAATTTATTTTTCTTTTTATTTATTTTGTGAGGAGGTCCTTAGGGTACTTTCCTGTATAAATATATAATTTCCAACAGAAAACCAAAATAAAAAGTACAAGTACGCTGTTTTACCGATTTAATAGTATTGACAACTTGACAGCACCTCTTGATATTGAATTTTCAAAGGCAAATATTACCAAGACGCTGACGCGGGCACTGCGAATATAATAATACAAATAACTAACTGAAATTTGTATAGTTTAAATCAATAACAAAACTCAGTTGGATAGAAACCATTTTTGATGTTTATACTTCGCTCATTTTTTACTCTTTTATTTCTAAACGAAAATCGAAAACAATAAAATGTTGTAAATCTTTGCCGAAGAAGCAGTGAATTTAAGTGAAACATTGTCACTTCCGTTTCCTTTTAATCACACCTCGCAAATATTATTTTTAAATATTTTTTTTTCGCTAAGTATCCAGGGCGTAGTGTGTATATTTATTTAATGACCTCCTCTATTTAGTCAGTGGGTATTTGTGTAAAAATAAACATACATCTGATTTTTTTCCATTGCTTCTACAATAGGGGATTAGTATGTTTTTAGCTGCCCAAGTGGTCAACCGATGATGTTGCATTTACGATCATAATGATTATTTATTGCCATTACCACAACTTACACTACTATAATCTTTCTCTCCCCATCAGCATTCTATAGTCCTTGTTATTTAAAAAAAATACTTGTTCATCTTTCGACTACCACATGCACAGGGTATATTTTTTGATCAAAGTGGTGTTAGTGATGCTTTGATATCGTGAGTTTGATTGTGATGCTGTTAAGTGATGATAATTATTTTATACTTTATTTAGTTGATGTATTAACACAATCGTAACATATTGGACATTGGATTGTGTAAATAGATTATGAATAAATTACTTACCATGAAATATGTCATGATTTGAAACAACTAATATTTAGTTTTTATTTTATAAGTTGGTTGGTTAATTTGAAGTAATTTTAAAAAGTTGTGATACCATTTCAAATTACTTTTGGTTAAGAAACTTTGAACGTAAAATAGAAGCATCAGAGGTAGAGGTAACTCATTCACCCACTGTTGTATATATATGTAGTTAAGCAGGCAGCTGTAGTACACAGCTCACTTGGGTCCACATATTGGTCCCTTTGTGTTATATATATGTAAGTAACCAACAATATATCGTAGCACCAGGGACAATCACAAGCATAAATTGGTTGAAATATGGAAAATATCTCGGTACTCATTCGGAAAGCATTCAGCAAATTAGCTCCCCAATATGCAACAGTTTCGCAGCAAGTAGGCGGATATAATAACATTTATTCTGCAGATGTCGAATGACTCTTGACTGAAAAAATAAAAATTCGAAGAGAGTGGCCATCACACAGATCTTCTCAACTCAAAACCAGACTTAAAGATTGCACGGAGTGGCTAAGAGAGCCACTAAAAAAGGAATGATACAGAAAAAGGCAATTTCTTTGTTGGACATTTAAAAGAGGTTTTCTCTCCAAATATAGGTGCTGATATAGCTAAATTTCCACCTGTCGAGGCTGGTGCTCTAGTACCCCTAATATTTGACTTTAGTGATATTGAAAGGGCAATAACTGAATTAAACAGCAAAAAAGACCATGGCGTTGATAAAACCAGCAACAAGATGATATTTGAGTTGCCCAGTATAGAGTGCAAACTTATTCTTTTTGTTTTTAATGCCATCCTAGGTCTTGAGTACTTTCCCTCATATTGGAATGTCTCTTTGATTCCTCTGATTACTAAGACAGGACAGACCAAACAAAAGTAGAATCATACAGGCCTCTTATCAAATATGTCGAAGCTGTTTGAAAAGACATTAATAACTAAACTGAAACCAATTTGAAGCGCGAAAGGATGTATTCCAAACCATCAATTCGGCTTCAGAAAAAAAGTACAATCATGCAGACTCACAGATTAGTAGATGTAGTTAGAAGTATCTTCGAGGAAAGAAAATACTACCATGCACTTTTTATAGACGCTTTTAAGTTAAAGCTGAACTTGCTAAAAAACTTCTAGAAGCTGTTAGAAAATTTTTTAACTGATCGTAAGTTTTTACTTAAAAAAGGAGATTTTTTAGGCTCGCCTTAGCCCTTTGAAACCGGAGTTCCCCAAGGTAGTATATTGGGACCCATTCTTTTTGTTCACTTCAGACATGCCAACTACCAAGCGAGTCCACAAATCGACATTTGCTAATGGCATAGCTTTTTTAAGCTTTCACGAAAGTGCTGAGATATCATCACGATATTTACACGACGTATTAAATTTAGAAAAATGGTTGAAGAATAAAGGTGAATGCACAAAAATGCACTCATATAACCTACACACTGTCCATATATTGGCATAAAAAGCCTTAACGTTCAGATGTCAAACACCTCGGTATACATCTTGATCGAATGCCTGAAACTTTCCACATTTTTTTATCTCAAGTACACAAAATTTATGGTTGAGGTTTTAACATATCCAACTTGTAATATAAAAACCACGAGGCTTGAAAAATCTTTTTTCATACAAAGTTGTTAAGTTGAGAATGCAGTCTGATGGCAAATGTTATTTTCTACCATAAAAACCACAAAAGTTAATTCCGAAAAAATGGCTCAACTATACTCATCACTCTAGGAATATGTAAATGTTTAAGGCCTTATTGATAGAAAGAAATATTGTTGATTTCTAAAAGATTTGAAAAATTTTATAAGAACAACAAATTTCCATGCATAATTGGTTATTCATTTAAACGTAATATCTCTCATTCAGTTTTAAAGTTCATTTTTTAATCAGTAATTTGACATCGCAACCAATAAGAGGTAAGTAAGCAAGATTATTTGATGGTTTGCAAATTGGAATTATTGGAACAAAATCATTTAAAGAATCATTTTTGTGAAGCAATATTATGATTCTTTACGATTCCCAATAATATTAATATTAATAATAATAATAACACAAGGCAACAAAATCGAAAAAATTTTATGTGGACTTTAAACCACTATACAATTTTGATGTATTGTGGTTCGAGTAGTACAAATATGGTCCAAATTTGAAATTCTATTTTGATGTATTGTGGTTCCAGTAGTACAATTTTTTGAATTATCATTATGTTTAAAAAAATTTTAAATTTTACTTAAGAATTTTAAAAAAAACCTCTCCATAGAATTTAAAATTTGGACCATATTTGTACTACTGGAACCACAATACACCAAAATTGTGTTGTGATTTAAATACGTCTTTTTTGCTGTTGACCTGTGTAAAAAAGGTTTGGAACGTCACAGTATGTCATAATCAAATTATTTTAATGATAATTCAGCTGTGAAAGTAGGTTTGGTATTTTTAAGAAATTCAAACCTGGTTACGAGTTCAATACTCAGCCATGACAACCTCGATTTTTTTTTTTTTGATTTGTATTAATACTCTGTATAATAATATATATCAGAGCGCCCTCCTTCGCCGGTATTACAATATAGAACTAAATCGCGAAGTAAAATAGTTATAAATTGGCTATGCTAGCTTCAAAATTAATACGCCTGAATAACAGCAGAGGCGCTGCAACACTGTTCTAAAAATATTCACAACGTGCAATTACAGTGTTAGCGCAAGTTAAGCTTTACTATTACTAACCTATCTTATCTACTACAATTAATATAGGGCATCAATTGCTTAAAAAACTATTATTTACAGTTAATTTCCTCTGGCTTGAGTTAAAAATTAAAACCCATAAATAAATTCGCAAACAAAATAAATTTTATTAACTTTATTTAAGATTCAAGACTTTATTTAGAATTCAACCATTTATAATCTTCCTTATAAAAATTTAACATTTATAGATTTTTTAATAAAAAGAAAAACATTCAAAACTAAGTTTTCAAATCATATAAAAAAGATACGGAATAAATTTACATTCGCTCGCACAGAAAGTAAGTATTTGCAGACGTACATATAAATAAAACTAGGAATAAATTTAAGTTAAAATTTCATACACCCCCTTTACTTACAATCTATAAACATTTCTAGCTGGTCCCACTACAAAATCCATCGAATATGCTTGTTCTTTTTTTTCTCATCATTTCGAATTCACTTGAGCATAATTTTTGCGGTCCCTTTTAAGTTTGCATATCAATTGAAAACTTATGTGTGGAAGCCACATATTGCAACAAAAAAAAAAACAGAAAATAGTATTACACTCAACGACAAATATTCACAACGAATATATTAAAAGTTAATATGTGTACCTATGAATGTGTGTATTAAAATGTATAGAATGGACAAAACAATATGGACGCTTAATAAATTTTTAATCTAGAAAATTGCAATTACTTTCAGTTTTTATTGAACATTTTGGCATTCTTGGTGAATTTCAAGAGTACATGCATATGTGTTTTCTTCATATTAATTCCTCTCTCCTGCTAAGAAAGAATTGCAGCGACAAAAGTTGCATAGTGTAAAAGGGGACATAAATGAGATGACAGGGAAATTCCCCTGCAAACACCAAAAGTTGCATAGTGTAAAAGTGGACACAAATGATATGACAGGGTGTTTTCAGCGGAATTTCCCTGTCATGTAATTTATGTGTAAAAGGGGACAGAAATGACATGACAGGGAAATTCCCATGCAAACACCCTGTCATGTCATTCATGTCCCCTTTTACACATAAATGACATGACAGGGAAATTCCCCTGCAAACACCCTGTCATGTCATTTATGTCCCCTTTTACACTATTCAACTTTTGTCGCTGCAATTCTTCCTTAGTAGGAGAGAGGAATTAAAATGAGGAAACACATATACATACATGTCCTCCAGAAATTCGTTTCGTTCTCTCATTGTATGTACATCCATACTGCATTAAAAATTGCACAATATAAACTCAATTGCAATATTAAAGAAGAAAAAGAGCAATATTGCAGCGACAAAAGTTGCAAATGTAATTCGGCACTATGTTTACCACGACTGACTGTTACATAGCACATCCCGGGAGTCAAACCAGCTTTTAAGAACCTCTGGTCCTATTGCATTAATGACATAAGTTATGTTTGCCACCAATTGCTCAAGAGTTGTTGAGTTGTCGAATGAGGGAAATTGAATAGTGTAATAGCAAATTGTAAAGAATAGCAAGTTGTACAAACGGAGAGAATGTACAGATAGAAATTTGGCAAGCGGATGGTAACTTTTATTATTAAAACCATTTGAAAAAAAGAAGATTTTTCGTTAAACCACTGTTGAATTTTAATGTAAACAGTGTTACCGAGTGTGAAAGTTTATCATATATTTGTATTTTTAATAAACAAATTCAAATTGAACCGTATGTAATATAAATAAACAAATTTTTATTTAAAACCCATTTTTTGTACAAACGTCCGTTCTTCTTCTTTTAGTTATGGGAACACCGTTTCAGTTCATTCTACTTTGTTTTTACTGCACACTAATAATGTAAGAGTAAAACAGATTTGCATCCTAATTTTGGTTCTATAAAATCAAACCAAAAGCACTACAGTGTAAACATACCTTAAACAAGATTTTCCGGTCAAAACTAAGTTTAGTTTTCAATTGGTCATGGTACCAATGAATAAAGGTACGTCACAATTGATATTTATTAGGCATAAATTATAAACGTTTCCATATGGTGGCGGGACAAATATCAAGTTGCTAAGCATAATGACGTAATGACAAATCAGGATTATCATTAACACTTCGACCTACAGAAGCGAGGGTTAACTCGATACAAATATTTCTTTGTCCTGTTATTAATTTAAGGCCTTGTGGTAAATAAGCGAAGCCAAATGTTTAAATAAATTGCTAATTAGCAGCCGTAGATGGCCGATTATGTCAACAGCATCGTTCACAAAGTGCTCTATAAGTTCGACAAACAGAGCACTGATATTTAAATTTAAATAAATTTCCACAATTTGGAGGCGTCACCGGATTTTCATAATAATTTTGCCAAAGAAAGATCGGGCAACCTAAAAAACACTCCTTATATTTTGAGGGCATTGCTTGCAATCTCCAAAAATACTTTTCCGACTTCATCGAAATCCTTTTCGGCTATTTTGGCGTTAGTCCATATTTTTTTGCCCAAACTCTACTTCTGTTTAGTTAAATTTCTTTAGAACTACATTGGCATGTGCAAATACATATCTAGTGTGTATGCGTGTGTGTATTTAAAGAAAACATTTTTACATGTGCGTACGGTAGGTAGGTGGTTGGTTGGGCTATGTGAGCTTATACGAAAGCTCCAACAGAATATATTCATTGTTGAAGTTGTTGTTTGTGCAAAAGGCAAAGCCATTTGTCAGCGGTGAGTATGTTTTTATAAGAGTAAAAAAATGTAAATGAAAATATATGTGAATTTGTAAATGTAAGTGTATTTGCAAGTTAATACACACAAACAGCAACGAAGCAGGTTTTAAAAGAACTTCTAAAATAAGGGAAAAGCATATAAGACGAAAATAGTTATACGAAGAATAAACTGGATGACATTGCAAATCCTCACTCCAGTTACATTCAGTTTTGGGGTGCTGCCTCAGCTTAAAATTCTCACAAGAAGATAGATAAGTTTGGGGGGAAGTTAAATTACTACTCTTGGTGGTGAGAATTATAAAAAATGTTTTAAAATAATAGTTACCTTAAACAAATAATACGTTGCACGAAAAAGACAGCACACATGGGCAGCTCCCACCATTTCTATCAATGTTATCAGAAGGACAGTACTAAATAGCATTGGGTATTAAAAAATATTTGTTTCATCAAATATCAAATTCATCCCTAAATAATGTGTTCCCACTGAAACTATAATAAAAAACAAAGTTTATCTTCGCATATTCCAAACCAAAGTGTTTTTAGCCATATGGTAAACATCAGATGGACCTGAAAATGAGATCTTTGACATGACAAAAATCCTTTGGACAAGATATCTTAAAAAACAAATATTTACTAAATTATTTATTAAGTTATGATCAAAACTCCTTTGCGAAAAATGTGCCAATGCCGTGAAAAAGAACATATTCAATTTTCTATACTCTACTATATATATAATTTTTGTTGTTTTTGTTTATTAGCATTAATGGAACGTTTTTTAAATGTTTGAAATGGGTTTTTATTTAATAATCATTCAGCATTGGCTTAAATTGCACTGTACATGTTTATTATGTTTACACAAGCATTATTAAAAAATCTCATTGAATAAAATATTTTATTTTTTATTTTATTTTTAGAATGAGTGAAAAATAAACCATGGAAAAACATAACGTGTAAATTAATTTTTTTCTTATTATGAAAAAGAAATAAATCAATTTGTTCATCTCTTTTCCTTTTTCAGCTTTTGGCTAAAAGAAATCCAACAATCCTGGCTTATTGGCAGAAACTTTAGCCTCAGCTTGCAAGCTACTACTGTACAAGTCGATCCTCAAAACATTTTGGTGTTATGGAATTCAAGTATTGGACACGCCTCAGTTAGCAATGTAAAAAAAATTCAAATTCGCCAAGGTAAGCTTCTACTAATGTTGCTCCCTGCACACAGAGAAAAACACGGTTATGATGTGGTCATAAGAACCATCCTATATTCTCTGTAACAAGAACAGACAAACAACTTTTTGTTACCATTTGGTCATTAAATGGTTACTACACCCAAAAAATAAAATACGGTTGGTTTGAACTTTGTGAAACAAGATTAACGTGAGTACCTGCCTAGTTGGCCTAATCTCACGGTGGTCTTACCACCGAGTGAAACTTAGGCGTAGACTAGCGCCCCCATTGTGTAGTATAACAACACTTTACGATTGCCACCAATCGCTTTTTGTGTGTGATACAGTCACAATGAGTAGCAATTTATATAATATGACAAGCCTTTCCAAGGCAAGCCTAGATCCACATTATAACCTCTTGCTTAGGGGTTTGGAGACTATCCAAACTCCGTCTGTTGCGAGTGCGACAGCACACTTGATCGGCCGTGCACCATACCTACATAAATCTTAAACCACAACCACCACGTGTACCCCCGAAGGGGACCTCACCAATAACCGGTCACAGAGAGGATAGGCTCTCTGTGGGGCCACCGATTCCCGTGGTACCAGTCCTTTGGGCACTGGTCGGGCCTTGAAGAGGACCCGCAATGTTTATCGCAGACCTTTTCTTCCAGATTTAGGCTCTAGAAAGCCTAGCGTCTGGTGCCCCTATTTTCCCCGAGTGAACCGCGTCAAAGCATTTGCCATTCCTGCAGTAACAATTGGAATCCCCGGGGGTGGTTGGTTTGAACTATACAATTTTCAAACCACAACCAAAGTTTTAGTATTTATTATTCCAAAATAATATTGCATTTATAAACATATATAACATTATAAGCCAAATCAAATAATGGAAATATATATGTATGTATGTGATTATGTTTGAAGAATACTGATATCCCATCCTTGGCTAGCAATGAAGATTTTGGTTAAATGGTTGACGTCTGTAAGGCGTTGAAGTCGTAATATTGGTTTTTGTTCGTTGGATTTTTGGAGAAAATTGTTTTTGGATCTTGGCGCCATTTAGTTTTTAGTTATTAGAGATACAAATTTTGTGAAGGCTAGTGGCCATATTGTCGTAAGAATTATAAATTAATACTAAAGCATTTAGACTTATTAATAAATAATAGAAATCCGTTCAACAATAATTGTTGTAAAACTCTTATTAAAAATAAAGGGAAGTAACTAGAGCTTTACGTAAAGTGCCTAAAAAGAAATCTTAATTTCTGTTTTTTTTTTATTATTTTATACTGGAGGAACCATATAATCCTTGGTGTTTCAGAGTGCAAGGTCAGAGCCAACCTCATATTACCACAAACATGTACATTGTACATAAATTTTGTTGTAGTGTTATTTTTAATATTCGTGTATATATGTATGTATCAAATTAATACGAAGGTTAGGTTAATTAAGTCAAATGTCAAAAAGACCAATATGAACACTTTAGATTTCGTTTTAAATTTCAAATTGAAATTACATATCTAATTTCGTGGCAGCCTGAACGGCTTATAAAATGCAAAACTCTTAATATCTCGAAACAAGATATATATGACTGACTTATACCACATTCATAATCAAGGGCTCATTTATAAATAAACAATAACATGTCTCGATATTTTAACTTAAAATGAAATTATTAACGAGAATATTTGACAAAATCAAATTTATTTTACTTATTGTTGTTATAATTTTGATGTCAAGAATCTATTAATGCTCACCACTCTAACGTTTCTATTTGGCTCATTATTTAAGAGTTAAGCTAAGCTTTATATTGATTAAACTTAACCTCAAATAGGGTTGTTTTGCAAAAATTGCACTGACCTACTAAGCAAATGAACTAAAAGACCGACCTAGTTCAATAAAATGAACTGAAGTAAAAAGATCGCTCACCTTAATGAACTAACAAGCAAAACTCTACTAGCACTGACCGCCTTAATTAAGTATTAAATTTATTTTCTTTTTCTAAATAATTATTATTAGTCTTGTTTGAGTAATCTTAAATGGATTTTCGCACGTCACCTTTTTATAATATGAATGAATATACATACCTACACTCTAAAACACTTTTGTTGAAAATTAGGTCGATAATAGTAGGCAACACTTTACCGAATATTTTCGACCTAAAATTAGACAACAATATTTTTAAAGCTTTTGTTGAATTTTAAACAAAATGTGTTTAATTGTTTTACACAAACTGTGTTTAATTTTTTCTTCTTTGTTACTTTTGAAATTTTTTTCCTTAAATAAAAATGTATAAAATATATGTATGTATGTATGTATGTATGTATATAATGTTAAATTACATTTATTATAACAATGTTTGCAATATAACAATTTGTAATTATATTTACTATATTATCAAACAGTTTAAACATATCATGACAGGAGAATTTTCATATTTTAACAATATAGATCACAATTGAACACATTCTCACCAAAGTGGCTGCTCCAATTGTCAAAATTGCACATCATCCATAAGTGTATCGCTGTTTGATGGAGATTTTGCGCTGGAGGTATTACTACAACATACTTATTCGAAAATAAGACGTTTGCTGCTAATCGATACTGAAACATTTCTTCCTAAATGGTAGAATGTAAGGCTTAAAAATGTGGGTTGTCTATAGTTATTGAGGACGGAAGGGGGTCGAAAAGGGACCCATTTTGTAGTGGTCTGCTTCGTTATTCCATTTACATTAATAATTAAGACTTAAAAAACGGTTCACTCGCCATACAGACCGTTAAACAAGTCAATTACGACATGAGACATTTCCTGGTCGTTTTCTCTCCCTAGAATGTGTGATTTAATATCATTGCAATTCTTTGTACGGCATTACTGAATGTAGCCAAAGGTTCTGTCAGCATGTCCACAGCCAAGCGTGTATTAAAGGCGAAAATACAAAGCTCCAACAACTATATTAAGAAACACTATTTCATTGGTCCAACCAAAAAGATCAAATTATTAATATTATTGATATTATTATTTACAGACTTTTACCACTAGAAATTTAAATTTAATAACAGAACGAAAATTCTTAGCTGAACTTTTATGATTAATTTTTTTCACAGCTTTATTTGTTTAGACATATTGAGTAGATTTTAGGCATAATTTGTTTAAAAATAGACACTTTTAACAGCATTTTTATATTTTTGCGGAAAATAAGACAAATTATGTTTTTTGTTGCAAATAACCACAAAATCTATTTAATATTAGACAACAACAAGAATTTAGACACTCTGTGATCCGAAATTTTGAGCAACATTTTAGAGTGTATACAGCCTTTTTGAGAAAATTAAACTAATTAAAGAACTTTTAGACCTGCCCTCCTTTGTGAGTTTGCAATTGTATAGAACATGCATGTGTATATATATATGTATGTATATATGTATGTAGGTATGGTATATACATAACAATAAACCTTTGTATGTATGTATGTACATATGTCTTCTTTTTGATTACATACATACATATGTATGTATGCATGTGCGAGTATATTATGGAAATTATATGTAGTAAATGCGCACACAAGTGCATGAGCGGAAAGTAAAAACACTCCAGCAACAGAAGCAACAAAAGTTGGATTGGTTGGTTACATAAAAACATAAAAGAAAATAACATCCAACAACAACTAACACAGTACCAACAATAATAACAACGACTACAACAAATATGGTTTAAAAAAGTAAAATAAAACAAGGAAACCAGCAACGAGTTTTTTCCTATTTTGCATTTTATGCCTTTATTAATGCACACACACACACACAAACATCCACGCAAATAAAAACTTTACATACTTCCACTACACATACACGCACTGCAAATAAACAATTATTATTTTTTTTTTTTTTTTGTACTACAACAATTTTATGACAACAACATAAAGGGTTGCCATGTAAAACATGGCGGACTAAAAAAGGATTGAAATTTTTAACAAAAACAAGAACAAGAAACGAATGATGATGGCATGTGGTTGGTTTTGGTGCCAAACTACACACAAACTAAAAACAAGTAATAATAGTAAGTTTGTCTGTCTGTCTGTCTGTCTGTCTGTCTGTCTGTCTGTCTGGCAGTTTGTCAGTCTGTCCGTATCTTTATATTATGTTCTTTTATTTTTGTGCTTTTGTTTGCTCAACACCCATTCAAGTTTAAAAATATGTCCGCAAGGTAAAATTTATACACTTTTCTTCGTTTTACTCCTAAGAGATTTTACATTATAACTGGTGGTTTATTATTTTTTTATTTCTCTGATTCTTATCCTACGAACGTTGAATTGCAACTCCCACTCGTTTTTTTGTTTTTTATGTTTTTTTTTTGTCTTTTAACGCTTCAGTTTAATATAATCAAAACAAACCTTTAGCGAACATTTTGAATCTTTCTACAACTACAACTACAATGAAAAGTTTAAATAAAAGTTCATTTTTTATTTAAGTTAAAGCAAATTGTAAGTGAATATTAAATTTTAAACACAAAACCAGCAAACGCAAGGTATTTTGAAAATTTAATTTTTTTTTTATCTAATAAAATTTTGTTATCTAATAAAATATTAACGAAGACCATATAAACAATTTGATTTCGCTCAGATTTTCTTAAGAATTTCTAGTTTCTAGCTTTAAAAATTATCATCTTTATATAAAAAATATATTCATCAAGAATAAAGGTGAGTTCTATGTATAAATTTATTTCAGCTTTTCGTCAAAGAAAATAATTTAATTTAATTTAAACAAACAATTAAAAGTTTACACACTGGGACACATCAATCGAAAAAGTCTTACAAAATTACTAAAAACATGATGTGTTTTTTTACTTTTAGATTTCTTCGAATCATAAAAATCTGTTTCTGTCATCAATTTTGCGAAAGAAATTTAAAAACCTTTAACATTATAAAGTTATCGAAATTATTTTTTATAAAGTCATTATAAAGTTATCGAAATTATTTATGTAATCAGTAAATAATTTCCCACTTCACCAGGGCATTTGTTTATAATATAGACTTCGAGCTTATATCGAATGTTCAGGAATGTTTTTAAGTTTTTTTTAATTTGAATAATTGCTGTTGATATAATTCATAGTGTTTAGGATTTATTCGAACTGTTTTTTAGATGCCAATGTATTTAGCAAGGACCTTAAGAAATGTCTCTTTTATTCTGAATTAAGCAAGATTTAACTAAAGGCAAGGCTTACTTAAATTGCAAATATGTAAACCAATCAAGTTTGAGTCAGAATCACTCATATAGGTTTCTGTACTATGTTCAATATACAATTTAAAAAGTACAAGGTTTTAATTGTTTCTGGTCTCGTAAGAGCCCCCATTAATTTTTTGTTGTTGTTCACAATCAGTACAATTTAACTTTTAATTATTTTGTCGACATACTTACATTATGGCGAGCATAGTACTAGATGTGCTGTCCAAATTTCAAGTGTCGACTTTTATTAAAAGTATCTGCCAATTTAAAAAACTAAGCCATGTTCGTTAAAATCACGTACTATTGAAACACCCTGTAATTTCTGGTATTGTTTGTTATAGTGGTCATAGTAATAAGAATTTTTTAAAAATTTCAAGGATTTACCTTTTGCGGTCCCAGATATAGATGGTTTTGACAGCCATTGTAGCGAAGGTGTATGTTCTTACCCTTTGGGTACGGAACCCTAAAAAGTGAGTGAATATCATTATTCATTACTATTTAATTTAGTTTCACACTAAAGAAATTTATTGAAATAAATATTATTTTGTTTTATTTGGACTTAGCACATTTGCTTACGATCGCATAAGAACAAGAAAAACAACGTGCTTTATTTGCTGAAAACGAGGTATGTATCTAGAGTTATATAATAGTGCTGGCAAACTATTCAGTAGTGGGTTACGAGTATCGAGTATTTGATCATTTTTTTGAGTACTCAATACTCAAAAGTAGTTGCTCGATACTTTTAACGTTATATTTTAAGAAAATTGAATAAAAAATTAAACGACTACATTAAGACTCTGATTAACAGTGCATTTCTTTGGTGAAAACAAAAGTATTGAGTACTATTGAGTACCCATATGATAAGTATTGAGTAGTATCGAGTAATTAAAAGTAGTAGAAATCACCAGCAATATGGTATAAGCATTTTACACTAAAATCTCAATATTCAAAAGAGTGGTTGCTATTACTCTTTATTTGTATGGAATTACTTTTATTTTTTTTATTTGTACATTTGCAAGAATTTACAGTCGGCTAACAACCTGCTTGAAATAAGTTGTTAGAAATATGACATTGACTACATTAATCAACTTCGTATTTCCTTTTAAAAATAGTCAATAGTATCGCTATCGTCAGGAAACTGACGATAGTCAAAAATATAACTATCGACTACTATCGATTACTTTGCAGCTCTACTAGCTCAGTTATTTGTGCAACGAATATAAATTTTCAATTTGCCTTGGGAAGACAAATATTCAAGATTATTTGCAAATTAACAAACATTTGTAATTTATTATTTATTTAATATATTATTATTATTTAATTTATTTATTTACATATAAAAGCTTATTAACCCAGCAAAAAATTAGTCATTACCAAAAGAAGTACTTGCTACATAATAATTACCAAAATCTGTTACTCGATTACAAAACACATTACATTAAACTTAAAAAAGTAATTTTGAGTAATAATTGAACTAATTCTTATATTTTAAAAGAGAATGCCCCGAAAATTTTCAAATAAATTTTTTAAATTTCTAAGTTACCTTTTTAAATATTTAAAACCAAGAAAAAGGTATTTGCATTACAATATACATTCCATAATCAATTCTGAAGAACTTGTTATTTTAGTCTCACGCCTTGTTAAAATCATTAAGTTGGTAATCCAGCTATATTAATTAATTCCACACTCGATTACCATTTAAAATAAAGTTAAAAATATAGAGACGTTATTTAAACGTATTTTTATTTTTTAACCATAATAGACACCCCTTTGAAATTAACATATATTGTATACTAGCTGTGTCCACATACATTGTCTGCGTCCTGACAATATTTTGTACGATTTTGCTTTGAAAGTAAACCACACGAAATTCTAAGACTTTTACGTATTTACTTTATATAAAGGTACCTACCCTGTATAAAATTTTTAATTTATATAACATTCTAAAATTCTAAAAATTATTGTAAAGCTCTTTAAGGGGTGTTTAAAATATTTTAATAACAATGTAATTTCACAAAGTAAAAATACAAATCAAATTCAATTGGCTATTTGGCAGTAAGTATTCATATTTTTATATTATTTTAAAACAGCGCCATCTGTTACGCAACCGTGCTGAAAATATCCCTCTTTCAATTAATTTTTCCATTATTTTAAAACAGCGCCACCTGTTGCGCAACCGTGTTTTAAATATACCGCTTTAAAAAATAAAAGATGCCTTAAAGTATGCAGTACTTTTAAATTGGTGAAAAAATCGCCCTACTTTTACAGCTTTTTCTACACTTTCTCTTGGAAATAAGACATTTTTGCGGTAAAAAAGTATGCTATATTGGAATCAGGATACTAGGATACCTCTTCACAAGATTTTGTTAAAATCCATTCAGCGTGATCCGAACACAAAAAAAAAACAGACAGATAGACAGGAAATGAGTTACTATTTTATTATATGTATAGATTGCTATACATCCAATAATAAAAAGTATAAAATATAAATTTAGAAGTTAAAGGGGGTCTGGATAGAAGACGTGTTTTTGTCAAATATGATTTTATCATTGGAAGTACAAATTTTAACATTGATTTCAATTTGAAAGCTTAAAAGCGAAATTTATATGATAATTTACTGTTTCTGAAGAAAAACGTCTTAAAAAGCTTTTGACAGAAATATAGATATTAGACTGAAAACACTTTTATTTATCTAGTCCACTGCGCTCTTTAGCTCAAGCTAAGGTATGTAATGATATTATATGTGTCAGCGAAGAGCAGTTAGAGAACTTTGTCTCTTTGGCAGATACAATTTATAATGGCGCTGATGCCATCTTTAAACAACAATATTGCTGAATTAAAAAAAGTATTTTTTTCTTGCTTTAATATTATATTTTATTTTAAAAATATTGTTAAATTATGTTTAACCTCACCATCGATTATTTAAAAAATGCGGTGAAATAAAAAGTCATTCTAATATTTATTTATTATTATTGTTGTTTTTTAATCTACAGAGAAAATAAATTTTATTTAATCTGTATATAGATCAACAAATTGCCAAGGATTATTGTTAATCTTATGTATTAATGAAATTGGCAAAAACGCAAAATTGTAGAGAAAAAAAAAGCATGGATAGTAATTGCATTCATTTATGTTTCACATTTACATGAAAACCCAGCTGTTATTGGGGAATTATTTTCAAATAAATTTCAAAGGCTTAACATTTGAAATATTTTTTTAATTATTAATCATTCTCAACTTGAGACTTTATTATTTGAACTTTTTTTACTTTACCATACGTAGTATAAGGTAAAGTATAGTAATCATGAAAAAATAGAGGTCGGGATTTACAGGTTTTGAGGTCTCCTGAATCCTTTTTGACTATTCTCGCGATGATGTCTGTGGGTGTTTGGGTGGGTGGGTGTGTATGCCACTATTTTTATGGAGTTTGTACAGGTCATACCGTTTGACATATCAAAATGAAATTTAGTATGAGCCTTTGGATTATGGAGATGAAGAGCTGTATAGCTTTTGAGCATAACCGAGAGGGGGCAAGAGGTGGTTTCCTTAGTGTTTAATTTTAAACATTTAGAAAATATTAAAAAAAGAAAATATAATCTTTGTTTCAACTAAAAAGTAATATCAATCCAATTGATGAAGTAGTGGAACCCCTAAACCGGGTAGATGCAGAAACAGTAGCATATGTCAACAATGAACACCAACTCCACCAAATGAACACCAACTCCTGTATCCTCCATGGATGTGCCCAAAATTAATATAAAGAGTATTTCTAGTGGCGATACTACTCGTAGACCCAATTCAGCTTCATTTTCTATAGAACGAACTACCACAACGGCCGATCGATTAGGTGGTGAAGCATCTGCCAAAGTTAAATACGTAAATAAACTAAGTCCTAGACCGCATTTGAACGAAACGTATATATATTTTGAATTTAAGTTTATGCCGCAAAATTGATTGACGCATTAATGCCGCATAATAGTTGACCACAACAGTAACAATATTAAGAATAACCAAATACATAATGCTACAAGTACTTGCAGTTTAAGACAGCAACAGCAAATACTCACAGTTCTAGTTGAGTAGCTGTTGATGGTAGCAGTGCAAGAGTTATTGCTGCCGGCATTAATAATATCAGTAATCATAATTTCATCACAATAGTGGCATCACCAAACATAAAGAAATTGATAATACATACATCACTGATACAACGTCTATCAGTGTTAGTTCTTGATATCCCGTTCTTATATCATCATCAAACAAATTACGGATCAATGTTAATATTATATAAATGTAATTTAACACAGTTATGAAATGTAAAATACAAAAGAGAAAAAATTAAACACAATTTGTGTAAAATGATTAAACATATTTTATTCAAAATTCAACAATAGGTTTAAAAATATAGTGTCCAAGTTTAGGTCGAAAATATTCGGTAAAGTGTTGCCTACTATTATCGACCTAATTTTAAACAAAAGTGCTTTAGAGTGTATATAGATGAAGAGTTTTGTAAATTTTGGGCACAATCGGGAAGGGGCAAGGGGTAGTTTACTTCACGTTCACCCCAATTTTGTGGACGCTCCCCTTTGACATATAAAAATTAAATTCAGTATATGCCTTAAGTATACGGAGATGAAGACCTGAATAGTTTTTGGTAATAATCAAGGGGTATTTTCGATTCGAATATACTATCAACTTATATTCTTTATGTAATATATCCATAAAAATATCTGGTTCAATTGGTTATGGTAAAGTTGAGTGTAGGCCACTCCAGTTTTATTTCCTGTATTATCAGTTACTACTGAACCAACCATAAGTATTATAAAATAATTGTCCAACCGAAACAAAATTTCTTAAATATGACAATTTTCTTATCGTTAGTTCAGAGGGTATAAATTTGATACACAGAAAAAAAAAATGTGCAACACTCAAGCGTTTTATTTAGTTTCTGGTAAAATTTTAAAAATTTTTAATTGATTCAATTATTTATTAAATAAATATATAGTAGTTTTTTCTTTCTCGATTAATTATATAATTGAATTAATAAAAATAATGTGCAAAATGTAGTTGAATAAACTTAAATTATTAACTGATAAATCTCTTACAACCTTTATCTCCATAAGATCTTTATCATTGCATAATAATCTTTAACATAATCAGAAAATAAAACTGCTAAACATGAGTGTCTTAAAAGGAAAAAAACGTTGGAGTTTTTGTATCACGACTAAAATAAAACAGCAATTTAAAAAATTAAAAATAAAAAAAAAAGTCTTCCAACTGTATTAGTTTTCTTTAAAAGTATTTTCTAAAACTATTTTAGATGAAAAATGCGGAGGTTTGGTTATGATTCAGTGATATATTTCGTGTAGGCATATTTTTTTATTTTTGAGCTACGTACTCCACTAATTTGATTTGCTTTATTACATTTCATTTCCTAAACATATTCGGGTGGATCGATCGGTAGAAGAAAAGGCGATAAAATTCACTGAAGATTCATGCAAATTTGATTTTTTCAGTGAATCTCTAAATGTAACACATTCTATCATTTTAGTAATTCGCAAGCTTAGTACTTCGAAATATTCGCAAAAACATGCAAAATGCTGAATACTAAATATGACATACATATTTACGCTACAAGCAACTCATGGTCTAATCTGAGTAATTTGCAAGGTTAAGCTTTCATTTAAAGAAGTCGAAAGGTATAATAGAAAAAGATTCAAAATAGAGAAGAAGAAACATTAAAAATGTGTAAAAATAAAGATAAGATAAGAAAAATTTTGAAATTCTTTATATCAGTTAAGGAAATAGGAAACTGCAAAATAAACTTCAATTAAAAAAATAAAATAGAATAATTTTTATTAACTTTGAGTCACTCTGCAATATTTGTTCTATTACAAAAAATGTCGCAGACGTTTTTTTTACACGGTACGGAAAAAATTAAAAAACGCTATCGACTATGCTAGCTGACGTTAAACGACAACGCCTTACAAAATAAGGCTGATTATAAATTTTTTTTTTATTAAATTATTAGGTTTTATTAAAAAATATTTTTCTATGCCATTGATATCTTCTGGAACATATCCATTTTTTTACCAATTTTAACCTAAAATATAATTTTTCCTATTCAGCGTCAAGGCGAATTAATACTAGATGATTTCAAAGAGCAATCCAGGCATTTCCGCCTTCTTTTTTTCTAAATATGTACCTATGTACTTAAGTATAAGGAGTTTTATATCTTATCCCATATAAATGTCGACTGATAACAATTTTCTTTAGATTTCTATAAAAAATATCGGTTATTTGAATTTTTCACGACTTTTTTGTCTAGTGTCGCGACAGCCATAATTTTTGGGACTGAACTCTGACAGAATTCGTACAGGATTCTGAGATTTTTGAAGAGAATTCTGTCTGTCATCTTACTAATGTCGGCCAAATATGTTGACTGCCTACGTTATTATAGTGCCAACGTTATTATTTGCAACGTCATTTTGCTTGATAATAATATTCAGCAAGAGAATTTCTATGTACACCAGATAGAGTTTGATCACGAATACATTTTTAAAATTTTTAAATGGTTAATAATTTAAACGTAAATTTTTTCGTAACCTTGCAACTTTATTTCTAATCAGTCATTAAGTGAATTTTGTTACTTTTGTAAGTTAAAATCAATATTTTTAATAAGAAGTCGTTACGAAGTACATACACATGTACATATGTATTAGTATTTCTCAAATGAAGACAATTTATGGTCTACATTCTTTAGCACCTCGTGCACTATTTTAGTGTTATGTATGTAATTATGTATGTATACATGCGTATCGATATATATATATATATATATATATATATATATATATATATATATATATATATATGTATTTATACGAGTCACAAGTGTGTCTGACATTGTATGACGTGCATTGTTCGTGAGTTTGTGGACGGTAAGGCCAGAAGTATGTATTTGTATGTCAGGCGTACACAATATTATCAGCAACAACAAAAATGACAACAAAAAATGTTTATAGTCCAAACATTCTATATTCACACACACCCACACAACCAAGCATACACTTTGGTTGTTATACAAGTTGACTTTTTATATAGTCGCAATCACTATAAAGGAGTCTATTATCCTTTTGCATTTTATTTTCTCTTTTGTTTGTTTTGTTATTTTCCTTTTGTTTTCATTGCTTTTTTATGTTGTTATTATTTTTTTTTCGGAAGGATCGATATCCATTAGGAAAATTAAAATTGTGGCAGAGGCAATGAACGTAAAACGGAAACGTTCGCCATTGTATCAGCGCAGTCACATGTATACACGTATACACACAACATACACAAACACATAAATAAGTACGTATGGGCAGGTTAAAATAAATTTAAAATATATCAAACAACAACAGAAATAGACGACGACTCGTCAATAAACGAATGAATAGCAAGTGGCAACAAAACAATTTATAACAACAAAAACAATATTAAAAATGCAGACGCAACATTAAATGGCACACTCGCAGGAAACCATTTACCTTGAGTATAAAATTTAAACAAGTGTGTTTTCGTAAACGAGTATGGGCATGTGTGTGCGTGTTCGTGCACGCAACTTACTTTCAGTCAGACAGTTGTACGAGGGCGAAGTAGAAATTTTGTTAGACTGCAACCCGAGTATTTGCTGTCTTTCCAAACTGCGATATTTATGTTGGAAGATTTTTATAGAAAGTTATTTCGTAACCAATTTTTAGAATCGACATTAGATTTCGACATAGAAAAGAATTTATTTATACTGAACGATTTAGATTTCTCTGTTTCACAGGTAGCGGTGAGTTAATCTGAGAAAGTTAACTCTGGACACTCCGACTCTGTCCAGCTACAGAATACAGAAGACTTCTCAAGTGGTTTGGAGAGAAACGAACGAAACGAAAGTTTTACAAGGTCGGAGGGGTAATCTCCAGAGAAACGAGCAGGGTAACTGCTTAAAAAAAGAGAATAAAGATAAGGATAAGCATAAGCATAACCTTTAAAACCTGTAAGCAGGAAAACTGTAGCATAGTGCTGGTAACGAGGATTTTTGATTGTGACGGCATTGATCTTCGACTCTAAAAACCCAGGAAGCTACTTATTAGACTGATAGGCAGGAAGGCAAAACTGTACCTCATAACAATCTTAGTATCCAAAGCTAATAACTGAGCAGGTGACAGAAATTACTGTTGAAAATTTCAATTATCATCTAACTGAGATAAAAGTCAAGTTAGGTGAGGTTTACTCGACTGTGCTGGGAAGAAGGTGGGGCGGAAGCCCAAAATTAATGATAGTACCCCCTATACAATTATTATTCTTGTTCTATAATATTATCACGTAAGTTCAGTTTTATTATTTTAAACGAAAGGATTAAAAAACAAAAGACTTTTCATCCTACGAATTTCCCAGCAGTATTCATCTCGTTCACTGATGTTTCCTTTAAAATATTCTAAATACCTTTTATTTTATGTAAAGTCGATTCATTTGATCTATTCTAACAAACAGATATTAGAACCTCTTTTTCGGATATTGTCTTTTAATTTAAAATCCAATTTTTCATTTATTTCTAATGATACTGGTCAGCGTATTTGGAAGTGTTTCAAACTTTGTTTTAATACTTTGCCGCATGATATAATATTTCTGCCTAAAATAAAGTTTAAAGCACAATGATTTTAGTTAGAATCAATGTGCTCTTTTTTGAAAAAATTATTATCGCGTATTTATTTTCAGTTTTTCGAGTATAAAAGTATAAAATTTTCTTTCATAACAATATGGTTTTGTAAGTATGTATATTGATGTTAGTTGAGGACTCGTGAATGCTAAGAAAATCTGTCTCGTCAACATACATATGTATTGCGATGTGTAGACACGGTTGCTACCTGGCGTATCCGAAGTATACAACTAATATAAAATGGTGCCAATATATTACTTTGGGGAAGTTCCGTTTTCAGGTGAGCTTAAATAATCTCCTTATTTCAGTATGAACTACTTTCGATCTAAGTATAACAAATAATGGACGTTTTTGGGTAAGTTCGGCTTTAACTTATTTGATGTTTTAATCAAGTGTTTAACATTCACGGAATTCAAATCTTAGGGCCACTTCTGCTGCACCAAAAACGAAAGCTTACATCTCGTATCAGCAAGCTATAGATTGCCATTTTCGGTAACATTTCTTGCCCAATCTCCACAAGAAGTTAGCAAGGGAAACTTGTGTATCACTGGCCTTCTAAGGTTTAAGTATGAATAATATGAATATCGTAAGGCTGAGTCAAGGTCTGTCACGTTTTTCCTTGGGGATTCCGGAGCAATTAGTTCTCGAGGCCGTTTAGAACATGTTTTAAAGCCGAGGAGTCTATATTACTGCCACTCTCGTTTAACTCTCGTTTTTACAGTCAAGAGGCTTTTCGAATATAAATTTCATTGTACATGTATTTATTGGTACCCCGAGGGTATGCCAAGGGTTAGACGTTCGGTAGCTAGTTTTAAATTTTTTTGAAAACTAAAAAAAGAGAGACTTTTAACTACTCTGCCGTTCTTAGTGATTTATTACCAGAACAAAGAATTTCTCATATTTTAAAGTATTTTTGTGACGATCCATAATTGTGTTTTGGCGTTCGATTTTTTTGAATTAAACTTTCTGTGTGTGTGTAGTCAGTCAGTCATTCATTTATTCTTTGGAACCAACCATTCCGAATTGTTCGGTTAAAATATTGAGTTGTTTGTTTATCTTGCCGTTATTGCTATTGGTACTTTTCTTCTTATATTTTAAAAGAAAATATATTTTGTTTGTTGCCATTGTTGATGAAAATACAATTGAGCATTTGTTGTTATTGTTATTTAATGTTTTATTGTTGATGCAAGCAAGTTCTTATTGTTATTGTTTTGTGTCTCCAACACATTGAGGCCCGCACTGACATGTCTCCGTTTCTGTCTCTTTTTTTCGTTATTAATTTATCCTTTCATCCATTTAGTGTTTCCAACTCTTCAATTCATTTGTCATGCAAATTTACGCTTTTGGCTTTTGTTTGTCTACGTTTTTTTTTTTCTTTTCAATCGATTTTCATTTTAAATTCATCACCTTCATGATGTTCGTTATATTTTCCTACTTTTTTTGTTTTCTTGTCAAGCTTTTATATTTGTACCTTTGCATGTATGTATGTATTCATGTGCAGTATTTGTACAAAGTCTGAATGTAGATTTTAGTTTTCATTGCATTTGACGGTTCACCATAAAAATGTCAATTTCGAAACCGTGTAATGTGTCAGTTAGTCAGTCATTCACTCTTTCATTCATTTATGCAACCAACCAACTTTGAACGTCTGCTTCTAATCCATCAATTGAAATATTGCATTTTGCTGCCATTTGGTTTTGTTGTGTTTTTATTCTCGCTAAATGTTCCAATTGTTTTAATTAGAAAACTGTCCGAAAGCTTGATGGTTGAGTAGAATATAACATGCAAATATTTTGTGCAAAAAACAAAAAGATTTAAATAGAGAGAGAGAGAGAGAAAGTGGAAATGTTTAATTTTTACTGCAAAATAAACCGATTTAAATATTACATTTATCCACAAATTGGAGCAAATAGCTGATGAAGTATATCAAGACCTTATAACAGAAACAGAATTAGGGAAATTTCTCAAAATTTTATTTTAGAAATTCTTTTATCATCTTTATCTAGCTGTCAATATTAGCCTGAATAGTTAAGTCTAAATCCTTTTTCATTTTGGTTTAAGTGAAATAGTAGGAAGCATTGGAACGTCCGATCAGCTTATGATAATGCCGGTACTCGACCAAAATTATTGGTTTTACTTTGTAATATACTTGTTTGATGCAAACAAATGTTTCAATACTTTTAACTTTAAATTAAAAAGTAAGTTGAACTACTAGTAGCTAGACCTTGGAAGGGCTAGCCACTCCCAGATTTTTAATATCTAATTAGATTATCTTTTATTTATTATGGCAATTTTTTTGTTTTTTACGGCATCCTTTATTTTAGAAAGCAGGTTGCACAACAGATGGCGCTGTTTTAAAATAGTGGGTACCTCTTTTCCTGTCTGTCTTTTACAAAGCTTTACAATAACTTTTAGAATTTATTATAAATTTTAGAATTTTATCCAGGGATGGTTACATTTATATAAAAAAATAAGTAAGAGTCTTAAAATTAGGAATGGATTACTTTCAAAGCAAAATCGAACAAAATATTCTCACGACGCATACAACGTGAATAGAGACATAAATAATGAAATGGGCCAAGAATATTTTCAAAAATTTTTTTTAAATAAGGTGGTACAAGATGGACCTGAAAAATTTTTTAATTGTACCAAATGAGTCATAGTATACCAGTGTATTGTTACAGGTTCATACAGTACCAAAAATGGTAATTATATCAACTTTGCCAGAAGGTGTTCTCAAATAAATACTAAATTTATAATTTGTTATAAATAATTTTGTTTTATTTATTTTTTAATATCTTCTATCTTATCTGTATACATATATATGTATGCATATATGTATAAACAGAAGAGTACACTTTGATGTCACCACTAACTGCGGAAACAGGTCGACCGATTTGAGCCAACATTTCAGGGTATCGGTCCAGTGGTTCCGGAGATATAGCGTTTACATTTTCCTATATATTCCCATAAGAATATCAAAAAAATCTATTTTCCATATTATGATTGTTTTGTTGCCACTTGAAAAGTTACCAAACCATGTATCGTCATGTCTTATGTGTATAATGACATTCGGTCTTTCTAATTGGAATGTTGAGCTGAATCTTTTTAGTCGTTGCTTCGAACGTTATTTTATTTGTGCGCTGACCATTCGATGCTTCACTTGCTATACACCTGCATTGTATCATAGGTATGTGTTACTTTTTTCCTTGCGTTTCCTTAATCGCCTCCTCGATTGGTTGAACCCGATATGTGATGCTGTTGTTGAGTTGTATGCTAATGCTTTGTCGCGAAACTATACTGCCCTACAGGGTGGACAAAACCGAAAAAGGTTTTTCATTTCCAAATTTCAAGAAGGGCTCTAAGGGTGGAACCAGGCAACGCCGGGTATAATACATATATAATATATATATAAAGCAGAAAATGTGTTTGTTTGTATGTTTGTTTGTCGGAAAGCTATAGCTGCCTACGCCAGTGAACCGATCTTTCTGAAATTTTCACAGTTTGTTATTAGATAGACCGTTGGTAAAATATGACGTGTACTTCCCATACAAAGTTAATATTTATCATCGTGTAGCTTGTAAAAGTAATAGGTAGCGCCTTGAAATTTTACACCCGTTACATCTATATTAACAAACATAGTTTAGAAAAAGATAGAATAGTAGGCGTGGTACCTAAGAGAAAAAAATATTATCCAATATCTATATAGCACCTTGGAATTTTGCACCAGTAACCACCATATTAACGTACATAGTTTGGCTCAACACTAATTGAATTGAATGAGTGGGCGTGGTACCTCCCATAAAAAGTGAAAAATTATTATCGTAATGCTGGCGAACTACAATATATAGCGCCTTGAATGAGTAATCTCTGTACACATGCGTAAAATCTACCAAGACACATAATGAATTGGGACAGTGGGCGTGGTACCTCCCATACAAAGTGAAAACTTATTATTATTTATCTAGAGAACTAAATTAGGTAGCACCTTAGAATTTTGAAACAGTAACCCCCATATTAACGTTCATAATCAAGTTAAACACAGGCAGAATTGGAATTGTGGGCGTGATACCTCCCGTACAAAGTGAAAAATTACTATCGTGTACCTAGATAACTACAATAGGTAGAGTCTTGAAGCTGTGCACAAGTAACCCTTAGAGTAAATTACTCATAGTCTAGAAAAATACAGACCGGATTGGGACAGTGGGCATGGTACCTCCCATATGAAGTGAAAAATTATTATCGTGTTGAAACGTATAGTCTACCAAAAAACAAATTGGATGAAAACATTAGGCGTCGTATCTTGCATATAAACTAAAACATTTTCGATGTGAGAATAGCGTGCATTTTCAAGTCAAAGGTTGGCCATAAATACATATCTTCCAAGTTTTTATTGTATTTTTTGTGGATGGGTGTAGCGAAGCGCACCGGGGATAGCTAGTTTTAATAAAATGTAATAATAAAAACTTGTATTATTATAAAAAAAATTTTATTATTTAAATAATGTAATAACAAAACAATATGATAAAATAAAATCATAAAATATTTAATAAAATAATTTCTTAGTTTTAAAAGTTATTTTTATTTTGATTACCTCTAAAGTTTTTTCCTAAGAGGGCGTAGATACCCTTATAGTAAGTAGTGTGACAAGTACATAGTCTGAATTATTATTTATTTATATTTAAATTAATCTTTTAAATGAGTATTTTAATTCTATCATGCAGGAAATCTGAGTTACTTACGCTTTTATGTGTCACTGTATGTAATTATCGAAAATAAAATAATTACGTTTTCAAATCTAATAATATACAATAGATTTTTAAACAGTACACGAATATTTAACAGATCTTCAAATATGATAGTTTTTACCGTAAGATAAGAGAAGAAAATTTCTGTGTATGTAAATAAAAATATTTATTGACTTATGTATGTATGTATGTATGTATGTATGTATGTATGTATGTATGTATGTATGTATGTATGTATGTATGTATGCATGTATGTATGTATGTACCTATGTACCTACATACAACATACACGAATACTATGTAAGTTCTTTGAGAAACATACTTACGTTACATTTATTTTAGTGTTTATGTACGTACACGTACTCGTACTCTTTACATTTGATTTTGCAACTTAAAATTAGAACAGCAACGAGCCAACAGAACTTCAATTAACCCAATTAATGAATGGATATACGTAAAATGGACGAAGAGAAACCTAATTAAGTTTTTGGAAGCATATGAACAGCTGATATATGTACAACATGGTTGAATAGATGAATTGATGGTTGGATAAAATGATGAAATGGTTGCTTAGTTAGTCATTTAACTCAGTCAACCCAGACAGTCATTTCTTATGTGACTGTGTCTGTTCATTTGTCTATCAGTTGCCGTTTGGTCACTGTAACATTCCATTTGACTGTGTCTACTGTTGTTGGTCACTCAGTTTAATGGTTCGCTGCTTAGTTGAGTTGAGTTGATTTGTTAGTTGCTGGCAGCTAACATAACGGAAGGAAATAAGTAAAACACATGCAAACAACAGTTACAGGATAATGAAGAAAAAAACAACTAAAGCGACTAAAATGAAAACGTCAGCAGCAACAATATTTAATGAAGGTCTAATGGGAGACACAGACTGAGCACAGCAGTGTAATTCATTTTTTGTACATTTTAATGACCTTGAAAAATGTACCCAAAAGACACACTGAAAAAATTACTAGAGAATTAAAATAATGAATTTTGTGAAATGGAAATTTAATCAAAATACTTTTTACATAAAGTTCAAAATATAATTAAACAAAATTGACTTCAAATGCCACTTAAACAATTGAGAAGATACAATTTTAAGGAGCAAATCAAAGACATGAAATACAAAACGCCACAAAACGGAAGTCAATAAACTGGCTAACTGGTCTCACAACAACCACAATGCAAAAAGTTTATAATATCGAATGGGTACAACTTAAACGTGAATTTTTTTAACAACAATTTGATTTGTTTAAGGAGACTATAAAGAATCCTAGTTTAACTAATATGGCGTATTGTAAACACAGTGTGTTGCTTAAGTTTTAAACATGATACAAACAGAAATAAACAAAAAGAAATTTTATAAATAAACTAAATTTTAAAATCTTTTATTTATACTCGTACATACATACATACATATACATACATACATACATACATACATACATACATACATACATACATACATACATACATACATACATACATACATACATACATACATACATACATACATACATACATACATACATACATACATACATACATACATATTTTGTTTTCTAATTTTTAGAACAAAATTATTATATTAAGGCCCATTATTATATTTTGGCTTTAGCTAAAGTTAGGATTTTGTTGGAGCGATAAGTAGTTTTTCGTTATAATAATGAGGATACTGCTCATTGCTATAACTTGTCCTTATAGTACGCGATAGTTAAAAGTGGTTTTTAGCTTTTAATAACGAAAAACTATTTATCGTTCCAACAAAATACAAACTTTAGCTAAAGGCAAATTATAATTTAATCGAAAATATTTTGTTAAAATTTAAGATAAAATTTTATCGAAATTTTCTCTAAAAATTTTATCAAAATTTATTTTATAAAAACTTTTTGTTAAAATCATATCGAAAAGTTTTTGTAAACGTTTTATCGAATATTTTTTTTGTAAAAATTGTATCAAAATTTTTCTCTAAAAATTTGATCAAAACTTTTTTGTAAAAATTTTTTGTTAAATCTAATCTTTTGTAAAAATTATATCAAATATGTTTTTGTAAAAATTTTATCGAACATTTTTTGTTAAATTTATCGAAAATTTTTTGTAAAAATTTTATCTAAAATTGTTTGTAAAATTTTATATAATAATATAAAATCACGCGGAATGAAAAAAAAACTTTAATATACCCTTTCCACCTGTGGTGAAGGTAAAAAGGGTGAATTTTAGGTCCCACTAGAAAGTAAAAAAAAGATGACAAGGAAAATAGTTAGCATTTCATCTTTTTTCTTGTTAATAGATTACATACTCATAAAGTTTTGTTGCAACGTTCATGGCTACATCGTTTCTCTGGAAACATATGCTCGTTTGATGCATACTTCATATTTTTTTCTAGCCATTTAACTTCTACAATATCATCACGCGCAGGTGGTCTAGTATCCAGGAGAGACTAAAAACATTTTTGTAACCAAAAGACCCTGTCATAATATAATTTAAAATTAAAATATATAATACTACTTCTAAAACACCATAAACATTTACTTAATTATGTGAATGTGCCAACTCTTTCGAGCAATATTTGATATATTTTGTAACCCTGTCTTCGGAAATCTTCTGGTCATGGATTTAAATAAATGTTTATAAATAGCTATGTCAGCTATGTCCTAAGCATTGTGCTGGAATGTGTTTTAAAACTTAACAGATGTGCCTTGGTTAATGAGGTAACATTGGTGGGTTAAGTGACACATAGGCACAGCTGGGAATGAAGCAGCAGATCAAAAGGGGGATCTGCTGTGAATTTCTGTCGACTAGAACCCAGAGGAGCGCTGGGTAATGGCATAATGCGAGCTAAGGTCCTACAATGGATGGACTCATTAAACCTGAAAAGGTGGATGAAGACCACTATGTGTAGGCTGGCTCGAATAGTGCTCAAAGAGCCCTTGGGCAGGAAGCCCCGTAAGGTACTCAGATATAATAGAACTACTCTAAGCTAGATAACAGCATTGGTGACAGGTCATGGAAACTTCAAGTATCATCTATCCATGATGAAATTCGAATATGATACTAGCAGACTGTCCCTGGAGAAGTAACACGGTAGCGCCTATTGTGTATGAATGTTCAGCTTTGGCTAGCGTAAGACTTAGGACCACTGCACAGTGGGGCAGAATCAAAATATTTTGGAAATAACCTAGTAATTTATAAACGGCTAGGCCAATTGTACCAAACCTTGGCATGAGCATAGAAGAAGAGTATCTGAACTTAAATTTTAAAGATGGGTACCATACACCCTCCACGGGTAGCGGTATGTGGTCTCAAAGTTGGGAACCTCGCACCTGAAAATTCTTTTACAGCTTGCCATTTCTTCAGTTTTATTCTTATTTTTTAAAACTATACATGTTCTTAAAGGTCTTGTCAATACCTACCAAATGGTATCTAAATTTGCAAATATTAATTGAAAATGATTGCGTTATAAGCATTTTAATAAATAAAATTTTTGACATTTCGCTACCCTGTTCCAGTTTTTTTCAAAATATTGGGTACAATTTTTACCAAATTGTCTTAAATTTTTTATCGTAGTTATCGAGCCAAATTCTAAATATTTCTGATAAATTTGAAGATTGTATCTTTACTGAGTTAAAAACTAGACGATTTTCAATTTAAAAAATCCCAAATTATTGCATTTTTGTGTATTTTAGCCCAAAAAAGGCCGTTAACGTTTTTTTTTCATAGAAAAATTTTTCTTAAGGAATATATAAAAATTTTACATTTCTATATAAATTGATTATCCTTGTAGAAGATGGAGGTCTCACAATATGACTTATTTTACATCGAAATTTTGACTTTAGCCTATATATTCTAAAATGCCAAAGCTGGGATCGAAAAAAGAAGACTGCTGTAATAAAGCTATATATGCTCTTAATTGTTTCTAAAAGTATTAATGAGCCCTAGTCCGCATATAGACTTTATGGGCAAAAGAGTAAAAAATCCCAATTTTGGGATTTTTGGTCCTTATTTTGGGGAATTGTGGAATTTCCTTTTCTTAATATTGCAGATTTTTTGACATTTCATTTTACTTAATCAACAACACATACACAGAAAACTTTGTTTGGTTTCCTTAATTAATAAAAATTTTATTGAATATTTAAAATTTTTCCTTCCCTCAAATTTGCCTGTTTTTACCATAATTTTTCAAAATTTTCAGATATCAGCAACAAATTTTAAAATTTTGTTGTAAAATTTAATTTTTTAAATATATATGGATATAAATGATGCAATTACCTATCAAACAAAAAAAGATTCACCTCAATATCATTTTAACGTTCAAAACTATGCGCGTTTAAACATGAGTATTCCCATATTTATCACGCTTTTATCAGTTTATGTTACTGATTTATGTTATGATACTTTTATGGTAAATTAATTCAGCCTCAAACTAAATGCAAAAATTGTAAACAAAGTACATAATCTACCAATACCAAAGGGCCCAATAAATATTAAATGATATCCAAATAAATAAATCCAAAAGAAAATGCAAATAAATTCTAATTCAAGCATCGTAAGTTTTCTCTTTACTTACAGAAACTTTCCTGATTTCGAACCGGTCGTAATTTTTTAAATTCTGTTTGAGTCCAGAACGGGTTTTTTGCATTATCGCTCTTCGATAAAAAGGTGAACTTAAATAAACGAAGCAGGTTTCGGCCGACAATAGCGAGAGCCGGTTGAAGAAATACCATAGATAAGGAGAGCCTTGAGGCTGGCCGAAGATGTCAAGCGTAGAGAGATTCGGACACACCAAAGAGGAGAAAAGTCCGGTATTCACCCGAAGTCTGGCACTACAGAAAAGCTTAAGTAAGCGAAGACGGTTTAGAACATGCAATAGAAATCTTTTAAAAAGTGTGTATTTTACATTGAAATACAATAATTTCTAATAAAAATAACACAAAACACAAACACACATAATAGAAATGTCCACTGAAAAATTTACCAATTCGCTTTAGAACTGCCGACGATTGTTCTTACTTCCGTTTAGGTATATATATATTGGTCTACAGGGGCCCGCTTAACCTCTAGGGCCGGTAAAGCCGACAATGTTGGATGCGAACAACAGTATACACCAAAACGGGCAGACAGATGACTGGCACTTTTCTAGATTAATAATGCAAAGTTAGAACCGTTTTGTACCATTTGTACTAACTTAACACTTTACCAAAATCATTAAATAAAAAATTTTATTTAATCTTCTTAAAAGAAACGTTCAGAATACTAAAGAAGTAACAACTAGTACATTACATAGGTAAGTGTCAGCTAAGACTGAGACGCTTTCGATACAATTTTGATCTCAGATTCTAACAGCATAATTTCTTTATATTGTGGAACAAAAGTGAGAATCATTTATAACTTTTATTTCGAATCAGTTACTTTCATAAGAATTATTTTATTGTGACTTTTTGAAATACAAATATTTTTAGGGTTCCGTATCCAAAGGGTAAAAACGAAACCCTATTGTTTTCGCTACAATGTCTATCCGTCTGAACGTCGGTCAGGGCCTTTTATCTCTGGAACCCTAATAGGTAGACTCTCAGTAGAAGGCTTACACTTAAAATTTACAAAAAATATATTAAAACATTGTTCGCTGTATAAACAACTATAAAAAAATAAAACTAAAAATTAAAGGGTGTTCCGATAGTGGTGTGATTTGCATGAATAACGCCTAAGTTTTGAACCATAATAGGTAGACGTTTGAAATTTTCACAGAAGGTGTATAACTAGAGCCACTATAACAAATAATTAAGTTTAAAAGGTGTGCCGATAGTGAAGTGATTTGCATAACATTTACTAATATTTAACCATAATAGATAGACTCTTGAAATTTTCACAAATGGTATATTACTATGACCCCTATAAAAACAATAAAAATTTAAAGGGTTTTCCGACAGTGACGTGTTTTGCGTTTATAACGACATAACAAATAACAAAATTATAGGGTGTTCCGACAGAGACATGATTTGTACGTAAATAGCCTTATTTTTTGAACCGTAATAGGTAGACTCTTGAAATGTTTACAGTAGATGTTGTACATCGGCCGCTGTAACAATTACTAATACCTAAAGGGTGTTCCATCAGTAACATGTTTTTCACGTATATAACCTTATTTTTTTTGAACCGCAATAGGTATACGCATGTATATTTTTATAGAAAGTGTATTACCATGGCCGCTATAACAACAATTACTAAAATTTAATTTACGCGATTATGAGTTTAATTTTAAAATTAAAGGGTGACTCATACGACATAAAAATATTAACAACTTGAATTTTTAAAGTTGTACTAAACATAGCACGGAATCCTACGTGTGTGAGTCTAACTCGCACTTGGTAAAGATGCATTCGACCCTTGAGGACAGTTCATTAGAAAAAGAGAAATAGGCCTTTCTTTTAAATAATTTGCCTAGAGACTGAGAGTGAAAAAGGCCATTTTGATTTAAAGAAAGTAAATTTTTATGATTTCTATTTAAAGCCTAGTACTCTGTGCGAATTAGTGAAAAATGTTGAGCAACATTTATTATTGCACTAGGAAAATTTGACATTTAAAATGTGGTGTCTATCCCGCGATTTGAAAGAATTTTTCGATTTTATTGTTTCTAAGTATCCACATTGTTTTATAAATGTTAACGAAAACCAAGCGATCAGCTGTTGTTTGAAAAATTCCACATGAAATAATGCCTCTTTGCTTTATTTCACAGCTTTGATAAAATGTTGCCAGAAACATTTCAACGTTTTTCCACAGCAAAAACAGAGTACTACTTGTGCAACATTTTTTCATCACGTTTTCATAGAAATTTTTTATGTATGTAATTTGACAGCATTTCGCATGAAAAAATGAACAGAGTACCAGGCTTAAAGAGGCAGAAAAAGAGATACCTATTGTTAATCAAAATATGGTTGCAGTTAAATGCAATACATCTAAAAAGTACGTACATAAATACATACCAATAGCGCATAAAAAGTGGTATCAAGTTTTAAATCCAGATTTAAAATAGGCGAATTGACGGCAGGGAGTATGACACCTATCACACAAATAAAATATTTGTTTCCTTTATCGAGAAAACTGACTGTAATATCAGTAATTTTGGAAGATATTTATTTGTTTGTCTTTTGAAATAATTCATTGATATGTCGCCCACTGTTTGCAAATGTATAAACAAACATAAGTATCATCTGTGCGGCAACAGTCATGCCCATTCTATAGAAACACAATGCATTGGAGCTTATTTAACAATAACACACAACTACAGACACAAATGTTCATTAAAATTTTAAACAAAAACGTATGACAAGAGCAACGACAATAAACAACAACTACCACAGGCCTAGTAGGCAGACAGAAGAACAGACATTCAAACAAACAGGCATAAAATCAAAAGATCAATGAATAGGTAGGTATAAGAGTTGTTGGTCGGTATGTGTGTATTTATTTATTTCATTGTTAGTGATATTTTTGCTGGTTGCAAGCTAACGTTTGTGTATGAAATAATGGCAAATGGAGTCCTTGTTGTAAAGCAGAAGAAGAAGACGAACAATAGCAACAACAAAAGAAGAGCAGTGTAGCGATAAATACAACAGCAACACTTGTTGGGAGAAAAAAAAATACAAACTGTTTGGCTTACAAATTTACAACAACAAAAGAACAACCCACAATTTGGTGGCAACATGCAAATTTAAGGCAATTTTGTTTTACACATTTAAGTTCTTGCTTCCTTTCCTTTATTTTGGGTGCAGACATTTACAACTGTGTACCTATGAACAAGTGCAACCATTTTGTAGAAAAATTTTTTTTCGCTTAAAGTTAAAAAAATGTAGAAAAATACCTATAAGGAACAAAAACTAAACACACTGGAGAGAAAGAAAATTAGGACTTCTGGAGACCTGTTTTCCATAGGTCAAGTTTTCTTGGGCAATTCACAACTTTTGTGGTAGTGAGAGGAGTAGTCTTATTTTACTTCTCTTTTTCTCTCCAACAAAAATTAAAACTTTCACAACAAAACTTGCCCTATGGAAAGCAGCTCCAAAAGTGTGTGGCTTTTTATTTTTAACACTTAAAAAAAAACGTTTACAAAATTTTAAAGCTTTTAAAGTATAAATGAAGAGTAGACAATATTTTTAACATTCCACTTAAATGAGCGTTTGTAAAATCAAGTTTTGAAGAGAATTGAAAAAAACCAAGAAAAGTGTTACACATTTTGTTCGAAAAACACCGCTGCAAGAATAAAAACAACGAAAAGGAAGACAGCATCTTACGGACAAAAGAAATAACAATCCTAAAATGAAACACACTTCTACAGAGAATGCAATACATTTCGAAAAACTCTGTAAAAGTAGGCGCATGCTCTGTTGTAGGAGGCGATTGGTCCGCTAAGACGCCATTTACAAAATATTTAAGAAATATCTACACAATAATAATCTAATAGAAAGAGAAATTGTATTCCAAGTTCATCATTAAACTCGTTTTGATAAATTTTAAACACATGCCACAAGAGCAAAAGAGACAACTAATTAATCACACACTAAATGACACCTGTTTAACTAACAAAAAATCCAACAAAAAAATTTAATATACCAGTATAACTACTTCTTCCCCTTTCGAAAATTGAATCAAACACAAATGTTTATCAATAGCACGCTACTCTTCACTCCAAGGTGTAAAAATCAAGCAATAATTATGAGAGAAAGAATAGACTACAGATGATTTCGAAAAAGAGGGTGGTTTTCCACACACTTCCAAACACTTTGTATAAGGATGAACTACACAAATGTGAACCAATGTTTATTTTTTGGGAAAGAAAGGGGAAGAGACAAAGCCAGCACCACTGGTTTTTGACACTCAGCACTGGGCAGAACATAAGACCCGTTTAGTTGTACGTGAGACTTTGCTGCGCTAACGTTAGTTTGTTGGCGGTAAACGCTGTTGTTGAATGTCATACAAAAAATACAACCCTGGTTGTCCGGATACCGTAAATAAAACCGTGTTACCAAGCGTTTCATAAATTTTTCTAATAAGCGACGACGAAACACAAGAATTCTTATTACTTTTTTATTTTTGTTATTTTTTATGGATTCAAAGAAGAAAAAGACGCGTGTTTCAAATAAATAATAAAATAATTCCCAATAAAAGTGACATTTAAAATTAAAAAAAAAAAAATCTCTTAAAAAAGTAGAAAACTACCAAAATTCATAAATTTAAACAGAAGAAAAAAACCCAAATTTAAAATAAATAAATAAATAATACAAAAAGAAAAAATATTCAGTGCCTTAGAAAAATATTAATTTAAAAAAATCTAAAAAAATCACACACAAATTGCTCAAAAATTTAAACACAATTTAGAATTTTATTTAAAAAAATATTCTACAATTTAAAACAAAAAATATAAATAATTAAAAGCAAAGTTAAATATAACGCCTTTAACAACTGTCAAAATTTAAAAAAAAAAATTGTGAAATTTTTCTTACAAAACGCCCGTTTTAAACATAATATATGGTAATGGCAGAGATTGGTGGCCATTTGGCTCACCAGCTTCCCTTGCACAATCACAATCAAACTGGATTACAACCGTCGCTGGTGATGAATCATCACCTGGATTTAGATTGTCATGGACATGATGTTATAAGTGAGTACACATTCCAAACTTTAAATAACAAAAAAAAAAAAAAAAAGAGGCGGCAATGGTAACATTTGCAATACAATTAGATCAGGCAAAGTAACGATTTCAATTTGCCGACGGCATAACGATCAATTTAGGTGTTGCAAACTGTTTCATAAATTTTGCTTTCCGCTGAAGCAATCCAATAAATAAATAAATAAAATTGTAATCGTATTGTATATAACCATCGTGAAGGTTACGAATAATATTTTGTTTAAATTGTGGAATTTTTAATTATTTACGGTTAGGTAGGTATATAGAGAAGTGTTTTGCTGTCAACAAACTGCTCGCGAAATTAGAAAAGTCGTCGATTTAGGATTTGTAAATATGTATTATTTTGAGTAAGATTTGGTATTTAAATGCTGAATCTAAAATCTACGTAAGTAATTTACGTTCAATAAATATGAATTTCAGTTCGATCAGTGGATTTCTAGAATTTCACTGAACGGCTCAACCCTTTTACTAGATTGTAGTTATTTGGATTAGAGTTAGAAATGTTTATTCTCCAAAATCTATTATACTGCAGCTGTGAATAAAATACGTGAAAAGGATTTTATATCAAAGCAAGATTATGGCAGATTTCCTATACTGCAGGTTGTAAATGTGGCTTATTGAGAATTTTGAAGAATATATGTTGAACTTTAAGTCTTACAGCATTTAAGTAAAAGTGTTATCGACGGAACTAAATAACATAAAAGACACATTTTAGATAAAATAAATATCTATCAAGGTTTGTTGGTTATTAAATTTAACGTGAGTATAGTTCAATAAATTCAGTTTCGCAAAAAGAAGATTGTGATTGACTTTATCAAAAGGGTGCAAGATGTTTGCCATTGCTGAGTAAACTTTTCTGAAACCATGCTGGAACGTAGGCGAAAGTTATGGTACTTTAAAGCAAAGGAAGTCGTCCTTTGGTATAGAATGTAACTTTGCTATGCCTCGAAATTCATAACATTTGACTTGTTTTACATTTTTATAGTGGAATTATGTAAAAATTCTTCCAAACTTAGGAAAAAAAACATATTTTGGACTAATTGAACTTGATTTTGAAGTGTATAGCCAAGTCGTGGGCAGAAGTGGGTTAAATACTTGCTTTAATGACATTCAGGTCCACCATAGACCGATGATTTTATAGTTTTTATACAGTCGACAACCTAGGAAGTGTAAAAAAGAAGAATGGTATTGCTTGATGTCAGGGTTTCCAAAAGTTCTTCGTGTCTCATCCTCAATTTGAAAATTTTGATCCACAAAATTCCCCAATAAAAAAATTAAACTATCCTCAAAATTTCCTACTTTTACTCTTACAAAAATATTAATAATATATACCTCTTCGATAATAGTTGATATCGATGTTCTTTTTTTACCCCCAGTTTATCAGCTAATAAATATTGTAGAGTGCATAAGAAATTCTTCTGATGTGAATCGCAGGAATTTAATCCATAAAATAAAGTGTTAAATTTTGTTACAAAACCGTTAAAACTAAAAAAGTTTTTTTTTCGTAAATATTATTGAACAACGGCATTATATATTTTTAAAAAATTTCCAACAGACATATGGATGGTCCCAGATATAAAGCCCCTAACTGGAATTTTTACGAAATTGAGTTTATGAGTGATTCCGATACATTTCACACAACTACACCTTGTCACCAAAATTTGTTACAATAGTGCAAAAAATAAAGCTTTTACAAGCAGTTGTACAGTAAAAGTTACATTGTGAATATTACAGTTTCTGCTATGTTTTGACCCTCTCTTGGAAAGTTACAATTATTTGAGTTAGAGCCTTTCCATTTAAGACCAATGATATATATTTTTTTAGCGATTTTTATTAAGAGTTTTTTATAAACAAATTTTCATTATAAATTATTCTTTTCATAATGGATTTATGTATGTTTCTCTTCTTGATAAACTCTCAACTAAAATGCGCTTTTTAAGCAGTTTAATCGAAACCCGGTTTTTTAAATCAATTATTAGAAGAAAAAAATGTCAGATCTTTCAATGTAAAAATTACAAATGCAAAAGATAAGGAAAAATATTTACATATTTTATTTGATTATAGTTCTGAACTAATTAATATTTTTTTGGGAGAAATATAATCTTTTCTTTATCGTTTTGTTTAATTTTACGTCAGCTTTTACATTTTAACACTGAAAGTGTGGCCTTTGCAAATTTCTAGATTTTATTGTATTTCGATAAAAATAATATAAATCAATAACAGGTGACACGTTAATACGTAATAACATTTAACAACGTCACGTTTACGAAGGATATTTATTTATATATAAGTTTACTAAAGCCACTTTTACACGACCTGTAATTTACATATGAATTGTTTAATTTTGTATTGCAAAATAGAGTCAATGACGACTCTAAACCTTTAAAAACTTAACTTGTGTGAAATACATTTCTAATCAATTCTATCTATCATGAATACATAACTAATAATTGAAAATTATGTTCCCATAAAAATTCAATTACTCCTCACAAGAAATTGCGTATCAACTTTCCTTTAAAATTGTTGATAACTTCAAAGTTGAAATTAAAGCTTTCTGCTTTGAATGATAAATACGGGAGTGTAAAAAAGGCCAGTACGCAGCTCGCCTGAATTTCAGTTTGCCATAAAAAGTTTGTATGTGTGAAAAACAGGCTAAAAAGATAAATATACGCAGCTAAAAAGAAAAGTATATGGATTTTTTCAATTACAGGGATGTTATAACAAAAAGTGTAGACCAAGGCGAATTCATAACAGGTAAATTCGAGAGCTCAGCTGACAATTTTTTGTCTCCATCTTCCAGTGTCAAAATGTACTAAGATTTTTTTACAGTCGAAAATGATTTATACAATAACAAAATATACGTATTTTTATTACAGAGTTGTACTTTTTTCGCCGCTTTTTAAAATATATTTTATTCATTTCGGTGTATTGTCTGCAATACACAATAAAATTTTACAAACACGACTACATGATTTTTATTTCTACAAACAACCAAAGGCAGGCTGTGTACTGGCCTTAGTTCTTGCATTCATATATTTTTTTTTTATTTAAAACAGTTTTATTAAACAAATCTTGTATGGATATTTGTTAAATAACAATTTTTAATTCAAAAATATTTGTTGCATTCCTTCCGATGAGGAACGTCGTTACTGGCTGTTTGTATGGTACGATTGGCGAGCGCTTTCGAAGCGAGGACGTCATTATGACGTTTTAGATAGCACTCATTTACTGGCGGAACAAATCCAAACAAGTTAATACCAGTAAATGTTTGGAATCGGAAATACAATTGCATTGTAAGAGATGGACATAACGCATTTTATCTGTTCATTCGGTTATAAGTGTAAATATGTATTTTATATATGAAAAAAAATTAAATTAGGAGCGTTTTTCTTTAACCTAATCATTGGTGTAGAAAGGCCATTCTGAGGGCTGCAATGCACCCTCCAACGTTGCTGTTGGTTGCCCAACCCCCACCCCCACCCAGGTAATTTAAAAATTGCACTAAATACTTATTTTCAGAATATTCAGGTATGTTCTGTAATTCGAAAATTTCCAAAAGAAATTGAATCCGAATGAAATTTTAAATTGTCATAACTTTTGAATCTTACAACATTTTGATATTATTTTTTATACATTTGATTAAAGACCATTCACATAACTTCCTTGATTGCTAATGTTTTAAAATAATAGGCGCAACTAAGTTATATTTTTCTTTAAAAATTTGTTCGATTTCAATTTACTCGGTTTCGGATTACAGAACATACTCGATTATTATTTATATTATTCTGACATAACCTTTTTTTATTGTAAAAAGCGGATACATTAAATTACTAATGGACAAAAAAATCTAACACCACTGGAATTTTAACCGACTTCAAAAAAGAAGGAGGTTATCTATTCGTCTGAATGTTGCTTTTTTTATGTATGTAACCGCAGAACTCAGCCATTTCTGAATCGATTTTAAAATTTTTTTTCTTTATTTGAAAGGTTATGCTTTCAGGTTGGTCCCATTTTAAAAGCAGTTCATTATATTAAAAATTAAAGGGTGTCCCCATACAACATACATGTTTTTTACGTGTATTAAGAACCGTAAATGGCAGCAAATTAAAATTTTAAAAAATTGCGTGCCGCTATAGCTCCCAACGGCAGAAATTAATAAAAATATAAATTTAAAATTTAAAGGGTGTCCCCATAGGTGACATAATTTGACCTATTTGGGTCTATCTTTTGAACCGTTATAGACAAAACCTTGAAAATTTGACAGAATGTCGATTACTATGACCGCTATAATAAAATGTATAAATATTCAAAATTTTAAATTAAAGGGTGCTCCAATAGTTCATTTAATTTGATGTATATGGCCAAACTTTTGAATAGTTGTTCACAGACCGCTGAAATTTACAAAGAACCTGTAGTGCTAAGTCAGCTATAACAAAAAGTATAAAATTTTGAATTTGGAACTAAAAGGGTGTCCTAATAGTTAATGTAATTCTATGTATGTGGCCAAACTTTTGAACTGTTAGAGACAGACAGCTGAAATTTACAAGGAACCTGTATTGCAAAGTCCATTACAGCAAGTATACAATTTGAAGTTAGAAATTAAAGGGTGTCCCCATAAATTACGTAATTTGATCTATATGACCCTATCTTTTGAACCGTTAAACACAAACACTTGAATATTAGGCAGAATATCCACTACTTTCTCTGGTATGATAACAACTATAAATATTTGGAATTATAATGTAAAGGGTGTCCCAATAGTTCATGTAATTTGACATATATGGTTAAACTTTTTAACCGTTATAGACAGATAGTTGAAATTTACAAAGAATCTTTGTGGCCAAGTCCTCTATAACAACAGGTCTTTAATTTAACATTGTAAATTAAAGGGTGTCCGAATAGGTGATGTTATTAGATCTGTGTGCCCCTATCTTTAAAACCGTTATAGACAGAGGCTTGAATGGTGTCCCCATAAAAGACGGATACTGGTGAAAATAGCTTCACTTTTGAACAGTAATAGGGAGAGGCTTGACATTCAATAGTCTTAATTTTGTTCCCTCTAATTTTGGCGCATCTTTTATTTGGTTTAAATCTAATTCTTACAGATTACTTCTTACATTTTTAGTTTAGAATTGTTGCCCTTCTATCTGTTTTGAAGTCGGTTTTTTTCTGCAAAAATTATTTATTTACGCGTCTATCCTAAATTAATGGTTTAACGGTTAACGCCAAACAGCTTACGATCGTCTGTGTATTTGAGAGGAAAAGTTTTTGCAAAATAGTCGTGTAAAATTTGGACAAAACATGCGTATGTTATTTGCAATTTGAAATATGTATATACAAAAAATTCAAATAAATTTATAATCATTTAATTAATCTTAATTACCTGATTATGTGAAATTAGTTTAAAACCTCCTTCAATCGAACAAATAAATACATATGTACATATGCATGTACATATACTAGGTGGCATAAAAGTAATGCGAATTTGTTAGAAATTAAAACTTCTAGCCAGCCATGTTCATAATAAATAAAACTTTCTTGAAATGTTTAATACAAATTTTGTATGAAGAAATTGTTCTAAAATAAATTTTAAATAAATGTACATATTTTATTTATTACTAGCTGTGCCCACCACGTTGTGGACATCCTGACAATATTTTGTTCGATTTTGCTTTGAAAGTACACCTAATTCTGTTTTTACACGGCAGATTGGTTTCAGAAAAATCCGTATAAAAAAGTCATTGATCATATACAAAAATAGGTGATTGGTTCCTTATCTCTAAAACCTATTAAAATTAGTTAAAAACGAGAATTTTTTAAGAACAAGAAATCATGTTTATTTCTACACATGCATACATATGTATATGCATGTACATATAATGTGTTTGAATTTGCACCGTTTATATGATGAAGTCTTAACAGATAGTTTCGTTCCAGAAATCAACGATTGCCTAATTGAATTTGAATTTTCTTATAGTTCTTACTGTGACTTCGTTTAAACCGAACATATTGTCAAGAAATGTTGAGCCTTCTCCATTTCGAAGGCGATCTAAAATTTCAATTTTCTTTTCTAAAGAAATAGCTTTACGTTGTAGTTTTCAGGGTTCCGTACACAAAGTGTAAAAACGTAACCCTATTGTTTTCGCTACAATGTCTGTCCGTCTGTCAGCGCCTTTTATCTCTAGAATCGTAATAGGTAGACTTTTGAAATTTTCAAAGATGATGTATAGCTGTAGCCGCTATAGCAACAAATACTAAAACTTATAGGGTGTTCCGATAGAGAGGTGTAATTCACGAATATGTGCCTATTTCTTGAACTGTAGGTGGGATACACTTGAAATTTACAAATAGTAATTAAAACTTAGTTCACTATATAAACAACTACAAAAAAAATAAAACTAAAAATTAAAGAGTGTTCCAATAGTGGTATGATTTGCATGTATAAGGCCTAAGCTTTGAACCATAATAGGTAGATGCATGAAATTTTCACGGAAGGTGTATAGCTGTGGCTGCTATACTAGCAAATACTTAATCTTATAGGGTGTTCCGATAGAGAGGTTTTATTTACGAATATGTTCTGTTTTCTTAAACTGTAGGAAGAATACACTAAAAATATGCAAGTAGTAATTAAAACTTAGTACGATATATAAACAAGTCTAAAAAATAAGCTTAAAAATTAAAGGGTGTTCCGATAGTAGTGTGATTTGGATGTATAAGGCCTAAGTTTTGAACCGTAATAGGTAGACTCTTGAAATTTTCACAGAAGGTGTATAACTGTGGCCGCTATAGCGACAAATATTAAAACTTATAGGGTGTTTCGATAGAGAGGTGCTATTCACGAATATGTGTTTATTTCTTGCACTGTAGGAGGCATACACTAAAAATATACAAACAGTAATTAAAATTTAGTTCACTTTATAAACAAGTCCAAAAAAAATAAACCTAAAACTTAAAGGGTGTTCCGATAGTGGTGTGATTTGTATGTATAAGACCTAAGTTTTAAACCATAATAGGTAGACTCTTGAAATTTTTACAGAAGATGTGTAACTGTAGCCACTATAGCAACAAACACTAAAACTTATAGGGTGTTCCTAAAGTGACGTGTTATTTGCCTTTATGTCTTTATTTTTTGAGCTATAGGAGGCAACCACGTAAAATTTGCAGACAGTAATTTAATCTATTTTCGCGTTATAAGCAAGTATACAATATTAAACCTAAAAATTAAAGGGTGTTCCGAGAGTGACGTCTTTTGCATGTATTATATGGCCTAAGTTTTGAACGATAACAGGTAGACTCTTGAAGTTTTTACCGGAGGTGTATTACTATGGCCACTATAACATATAGTAAAAATTAAAGGGTGTGCCGACAGTAACGTGCTTTGTATAAACATTGACTAAGTTTTTAACCATAATAGATAGACTCTTAAAATTTTCACAAATGGTGTATTACTATGACCCAGACTCTTCCAATTTGTATAGAAGATGTGTTGCCATGGCTGTTATGACAATTACTAAAAATTAAAGGGTGTTCTGACAGTGACATGTTTTTCACGTATAGTAAATTATTTTTTTAATAGTAATATGTAGACTCTTGATATTTTCATAGAAAGAGAATTTCCTTGGCCGTCATAGCAAATAACAAAATTAAAGGGTGTTCCGACAGAGACATGATTTGTACGTAAATAGCCTTATTTTTTGAACCATAACATAGGTAGACTCTTTAAATGTTACTAATATCTAAAGGGTGTTCTGACAGTGACATATTTTTCACGTATATTACCTTATTTTTTGAACCGCAATAGGTAGGCGCATGTATATTTTTATAGAAAGTGTATTACCATGGCCGCTATAACAAAAATTGCTAAAATTTAAAAGGTGTTCCAACAGTGATGCAATTATGACTTTAATTTTAAAATTAAAGAGTGACTCATAAGACATGAAAAAACTGAATTTTTAAAGTTGTACTAAACATAGTACGGAACCCTACGTATGTGAGTCTAACTCGCACTTGACTAATTTATTTATTTGTAGTTTTCGCCGTCTTCCTTTAGAGATGCATTGATAGTTCACAAAATATTAACACATTTCAATTGCTCTAACAAGTAAAAATGCTTGTATTCACAAAAAGGGAATTCCTCTAAATTTTTGATATGAAAATATTTCGCAATACTTAAATTTTCAAAATAAAAACTAATCTCAAAAGATTTTGAATCGTGGTAAATGGAATAAAATCGTGTAAAAAAATAATTTTTTTATTTTCAAACCGTGTAAAAAAAGACCATGTAAAAACAGAATTGCGTGTATTCCACACCAATTAAAAAGTCTTCTGTATTTACTTTATATAAAGGTACCCATTCCTGGATAAAATTGTTGTAAACCTCTGTAAGATATGTTTAAAATATTTTAATAACAATGAAATTACACAAAGTAAAAATACAAATCAAAGACAAATTTTATTCAACTGGCGCCATCTGTTGCGCAATACTTTTTAAAATATCCCACTTTCCAAAATAAAAATCTGTGTTGAAAATATCCCAGTTTTAAACCGAAAATTTCAGTACCTTTAAACGGAAAATTGCGTTTTTCACTGCTTTTTCTCCACTTTCTCTTGGAAATAAGATATTTTTGCGGATAAAAAAGTATACTATATTGGGATCAGGATCCTAAGGTACCTCCTCACAAGTTTTTGTTAAAATCCATCCAGTAGTTTTTACGTGATGCTAACGCAAAAGAAAAGCAGACAGACAGATGGAAATGAGTTACTATTTTATTGTATGTATAGTTGTGAATATAGGTATTAGAGCGGGGTTTTTTAATTCTAGTTTAAACTCAAAATTCTATTTTAATTAGCTAATCTTACACTTAATTTATTCAAATATTAACTGATGTTGATGTTTTTAAGTGGTAGTTTAAGTCATATTTTGACATCTGGTAACACAACATAAACCTTGTTCTGTTACCATACTGAACAAAAAAATATGACAATATTTTTTTATAAATGTCATCATTTTATTAAACGAACACTATGTTGTCTCGAGAATAAGAATTAAAAATTATAAAGAGTTTCTTTTAAAGTTGGAAATTTAAAAAAAAATGTTTTATCAATTTTTTACGTTTTCTAAAAAATAATTTTCCTTTTTGTATTTCTTTAAATGTCTATATTTGACATATAAGTATGTATGTATGTGTGTTTTTATTTCATGTAACTTTAAACCACCAACGTTGGCCTCTTAAACTAGCAAATAAAAATAGTTAATTATTATCTTAAAGACTAAAAACAAAGATTAAGGATGACTAAATCTCTAATCTCCATCTTAAAAACCCGCTCTAAATGTTTATTTCAAGATGTGGAATTGAACAATCAACTGCGTGGTCCACAATGTCGCAATCGTCAAATACATTTAAAACAAAAACAAAATTTTTGAATTTGTTTTAAATGGAATTGTGCGAATGACCGATCGCTTGCGATATTGCATAAATTATATCGATCAAATGACCAATTTGCTTCGTGCTTTGGAATTTCCGTAGAAAATTATGCATTCAACACTTTTTTAATGGATGTAGATGATTTGTTAAAATCAAAATTTAATTTTTTATTTGTCTTTTTAACAAAGTAATAACTTTAGTACTTTTGTGAATGAATAAATTATTTTAATAAATTTTTATTCGCACCATTTTTTTGGAAAGCTCTGTTAAAATCGCTATTAACACATTCGCATGTCGACAACTTGCTTTTTATAGTACATCCAAATTGTTGGAAATATTAAAATGACTAATTATTTTATATGCTTGCTCTTCTTTGTTAAGTTTTTGTAATGGAATTGTTAAATAAAATTATGTTCTGCAAAGCTTAAAATATATTTTTTGACAGATCAGATCTTATTCTGCTTTTATTTCATTTTGTCTTTAAAATCAGTTTCCTTATTTTAGTTTCACATTTAGGACTCGATTAATCTTTTTGTGCTAGTGGTTATCGGATAAACGAACTACAAGTGAGTGTTCGAACTGAGGTCCCATCAACCTTTCTTTTTTAAGTCATTATTGTTGATAAATTGGTAATTCTCCATTTTTAAGCACTTTTTTATTTTCGGTCTTGCCAACAAAAGTAAAAAATTAGTTGCCTTATTTCCTGGCTTCGAGGCTTCTCGGAAACGAAAACCTATTCTCAAACCATCTAGCTTTAAATTGCCGATTTCTTTTTCAATATCAAATTGCAAGGCTTGTTGTTTCGGCAAACTCCAGATTTTTGAAAAAGTTGCAATGGAAGAAGTCTGTCCAGACTCAAAAATGTCTCTGAAATTGGTCTACATTCTTCATGTGTCTATCACCTAATTGTTTGTTGTTAACTAAATTTCTATTTCTCTTCAACAAATGTAGGTGCCATAGGTCAGTGGCACAGTGGCACGCCATTTCCAAAAATTAAATAATATTTAGAATACTTTTGTGCCACCCGTTATGTACCTACGTACACAATGCAAATAACAAATATTTTGATTAAAAGCTTTATACTAAATACTTTGTAATTATTGACTAATTAGTTCTACCCGACGCATTTAAATGTTATTCAACCTGAAATAATAAAATAAAAATGAATTTAAATGTTTTAACAAAAACTGCATAAATTCAGTGGAAAAAAAAATAAACAAAAACGCAATATACGAGTGTGGGTATGCAATTAAATAATACAAAAACTCTGCGAATAAAAATTTGTTTTTTTCTTGTTTGTTTGTTTATATGTATTTGCATTTAATCTGCTCTTTGTTTTGTACGTTTTGGTTTTTTGCAGGCAGTCAATCAGATTTATCTGATCTAAATGATCATTTAAGTTTTAAAACCTAATGGTCAGCTATAACTCTTCCCCAAAAGAAATGTATTTTTCCAATTTTCGTTGTTTATTTTTTAATTTTGCATAAATATTCTTAACATTTAAATACAAAAGATTATTTATTTATTACTTTTTTTTCATATTTGTGAAATTATGTTAATTTAATTGCAATGAACGAACGTTGATGATTTTTGGCTTTATAGAAGGAGCACAATTTTACAGAATTACTGATACCATTATTAAATGTCTAGCAATTATTCAGTTCAGTTCATTTTAGAAAATAAAGAGTAATGACTCGTTTAACAACTTCATTTCACTGTTCTATTGGCACGAATAAATTCTAAAATTAAGAATTTGTAAATCGTTGTGTATTAATTTCATAAATATTCTTTGAAAATTTTTAATTTTTGTTATTTTTTTGGGGTTGTGGTTTTTTATTTCCTGGGAAAGGCGAACAATTAAATCACATTCCTTGAAAGTTATATTATTATTTCCTTAACTCTTTTTACAAATAGATTTTTAAAAAATTTAAATTCTTTTTAAATACAGTGAGTGACAATTTAATGGAAACTTTTATTGAAACTTAAAATATGCGAAAATAAAAAAAGGTTAGACTTGAATTGTCACCCACTGTATTTTCGTGCGGCAATTACATGGCCACGAAATCATATTTGTGTAACATTTTAAAAACATCTTGAGTAATGAAAACAAGTAATTCTCGTTATTAATTGAAAATGCACTGGAATAAACAGCTTTTGTAGTTAAAAATTAGATTCAGTTTTTTCTGCATAAAATGAGTTGCTAATTTGCTCTTTAAAATTATTTTATAACATTTTTTGATCGCAAAAATATTGTAATATTTTTCATGCCTCAAAAGGTAAAGTTTTTTATTTATTATTATTTATCAAGTATTTAAATTCCCTAATCATTTCAACATGCAAAACTTTTATAATTTTAAATCATTTCATCACTTCTGCTGCTGGCTACTTTTAAAAATTATATTTAAAATTCAGATAAACACAAACACAAACCCAAACACGTGTTGTACTAAATTACGATGATAATATGAAATTAAAGTTAAAAGTTTTAATAATAAAAGTTTACTAAAATACAGACTAAATATGTAAATTCGATTAAAGATTTAAAAGTGGAATAATGCAAATGCTACCTACAACTTCTGCTACTCTTTCAATTATTTTCGAACGAAAAACAACTTGAAGTAAATTAAAATTATTTATTAGAAAATTTTTAACAATTTTATGACATGTAATTTGAAAATGACATGCAAAATATAATTTTAAATAACGAACAACTTTTGCTGGTTTTGGTAAACTAAATTATAAATTTAAGTCTGTCTCAAAATAACTAACGATCAAGTATTTAAGCAAAGTAGGTGTTTATTATACAAAATTTGTATAATAAACAAAAACTATTTTGCTTTTTTAATTTATTTAATTAATTAATACTATAAGGACAAAAGTGAAGCGAAAGCAAAGGCAAAAAAAAATCTATTTGAGAAGTTAACGAAATATTTTGGACAGGCAAACAAATAAAATCCAAAAAAGAGACACAGAGAGACAGACAGACAACTAGTCAAAGTTTAATGAGAGTACTATGAATTTGCCATCAGGACTGCCATATAAAACAGTCCGACTTTGCATAAAAAAATCACCAAAATCTTAAAAATGTAAATTTTCACTACTATAAGTTGTAAGATTTACTAACTACAAGATTACATATTTGGATAAATTGCAGACATTTTCTAAGACGACTTTAATAACAATAAAGATATGAAGTGTGAAAAAGGTTAACAACATATTTTAATTTAATACCCAGAATAACGGAATTAGCAATATTTTATAAAGTTTTCTGCATACGTAAACAGCTTCTTGAAAAATATTCTTCGAAGCAGTAGAATCGCAGTCCAATTTGAAATTTAAAATATTTCTTTCTGCATTGTGGCATTTTATTCTCTCCAATGTTTCCCTCTTAAATGATGCCAAATCGTATAATCTGGCAACCTTATGTACAAAATACATTTTTTGTAAATTTTTTTAACTAAAACTCAGTATTACCGTTTGTAAAGATTTATCATATTTTGGAGTTAAAATGCCAAAATCATTAAAAAAAAGATTAATAAAAATGTGATATTTAGTACTTTTTGTCTATTATATTTCTTCCCAGCAAAAAATACTGCTTCGCCGTATGCAGCTTTGTATGGGAATGACGAGTTGTTATTGCTTACAAACCTGCTTACGTATGACATGATATTTGCTCGCGATGTCCCACTTAGTAGCATTTCTATTAAGGGATTAATGCAGCGCAGTTTACATGTCTTAAAATCATATGTATTAAGTTCGTAACTCGTCTTAACTCCTCGTAAATTGAAATTTTGTATCTCTGCCTTAGAGTTGTGCATTTTAGCATGCACTACTTTAAGGCGAAATGTAGAAAATGGGTTGTTTTTTGAGAAATTATCATTTTATGTCATATAAATTTGCATTTATTTAGGCAACATATGTGCATACTATTAAGATATTTTGTATGACAGGAAACGATTTTTCTGCTTTTTTTGCTGGGTTAGCTGAATTTGATATCAATAAATCACCAAAATAGATTTTTAATATAAAAAAAAAGATTTTGTCTCGGCCGTCTTGAAGATTTTTGAAAATATTATGGTAACGCTATGAACATATAAAATTTTATGTCGATGTGTAAAGCCGACATGGAAAGTTAATATTTTTAAAAAGGTATTTTAGCAACCAAAATGTACTTATTTTTTTAAGGTTAGAAGTACTAAATTATGTGTATATTGATTACACATTTAAAGGCATATAATGACATTTATGGCGGTTGAAAATTGTTACAAAAATCTAAAGTTAAAAAAGGACTTGTTATGTTATTGGGCTAACGTGGTGTTGTCCTTCTGCAAAAGTTACTAGAAAAGTACAATTGTATTGCATTGTCCAACGCTGGTGTCAATACGTTTCTTTTACTTTTTTCTATTGGAAGATGGCCAAAATATTTGAATTTATTTTCATGCAGATTTGAGAATTTGAATAATTTTTCCCGTTTTCTTAACCTATCGGTCCGAATTCTTAAAACGGATATAGCGTTCTGTATTGCCGAGATAATGATCTATGTGCGTTTTAAATTCTATAAAAGTCGGTTCAGCCGTACAAAATCAACGATTTTAAACTTTTCTCTACTCTAGGTCCGAGTTTTAGGTTAAGGAAGTATAATATCTATGACCTCTAATGTGCTAGGGTCCCGAGCGTTTTCAGACTATTTTTAAAAAATGAACTTTTTAAAATGTTGTTTAAAGGTAAAAATGGGAACATTTCTCGTGAATGAACTCTAGAGAGTTCTTACACCTTTGCATAAAACAAAAATAATGACAATAAAATACCCATAAATTAAATATTATTTTAGAAATCAAAAAATGTAAATATTTAAGATTTTTAAATTTTGGGAATTGGGCTGGCAACCCTGGGCTTATGGATGAATAGTTCGTTTGTTCACCAAAAGTACGTAAACGTTTTCAACGTTTTGTTGCGAAAACATTTTACATGAAAAATACATTAAAAGTGTTTACTGGCATACAAAACTTTAACTTTTTATGTTTTTTCTTTTTTTCACAAAAATAAACAACAACAAAACACATCTCCAAATAAACGAACTTCTAAATAAAAACTAATGAATTTGTTTAATTTAATAAAGAATTTATTTGTTGTTAGTTTTACTTCTTCTTAAGCGGAGAAAAATATGCCAAAAAGTTTTATTTTTGTTTTAAATTTTTTCAAACAAAAATAGATATTTTTGTTTTTGTTAAAAGTTAAATAAAGTTGTAATTAAATCTTTCTTTAGTTTTGTTTGCGTTTTAAAAGTCAAACTATTAATGGTCACAGTGGGAATGTCCGGAAAAGCAACGGTTAAAAATTATTAATGTATTAACTTGAGGCTGTATAAAACTAAAAATATCAAAAGTTGTGATCGAAGCCGATGCGTTTTTTAGCACTCAAAGTAAAATTTGGATTAAATCTAGATTAGCATCAGGTTTGAAAATTCCCAAAAAATAATAGCCCAAAACGAAACAGAGTGAAAACCTATGTTTTTCTAGAGTATACCCCCTTACGGGTATGGATGGGGGTTACTTGTACCTACTTTCAAGACCATACCTTTTATATATCTCTATGTATACGATAATAATTTGTCACGTTGTATGGGAGGTACCACCCCTACTGTCCTAATTCATTCTGTATTTTGTCAGACTATGCGCATAAGCACAGGGGTTACTCTGTTGTAGTTCACCAGGAACACGATAATAATTTTTCACATTGTATGGAAGGTACCACGCCGACTATTCCAATTCAGTCTGTGTTTAGCTATAATATTTACGTAAACATGGGATTACTGGTGCGAAATTCCAAGGCGCTACCCATTGTAGTTCTCTAGATATAGGATAATAATTTTTCACCTTATAAGGGAGGTAACACGCCCACTATTCTAATCCATTCTATCTTTCTCTAAATTATGTATGTTAATATAGAGGTTACTGGTGCAAAATTTCAAGGCCCTACCTATTACTGTTACCAATCATCATGATGACAAATATATGGGAGGTGCCACGCCCACATAGAATGTCAACAAAATACGTACCCTATTTACAAACCGTATTTCTAATAACAAACTGAAAATTTCAGAAAGATCGGACCACTGGTGTGGGAACCTATAGCTATAGCTTTCCGACAAACAAACAAAAACATTTTGTGCTTTATACATATACATATGTATATATGAAATATGAAATTTTTATATTAAACATAAATCGTAAACTGAATACCCTTAATAGATCCAATACTAAAATAGTTTTTATTTTTCCGTGAACAAACAAATTTAGCTTTTAAATAATTTTTAATTTATTTTTCTTTTTTCCGTTTGTTAAATTTAATTTTGTTTATATTTACAAATTTAATTAAAAAACAAAAAATAATATTTATCCATTTTCATGGAAAATGAAAATGTGTTTTTTTTTTCTTTTGTGCAGCCCGTCAGTCAGTTATTTGTTTTAATGTTTTCATTTGGCAGGTTGTTATAAAAAAAAACAAAAACAAGTTTTACGTTGATAAATTTATTTATGTCATAAATAATTAATGAAAACATGCGTTAGAAAATATTTTAAATAATTTATGCAGGTTGATTTGTTAAATTTGAAATTAATCATAAACATTTTTTTAAATGGCCACTTCAAGTTATTCAGGATTTTTTTATTTCATTTTTTTATTTTAATAAATAACTAATTAATTTTGTAATAAAATATTGCAATATTGTTACTTTAGTTTATGTGCGTTTTTGTATTTTCATAATGCCAACTTGAAAAACCTACTTGATTTTAGAAAACTCATATAATTTTTCTATTTTGGCAGTCATTTAAAAACCAATTAATAATTGCTTGTTTAAAAAATTCCATGAAAATTAAATAATTAACGAAAAAAACTGCAATCTATTTAATATAAAAAGTCATAAAGTCCATTTTTTTTTTTATTTCAATAATAAATTTAAAGTTTATCACGCACTTTTATAAAAAAAGGCAATTTAGTAAATATTTTTTGAAATTGCCTAAATGGAGTTAAGTCTTTTAAGCTGTAGCTATAACGAAAATGCTGCGCATACAAAATAAGCTGCTTATATGATTTTTTTTTTTTGTACAACGAGCTTATGTATAACAGCTTTTATTAAACTTTACCATTACCATTTACATAAATAATATAAACTTTACCATTTTTCTCTAAATCATCTCTGATTTTAACATTTTTTCCTCCATTTTTATTCAAAATTTAAGCAAGATTTGAATCATAAAGTACTGGAATTAACAAACATTCGACATAAATATTTTAAAACTTGGTTTTCGAATAAGTTAAAAATAAGTTGTTTTAAAAAACTGGATTTTATAATTAAAACCGGTTGCACTAACCGGTTTTTGAGAACAGTATTTAAAATAAAGTTCCTAAAATATCTATAATTCTTATGGAAAGATGTCAACAACTTCGCAAATTGATGGAAGACGTTCATCAGTGTAAAAAGGGTGTAATAATAATTCAAAACACTAATAAAATCACAAAACAAAAAAGCTAAATATGTTTAAATAATTGACAAATAATTTGGGAGAAGAAACCCGGTTTGCAAATAATTTGAAATACGACCTTTTAAAACCTCGGTTTAAAACTCCTGAAAAAATCCGATTTTTCGAATTACTTTATTACTGGTGTGATAACTTTAACAAAGTACTCAAACTAGAGTTGCACATCGGGCAACTGGCTACTGGCTACCACGGTTAAGCTGATACATTTTGATTAAAAAAAATCATTAATTTTTCTCATTAATGCCTCGTTGTTGCCGAGCGTTGATTTTCCTCCTTTACTGCACGGCTAGTTGTGAGCTTGTTGGCCTAGACGTTTGAGTTCAATTAACTTCAACAAAGAAATCCAATGTTGTGTTCAATCGTACAATATATGAGGGCAATTTTAATCATCGAAATGAAAAAGTGCACGACTAGGAAATTACATATCGTCTTTATTTATATCATCCAATTATGGTAGAAATAACTTTTTCATAGTGTCGCGTACACACCGATAAAAGTATTTTCACCAATTAAATGTTTTAATTGGTTTCAGATTAAAATTTAATTGAATAATTAATTGATTCAATTATTTGTTTAATTAGACATTTTTTTGTCCTGTTTTAAACAAACAAATTTAAAACTAATTAAAACCTTTAAATGGTGCAAACAATTTTCTCTGTGCATACATGATTAAAATACGGTAGCACAACTGTATAAAATCTTTGTGTTGATATGTTTTGCAAGTTAGCCTCACTGTTTAAACAGTCTGATATTCGAAGGAATATAGTTAAAATCCATCCGCACGCAGAGAAAAAACATGGTTATGCTATGGTCACAAACATAACATTTCTGATATCGAATGTTTAAAAAGCATTAAAAAAGGTATGTTTTGATAAATACATACACCTCTCTATATTTATTTAATTTATTTCATAAAGAAATTTTCTTTTAAGTTAGACAATAATATGGTTCTAACATAACAATATTATTATGATTTGACTACAAAGATATAACTCAATCATAATAAGTTGCTCTTAGATTATGGTTGCCTCTACCATGTTTTTCTATGCGCGCAGACATGCATTTGTGTTTCATCAATCACCCGTGGGTTTATGAACGCCAAATGCAGCAGTTTTGACGATTACTTATGCCATCAAGTCAAAAACTGTGCTGCATCGTTTAAGCTTAATTTACACTACACCCAATTCTGTTTTTACACGGTTTTAAAAAAAAATATATTTTTTTACACGATTTTATTTCTTTTGAGCTTAGATTTTATTATTTGTATATATGTATGTGTAAAAATAAACATGATTTTTTGTTCTTAAAAAAATTCTCGGTTTTCACTAATTTTAACAGGCTTTAGAAATAAGGAACCGATCACCTATTTTTGTATATGATCAATGTCTTTTTTTACACGGTTATTTTTACACGGATTTTTCTGGAACGAATCTACCGTGTAAAAACAGAATTAAGTGTATTTGTATTCTTATCTGAGCTAATCTACTAAAAAGCTTCTTTGGATCTAAAAAGTAAATTTAGTCCACTGCTGACAGCGAATCTAATAAGTTTAATTTGTTTTATCAACTTAAATAGATTTGATTTGACTATTAAATGCTCAACTCGGAGAACTTGAATTGCATAAAGATAACTTTAATTCATTTTGTTTGAAATAGTGGCCGCAAAACATTTATTATTTTTAATCTGTAACCAAATTGCTTTCTTTGGATCGCTACATCCATCTTTAATTATATTTCTCTACACGCAAAGAAAAAATATGGTTGCGATAACCATAACCTATGAGCAACATATTATGGTTGAATTATATGGTTGTAGTCATACGAAACATATTTTTGTTAATATATGTAAATTAATGTAGAACATAACATGTGACAACGTATAAATATATTTATTAAATAACAAATAAACGTTTTTATGCGCTTGATATTTTTAATTTAAGCTACTATTTATAATAAAAAAATTTTGATTTTTTGACAACAAATAGTATATTTCATGTTTTTGCGATTTAAGATGCACCGATAGCTTACACACATATTAAACTGAACTAAAAAAAAGGCCAAAACCAAAATATTTTTGAAACCAAACACTAACTATTTGTTTGTTTTTAATCATACTTAACATACTATATTTAATAATAATATATTATGGTTATAAATATAATTTTATTTTTAAATATTAAAATATTGGTTGTGGTTTGAATTTAAATATGGTTCAAATCAGCCATGTTGCTTTTTTGGTGCGTATAAGCATTGAACTGTTAACAAAAATTTGTTTATCGTGACAAAAGTATCGTTTAAAACAACTATAATTTGTTCACAAGAAACATATATAGTTACAGAGAATATAGTATGGTTATTGTAACCATACAACGTGTGTATAAGTTGTGTAAATGGAAAATATTGCAGTTGAAACATCCTTGCAAGCAGATACAAAGACTGAAGTAGGATGTAGCGATAAAAAAACGAATTATATTCTTCCAGTATGTAAGTTTTTTTTATCTCTTTTTACTTTACCATACGTAGTATAAGGTAAAGCATAGTAATCATAAAAAAAATCTAGGTCGGGATTTCGACGGATTTATACGTTTTGAGGTCTCTTGAATCCATTTTGACTATTTTCGCGATGATGTCTGTGGGTGGGTATGTATGTCACTATTTTTGTGGAGTTTGTACAATTTTATAGAAATGAAGAGCTGTATAGTTTTTGAGCATAATCGGGAGAGGGCAATGGGTAGTTTCCTTACCCCAAATTTTGTGAACGGTCCCCAGGTCATACCGTATGACATATTAAAACAAATTAAATATGTCCCTTTGGTTTATGGAGATGAAGAGCTGTATAAATTTTAGGCATAATAGGGAAGGGGCTAGGGCTAAATTACTTACTCCCAAATTTTGTAAACGCTCTACAGGTCATACCGTGTGACATATCGAAATAAAATTCAGTATCTGCCTTTGGTTTATGGAGGTAAAGAGCTGTTTACATTTTGGGCATAATCGGGAAGGAGCAAGGGGTAGTTTACCTAACACCCCAAACCGAATATAATTAGTTTTTCGATTCGAATATACTTTGAATTTTATTCTTTATGTAATATATCCATAAAAATATCTGTTTCCATTTGGTAGGGTAAAGTTGAGTGTAGGCCACTGCAGTTTTATTTAATAACAAACCTAAGCCTGAAAGTGATATTCTCATTAAAATATTTAGTCAAAAATAATTTATTTAATTAAATTTTATCCGTTCTTTCCGCAAAATCTATTCATGTTTTACATATTATTTTATTGTTTGAAAACAATATCTTGGCACGTGGTTTAAAAGATGTAAAATTAGAAAATAGCTTGACATACATATTCACACACATGTCATATTAAACATTATTACTTGTTAGAAATTAAATTTTGACATTTAATTACAGGAACATAACCACAACAAAAATAGTTTTGTTCTTTACTTTGGAAACAAGACATAGCAACAAATAAGCATCAATAGACTGCCATGGAAACAATCTAGATAGAAATGACATTCAATAAAGTTATTTCAGAAATAAATTAAAAAAATAAATTCATTTATAATTTAAACACTGGTAAACTACAATAAGAAACAGAATCTTATTTTGGCTGCTGTCTTCGAGATTTTCCTGTGATGCATGCAAATACAAATAATAATTTATTCAATAGTTGCAAATACTCGTACTTACTCGCTACACTTTTTGACACTTGTTTTGTTATTTAGTTCCTTGAGAAACTAATAGTCCTTACAAAATGGGAGGCGGCAGGCAGTTTTGTGTTGTAAAATTTGTGTTGCAAATCAAACCGCATGTTTATGTAAAATGCAAGATACCGTTCTGAGATATTTGTATGTATGTCACTTTTAAAATGCGACTCAGTTGATGCATGTTGCTCTTTTACACGTTCATACATGTATACATTTAATACATGAGTGCTGACAAAAATATCTTCAGGCATGATTTATGATCTGTGCAGGCAAAAGTTTAAAACATTGAAAAGCAGTTCGGCTAAAGAGGAACAATTGCATGTGGCATGCACTTCGCTTCAAATGTAAAAGAAGTAAAATTAATATTCTTCTATCTTTTACTTGCCACGCTAACAAAAAAGACTAATATTTTTTTTAAATTGCTAAAACCCCGGCTAAAATTGCATGTGTCATTATGGTTTTTATGTAGAGAATTAAAAATATTTCTACAACATTAAACTGAGCCACGCATAAATATTAAAGAGTCTTATTAAGGTGTCATTGAAATAGTAGCAGCGGTAGCTTTAGTGTCGAGAGCGGGGTAAATACAAATGTATGTAGTGACGGTAATCCCTTTTGACTCACCACTTGTTTGTTTTTTTTAGTGGCAAGAATATAATAGCACATAATATTTAAATTGTTGGTCAAATAGTCTTATTTAGGTTGGCAAAGTTAACAAAAAATAGACACTCATATATTATGTAGACCAGCTGGGAATTATTTGGCGCTTATTTCCCAACCCATTCAGGGATGGAAAATTTGGTACATTTCAATTTGTTTGATTTTATTAAAATTTAAAAAATATAAATATTGTTAAATGTTGCAATTAAAATTTTACTAATCTCAACATATAATAAAATATTATCTCAATTCCTACCTTTCTGTCTGTCTTTCTTTTTTTTTTTTGTTCGTATCACGTAAAAACTACTGGATGGATTTTAACAAAATTTTGTGAGGAGGTACCTAAGTATCCTGGTCCCAATATAGGATACTTGTTTCTGAAAAATATCTTATTTCCAAAAAGAAGTGGAAAAAAGCAGTAAAAGTACGCCGATTTTTTTTTGCCGATTTAAAGGTACTGCATACTTTAAGGCATTTCTTAATTTTAAGCGATGTTGCGCAACAGATGGCGCTGCTTTAAACTAATGAGTAATTTCCTGTCTGTCTTTTAAAGAGCTTTACTATAATTTGCAGAAATTTATATAAATTTTAGAATTTTATCCGGGGATGGGTACCTTTATATAAAGTAAATACGTAAGAATCCTAAAATTTGGTGTGGATTACTTTCAAAGCAAAATCGAAAAAAATATTGTCAAGACGCACACAACATGTGTGGGCACAGCTAGTCCATTACATTATTAGCAAAGCTTCCGCAGGTACGTGTTGTGTTAGATATGATTTCTTCAAACGAGTTAAAGATTAATTCAGGGGTTCAGTTCTTTCTTCTTCCCTATTTCTCTTCTTTGCTAAATGACCTTTGTCAAACATTCAACCCTATTTACTTTTTTATAGATGACACCAGCATTTGCTATTCGTATTCATTCTGCAAACGGCCGAGCCTATTGGAGATTAGGACTAAGAGGCAAAACATAAACGATACGATCAATCACGATCTCGTAGAAATATCTGATTAGGGCCAGGCGAATAGAGTCGAATTTAATGTTCATAAGACTCATTGTTGTATTCTTACACAAAAACACGTTCATCTGTAATTATGGGTGGTGTAAGTATTAGGGAATCGGAAGCTCTTGATGATTTTGACATTTTCCAAATCTCAAAAGAAGCTTGCAAGTGGCTCGGATTTTTGAAACTTTATAAAAGATATTTCGCTCCATCCGACCTTCGTACTATTTATACAACTACTGGTGTCGGTGCTCCAAGGTCTGTTTTGTAGCTACTCGACCGGCTGAATATCCAACTCTATTGACTCTGTTGAATATCGAAGCAATGTGAGTTGTGTTTTGCTGTTTTATCGTTAATGTAATGGAAAGTTCTCTAATGAAATTAGGGGACTCGTTCCCGATATCCGATTGTGGTCGATTGGCCAGTGAACCGTACTAAAGATTTCTGTAAACTTTTTTATCTGTACAGTTTGTATGTGGAATCAACTTCCTGCAGAGGTCTTTCCTGTCACTTACAATGTGGGGAAATTCAAATCGAATGTCCATAGACACTACTCCTCCTTCCCATAACCCAATTTCCTAGTTCTGGCACACTGCCCTCACTCAGCCCTTGTGTGCTGTTCCGAAATAAAAAGAAAAAGAAATAAACTTTTTGGGTGTTACTGCTATTCGGATATACGCATCACTTAGTTTAACACAAGTTGGTAACTTTCTGTACACAATTCTCCTTCATGTACATATTATTTTTGTGGCGTTAACTTGAGTCCAGATGTTCTTGAGTTTATGTGTTTCTTATATATTTATTATTTTATATTGGTTTTATTTAATTATTTTGGCCGTGGATAAACTAGCAGTTTATGCTACTAGGGAATCAAGGGTTCAGCGCTATAGGCTCAGATTTAAAATTACACTTAGACAATCCATTACAGAGCGCCACTAACGCATGGATCTAAATCCAAAAATTATCCTGAGGAATTGCAAGTTGATTGTTAGCTTAATAGTCACAATGAGTGACCAAAACAGTTTAAAGAACTGCCAAAGCAAAGTAGAAAGCATATTTAGCCCTGGCTAAGGATACTGTAAATAAACTGGTTCCCTTAAACGTCATTATAAGGACCTAAGAAAAATTAAATGTACGATATGGACATATGCTAAATTCTTCAAAAAGTAGATACTTAATACGGGGATGCATACTCACAAAATTAAAACTTTATTGGATAGAGAACAGATGTAGCTCCCAAAGCACACACGCGAAGACTAAACTATTTTACTGATAGGTTCAAATGTTTACTGGACTTGTTGGGTACTCTTTGTACCCAATAAGAAAATGTTGGCATCCATGGGTAAATAGTTCACTGTCTTTCAAACGGAAATGTGTGGCATTAAGTAGTGATCTAAATTCAACTTTAGCATTGGTCTTCACGGAAACATAAATTTTTTTAGTTCTGGAATATTCCTACCCATCAGGAAGAAAGTCGTCTTGTGCGACATAAATATTCGATTAGAAATAAAAGGCCGGGTAAACTGGCCAAACTTACTTCTGTTAAGTTTTTAGCTGATCTCGAACCACTTTACTCATCGACTAGTCAACTTTCGCATACCCAACAATTAAGGAAAAAAAGGTGTGTCGTACCAGATAAACCTCTCTTAACTCTTCAGGAAAACGGTGGTTAAAAGTGCTCATTAAGCCATTTCCATTTAAAATCTTGGTCCTTACCATATTTTTATTTTTATTAATTTAGCAGCAAAGGCTCCACTCAAAATTAGTTAGACAAGTTTTACAACCAGCCGCAAAGAGGAACGAGTACACTACACCACTCTCCTAATATTTTACCAGATCCATGCGCAGAACTAAATGCAATTAGGCGAATTTTAGGCGCTTAACAGCCAATTATATTCAAAACAATTCAGTACTTTTTAAATTCAGGAAAAGTAATCTTTATTTAGTTTTTCAAACTAAATTTTGACATTTCCCCTTCCTGATTTACTACATATGTGTGTGTGTGTAATTCACATTGTGGTTTAAGTTTTACCTTTGCCATCAGAATGTGTGTTTTATGTTTCGTTGTTTAAATGATGCACGCGATATGCGGGCGTGGCATGGAGTAAAATTACACCCCAAATAACTCACACTCTTCAATATTTTATGTTTTTATGAATAAAAACATTCGAAGTATCGTATGCCTTTTTTATGTTTTTTTTTTTTCTTTCCTTAAACTCTTCTTGGCATTTTCCCATTTAATATGATTTTATTATTGTATGAGTGATTTTAAACTCTGTTGGCGGTTTTCAGTTGTTTGGTTGCGGCTTTTGCTGAATATCGGTTGATTTATTTATGTACAAACCTCTTTTTTCTTTCTTACGGTTTTTGTTTTGCAAATTTTTTAATATCATTTCATGCGGTTTTTCGGTTAAAACAAAAATATAAATGTTATGCACAGATACATACATTCATACATATGAATATGAATAAATAAAATAATAAAATGTGGTAGCTGAACATGTGGCAACCGCTGACACGTTAAGTTGCCACTCAGAACAAAATTTCAGGTTTGATACTTCACTTTTTGATTCTCTTCAAGAAAACATATTTTGCTGAGAAAATATATGAAAATTAACGAAAATCGGTGGGTAAAATATTGTTTCAGTGAATTGTTGAAAACCATAGATAATTTTCTTTGTTAACATAAATGCGTGCGCCACGCTCTAGAGAGTAGAAAACTTGAGAGAACTATTTTTTATATATTTGTTGGAGTTCTACAGTTTAAATTTATATCCAAGACAAGCGAGTTTACCCGGTTTGCTTAATGCCTTGTTTAAGCCTATTCTTATTTAGATCTTTTTAAAAGTTCGGTAAAAAATTAAATAAAAAATAGACGAATTAAAGTTTTTTTATCTGATAACTCAGTATTTTTTCTTTTAAGTATATATTTTTGAAAGTCGCACAGTGGACCATTACATAAGAAGGTGGCCAAAAATCCATCTTTTGATTGGATTGGAATTTTCTATGCTATAAAATGCATATAGATTTACGGGTAATTTGGACCGTTAAAAAAAATTAAAATGTATGCCATTCATAGCTTTTAAGTTACATAATTATACAAAATCTATTTTTCATCAAAATCTTTTAAAACAAAACATTTATAGTCAACCAAAAATTAAAATTTTCTAAGATTTTCTCCCCCTGTTTGCTATGATATAGTTTAAATATAGATGTGATTTTTTGGATCCAGAGATACAATGGCATTAACTCCCAACAGAGTAATATAAGTTTAAAATACCAGGAAAATGTTTACCCAACAAGGTTTAGTTTGATACTAGATTAGTGTTAACTAAGAACGAATGTTGAATGTAAAACAAATAAACAAAAGTAGCTTTCATTGCTAACCGAAGGTTGGCTGAAGGAACAACAAATTAAGGTAGTGGTAGACTTCGTTCTCACCAACTGACGATTTATAATTGAATACAAGTTTTCTCGTATTCCTTTATCTGGGTTGGGTTGGTTAAATAGATGATGCTTACAATTAAAAACACTACCCTAAATAGATAGATTCGAAGAGCGTTAATGACGGACGTAGCTCTCTAGAAAATGTGAATTCCGCTCCTGGTGGTGTCTAAAAATTAAATTTTCCAAATTTTTCTTTAATATTATCACCTAATTTGTAATTTAATTAATTCTTTCTTAGAGAGAATAAAAACGAACTTAAGCTTGACTATAAATTTCATTGTATGTAATACCAGGAAAATCTGAAAACAAAATATTATCTAGGTTAACGCACAGTAGCTTTAGCGAGGGCACTTTTGACCTTAAACTTAAACAAGAGATGTTGATAAAAAACAAAGAAAAAAGAAAAGGAGATCTCAATACTTTTATTGACTGAAATTATATGTTACAAACAACATCTTCCGGCTTACTCTATCTAGAAGCTACTTTGAAATAAATTTAAAACCGGGGGTTACATCGAAGATTTTATGCGTTATTTCCAAAATTACTGCCTTGACTCCACGTTCTGAGCAAGGTTCACGTGTGAATTAATTTACATAATATTAAACATGGATTTATCTAACTTAAATTTTAATTTTTTAAGAGTACTTTATTTCAAATTTTATATGAAAATTTTGTCTTTAAATTCACTTCAAGTAGACTTTATTTCTTTTGCATAAGGCCATTACTATTTAGTTAAAATAGAAATACTTTTTTATAAAAAAATTAATTTTGAATATTTTGCATAACATCTTCTATATAACAGCTTCAGCCTTCAACTTTTGCCAAACTCTTTTTTTTAACAGAATTTATGAACCTGTCTGTGAGGTATTTAGGTTTGTTTATAAACAACATCCGGTATTTTTTGACCAACAATTTTTAGCGTAATGTGTGACCCTTTATTTATCTAGAGATAAAGATATTTTAAGGCACATCATAAATTTAGTAAAGATTTATATCTAATTTTGCACCTTTTGTTTCTCACTGTCCCAAATCTGCCTTCCATAAAAATAGAATTAAATCTAAAAGGAAAAAAAAAACAGCTGTTAAGCGATGATCTTCCTTATTTTTTTACCTAAATTTATAAAGTTTAGCTGGCTGAAGGTATTCAATTTAGATTGATCGCACATAAATATTTTTGTTTGTTTTTGTTTTTGTATTTGTATTTCTGGAGCAGGAATTTATGTGATCGCAATAAAAACATTCCCAAATTTAAACCTTTTATTTTCTGTCTAATCAATAATGTTGTTGTTGTGGTCTTCTAACATTTGTTTTTCAATTTTATAATTTGCATTTTATATAAATTTTTAAGTTTTTTCTTTACCCCTAAAACAGTGTGCATGTGTTGGTGTTTTTAACAATTTTTTTATTCACCTCATAAATATTTTTTTTTTGTTGGGTTTTAAACTATTCTTCGAATTTATTTGCACTGACTTATTCACTTCCAACATCTACGTAATCTTTATTAGACAACGATTAATTGACATTTAGTTTAAATTTAATTTATATCACTAATTAAATATGACGTAGTATGTCTTAATTGTTAGAATTAAATGGAGGTTAAATAATAAACAAATAAAAATATTTCTGCCTTAAATGATCTAGACTATAATTAAAATAAATTTAAACTGGTTGTTTATATTAAAAACGCTGGTTGATTAGTTACATACAGCCGTGGAGAAGCAGTTTGTACTTACATGTCGCACACTCAATCAAAAAAAGATCACAACTCAAAATTAAAAAACGTTCAGGAGAGCCAACAAATTATTTTTTAGCCCCAACTCTTCATAAAACATCCTGAACAGTGGAAGTAAAATATTATATAACCGTTAAATGATTAACAGTGCTCTGTTTACGTATATAAAATGTTCTCTCTTTTATATTTTTAAGGATGTAAATCTTTTTTAAACTTAAGTATACAAAATACTTTTAAAAATATTTATCAAAGTCCTTGTTAGACAGGTAGTAACTAAAGAAAATAGACCAAACAATAAACCTCTTGAAGGACAAAAGAAAGAAATAACGTAAACCATAAAAAGTAATTATAAATCCATACGCCCACTGCAACCAAAGTCCTTATAAACAAAGACTCTATTGATATATTGACTCAAGCAAATACAAAAACAAAAGCAAAACCGAGACTCTTTAACGACAGTAAGAAACAAGGATTCATAAAAGGATACACGAATGAATGCGAATGGCGAGACAGAAAACACCCAAAGCACTACAAACCAGTAAGAGACGTCTTCAAGTTGCTGAGTGTCATTAAGTAGGAGCTCAACCAAAACTGTTGACTGTCTGCAGTAGTTAGATGGTAATAAAAATTATATTTAAGGATGTATATGTAACGCACAAGTATAGGTGTGTAAATAAAAAGACTCAAATCAATAACATTTAAATGTGTAATGTCTACATTGAGTAATTGTAAATTTTGTATTCGGATACAGGTAGAGTAGTCGTCGTAGTAGTTTCGATAAATATTTTCATGAATGAAACTCCCTGCTGATTTAAGTGTGCCTTCATTTAAAGCTGCCCTTGAGGAAATTTTGTAAAACTCAGCTTGACGTCTTAAGATTTCTTGGCCGGGTTACAGGAGCTCTAAGATCACGCTGTTAAATCAAAATCAATGCCACAGCGTTAACGACAGGCACCCTAGCCTGTTGATGGTGTTGACAATTTTGAAACTCAATTGGAAAATTAACTTATTTTAGTTTTTAAAAACTACTCAGATTTCAATCAGACTTTTAGTGAGACTGTAAGTGTTTCTTAAGGGTCACTGAAATTTATATAAATCAACATGACATTTTAAATTATAATAGACAGATTTGTGTCGCCTCTCTCAAGTGCTGTGGCTTTATTTCATAATTTTAAATTTGAAAAAACTTTCAATTTGTTTAGCATTTTTTTTCTTTGTTTTGAAATCAAGAAAGAAGAAAGAAATTCTTAGATTTGTCAAGAAATTAAATTTATTTGGGATAAGTGGCGGTTAGAAACGAAAAAAAACTTTAAAGTATTTGAGATGTGTTCTTCTTATTTTTTTAACCCTTTTTTAAATACAAGTAAATAAACATGAAGTAATAAATCTACAACAAAAACAACACTTCGTACAACAAATAGAAAACTATTGTTCTCTTAACTGCTTTAGCGCCGTTTAAGGCTTTTGGAAGAATAATAAATTTAAAAAAAAGGAAAAATCTTAATACAAACACAACAAACAGCAAATGAATCAAAGTGTACTTTTTTCGCTTTATGTCAACTACTTTCCCTAAACACTGCGTTCACCGTATTAAAGAATAGAAAATACTTTAAGCCGCTCATTTATCGGCTGGTAGTTGCTTAAGTGGGCTTAGAGTTTGGCTTGAACATGAATTTTATTTTTATTTTTTTTTTCTACGTCTTGAAAAAGAACGTATTTCGTCTTTTAGATTCTTGCATTGACGCATTCACTGTCGGGCAGTGGTGTTTAATTCAAGCGTCCAACGTGTTTTTATAGCTCTGAGAAAAGTGTTGTTGGTTTTTCTTGAAGCATTTTTTATTTTCTTTTTATTTGATGCACCGATTGCCCGGTTTTAAGCGAAAGAAACACACTCACACACACACACACCAATAAAACATCGGCATTGTTGAATGAATTTTACTTGCAGCATCTTAGAGCCCATTTTATTAGCCACTCGAAATTGTCACTTTGGCTTGAGTCGAACTACGGCAAGAAGCATCATTAGTATTAAGCGACCGTCGGCTCTTATAAATTCATTTTTCCTGCTTATTTGAGATGCCATCCACTGATAAATAATGATTTTTGTTTGTTTTATTGTTGTTGGTATTTATTTTATTTAAAAACACAACAACAATAATTGTCAACACTGCGGTTGCAATATTTGTTTGTTTGTTTTTTTTTTTTAATTCTTTATTGTTGTTTAAATAAATAATAAAATGTCAACAACAAAGGACTGAGTAAAGTGTCATAAAAAATAAAAACTGCGAACAGTGTTTTATTAAATGACATAAAAAATACTAAAGTCCCCTAAATTGAAACATTTATTGGTGTTTTGTTGCAGGGGCCAAGTTAATTAGTCATAAAGTTGCGTAATAAATCACGTAATAAACCATTTATTTTTGTTTTATGCTTAAACAAGGTTTACAGGGAAATAATTGTTAAAAATTTTATTTAAAATTACTTTGTGAAAAACGCTTTTAATTATACAAAAATATAATTTACTTCCCGGTTAGTTAAGCAAAATATTTAATTTAATTTTAGTGTGTTGTTTACTTAACACACTGCAATAATTAGCTGAGGAAGAGATGCCAGATGATGTAAAAAAACATTAATTAAGAAGAATGTCTGAGTATTTAAAAAATATTTTTCCACACAAAATTAAATTGAAGCACAATAATTTAAACGATTTTATTGCAAACTAGCTGTGCCCGTCACTTCGTCATCGTGCTTACAATATTTTCTTTGGTTTTGCTTTGAAAGTAATCCGCACCAAATTTTAAGACTCTCACTTTTATAGTTCTTAGATACACATTCCTGGGTAATTACTCAGGAACAAAGGTTTTAATTAAAATTCTAAAATTATTACAGAGTTCTCTAAATAGTGTTTAAAATTTCCCGCTGACAAAAATAACAGGTGCTGCCAAGTTTGCAGTACCATTGAATCGGTCAGATTGCATATTTTCACCACTTTTTCTCTTGGAAATGAGATAGTTTTACGTGAAAAAAGTATTCTGTATTTGAACTAAGGTACCTCCTCAGAAAATTTTATTAAAATCCATTCCGTAGCTTTTACGTGATGTGAACACAAACAGGCAGACAGGCAGAAAGTTATAACTTTATTATATGTATTCGTACACATATTTATATACTTAAACAACAAAATAAGTGATGCTTTTAAGCGCTATAAAGTAATAATAAAATTCATGATTGCCAAAATCTTCTGCTTTGGATCCATTTTAAACCTCTTTCCTTTTTCGGCATTTACCAATTGGCGACCCGTAATTGTCAAAATCCTTACTTTTAACCTTATTCGCTTATCGTCGAGGTCCTCTTGGCATCCACAATTAGTGTCTGCTAGCAGAGCTTCTCAAAATAATGCCCCAAGGTATAGGGCATTTCCACAGAAATTACGCTGCTGTCTCAGCCTCTTCTTTGCATATTCTTTAAGCATACTTTAGAGTTTCCTCTCGATCACATAATACCTAAAGTTGCCGCGATTTTTCACCACCGCCGTTTTCCGGTTAGGTACACTGCGATTTTATGTAAGTACCTGATAAGCTTTACTGCTGTTATAGTTTGCCTTATCGAGCGCCAGTAAAAATCAATGAGGCTTAACCAGCCACATTTTTGAGAAAGTATGTTCCAATGGTTTATCCAAAATCCACAACAGTGACATATTATTGATATCGTTCTTTTTACAATCACAAGTGGATTCTCTTAACCACAACTGCAGCAATCCTGACGATTAACAGTCATAAAAGAGAATATATGTTTCTTAGCTAAGAGTGATTTTGTTCAAAGAAGTGGTCGCTTTGATTTTTGTTTATTAAGTGTTGTTTACTGTTTTTCTAGCCCTAAACTGTCAGCTGTCAAAAGGTAAATTTGAATCTGTCCTAATTCTTGAGAAATCCTTGATAAAACATAACCATTTATAATTATGATGTTTTCGAAAAATTAATCGCATTTTCTAAGACCATCTTTGGTCTGGAAGTTTATACTGAATAGAGAGTGTAATTTTATGCCTACTGTAGCATGATTAAAGCTTAACCATTCTGCATTTAACTAATATTTAAAAACCAATATTTAAAATTATGTTTCAACATTTATATACACAGAAAAAAATTTTTGAACCAATAAAAGCTTTAATTAGTTTAAGATACAATATTAATTTAATTTTTCATTGATTCTATATAAGAACAAAATTCTAATTTTATAAATAATTGAATCAATAAAATTTTAAATTAAATTTGTATCTGAAATTAATTTAAATATTTAATTGATGCCAAAACTTTTTCTGTGTACAGAGGCTTTACTTTGTGATCACATTTTGCTTTATTTCGACTTTGTTGTCTATTTTAAAATAAAAGGTTTAAAATGTGACCATCTTCAACACGAAAACTAAAAGCGATTTGTAAATATGTAGTTTTAAATATTTTCGCATACAAGTATTTACAAATGTATATATTTACTCGTATGTATGTATCTACATTGGTATACAGCGATGTTTTCTGTTTTTTTTTATCATGTTCAAAAGAGCTTGACAAAAAATCAATCACAAATTAAAAAACGTAATAAAATAATATGAAGATTAATTGGAGTGAAATAAGAAGAAACAGAATAAAGGCAGGAGAACGGCGAAATGTTGTTCTGATAATTTTTGAAATGGTTAATAGTGAAATCTTTAAGTAGTACTTCACCATGTCAAATAGGTGGAGGGTGAATTCTCCACTAGAGTATAATGATATTTAAACAAGTTTGTCGCTTCTCAATCGAATTTTTCAAAGAAATCTTCCTTGTGAGTTTAAATGGACTCCACCGGACATCAGGTAACAAAAACGACAAATTTAAAAAGTAAAAGATAGATCTGAGTTTTATGCAGTATTCTAACAAATAGTTACAAAATTACAACTGTAGTATTTACAGTTAATACAAAAAACCGTAACACAACACAAGTAGTTGAGATCAACAACCAATCCAACTCGAGTGTAAAACCACAAACTATCGAAAGCTGGTAAAGAAAAAAAGGCCTGGCCGCCCTTAAATAATAATGACAATAACGTCTGAGAACTGCCTTACCGCTCTGAAATTAAGTTATCAATTTACTTTATAAAAAAATGTTTTCGGAAATAGCAATGCTTAAACCTACAGCTTACGAGTAGAAGCGTCAATTAACTCTGATTTAGAGCAGTGGTGCTCAAACACATACTATAACATTGGATTTCAGTGTTAGAAAAATGAAATGTAAACAAAGTTGCTCTGGTAGATAATTTTTCCCCTATACTCGCGAGTATAGGAAATCAGAAAATGCACATCACTGATATATATATGTAGATCAATTAAAACTAACAAACTTATAAGTATTTTTTTATTTTTCTGCTTTTCTGTAATGTAAAAATTTTAAGTGAATAGAAACAAATAATTCCTTTAAGTTTTCCTTATTGGGTTTTTATGTGATCAGATGAAAATATTTTAAATTTTTTAAGATGTTTTCTATTCAATATAATTATAAACTGATGACATTCTCATGCTTCTAACGTTTATATGTTTATAAAGTTCTTTATAATTAAAATATATTAAATGCCAATTAACATTACAGGTGTTAAAAATTTTATGAAAAAGGAAATTAATTACGCATTTTTTATAAATAAAAAAAAATGCAAATGAAACAAGTTTTGTATTAAATTTAGAAAAATAACAATTTAAATGCTTTTAGAATTCTACAAATTTTTACCTCACAATTTCATGATCAAAAGATTTTTCTTCTTGTTTCGTTTGGAAAAACAAGCACACACTCACACATACATACATCCTTATATACAAAGTGTTCACATCCAGGCATCCAACCCAACCAGCTAGCCAGCCTAGCATAGCCTAGCCTAGCCTGTCCATCTATGCAACCAATTTTCAAGTAATTTATGATCAAACCGCCTTAACAGTTTGACCATACGCCAGATGAAACACAAGCAAGTCAGCTGGATAACATTTTGCTTACCGCAAACCTGAAATATGTTCGTTTCTACGTATTAAGCATGTAACGAAAGCAATAACATAACGGCAGCAACAGCAACAGCGACAACAAATACCGCCATTACAACAATCTTGCAAAAGAGTCCAAAGAGACAGCAGCAGCAGCAGCAACTACAGTGTTGCATTTTGAACAACAAAATACACAGAACCATTTACTGACTGACACTCTGGGGGATTCTAAGTCTGTGGCTTTTTCTCTTTTCTTTTTTACGTTTGTTTTTTGCCATTTGGTATGAGTTTTGTTCAACTTTTATTTATTTTATTTTGTGGGTAATTAATACAACAGAAATGGAACTTCAAAAGAGATCCTTTTGTGAAAACGCAACCAAACTTGAACCGAAAGTACGAAAAATATAAATAAACGTGGTATGCATTTTTGTATGTGATTTTGTAGAGTGTTTTACATTTTGTAGCAAAAAAAAATGTAACTCATTATGTCACAAATTGAAATGTTGCAGTAAATAAATGGCCAGCATGCCACATAAGACAGGCTAACAAAAAAGGCAGACTTGAAAAAGGCGGCTCTGTAAAAAAAAAACAAAAACAAAAATAAAAATAACACACAAAAATAATAAAGAATAGGAAGCCAGATGAAATAAATGTTATAATTATATTAATGCAGTATTAAGGTTTTGTTGAAATTTTGTTTAAATAAAACCAATCAAATTATTAGAAACCTGCTTTTTGTAACGAGTTCCTATTGAAATTTTCTAAGGATTTCTTACCTAAATTAGAGCACTTTAAACAAGCTTTTTAGTTTATTTAGAAATTATCCTTCCAATACATGATTAGCATTAACGTTTTATCGTAACGAATTCGTCAGTAAAAATTCGCTGTGTTAATTCGTTGTATGAAGCACAATAACGACAACAAAAAAAAAGTAATCAAAGGTTTTAAAAATTTTGCGAAAATCATTAAAATAATAAATAGAAGTCTTATTATAGTAAAAGCTTTTTTACTTGTAGGTAAATATTTAAGAATGAGGTGATTGGTATGGCCAGTAAACATTAATAAAAAACGATCTGATAGAGTGACTATATAAAATAATAACTCTTATAAAATACACCAGTTAACTTCTATTTTGTACACATATTTTTAAAGCTATAAAGTAAAAATAATTTAATTATTAAACTAAAAAAGCTTTATTTACTAAAATACATGAAACCAAATATGGTCACATTGTAATGTTGCGTTCGTGGGACGCTGGCGTAAGAAATAGAAATAAATCTAATTCAAAGTTTGTCGCTTATGACGAATTTCGACCGCCGTCATAATTGTGTGCGTTTTCATTTACACATATCGCACTTGATCAACAAGAGGGTATCAACTAAAAATTTTAAAATTTTTAGTAGAGGTAAAAAACTGTTTGTGATTACATTTTAAGATAATTTAAAAATCCGAACGTATTATTATAGTAAGCAAATTCCATTTAAAAATATATTTACACTGTTTTTCTTCTATTTTTTTTTTTGCAATTATTGCTAAATCAAAGGTACTCAAGACACCATCACGAAAATTGGGGGTTTCAAGATGAAAGAGTAATCAGAATACGTTGAAATTTTTACAGTAGATGGATATTGATGTTGTTGGTTGGTTTATTGCAAATAGTGAAAATTTAAAAATTTTGAGTTAATACTCTCTTGTTGATCAAGTGCAATATGTGGTTTATTTTTGGCGACGAATGTTCGCGACCACAAATTCGTCGTTCGTCCCAGTTGTGTTACAAGCAAAGCGAAGGTAGAAGCGTCAATAGGTCGTGTTTTATCAATGCTACAATATGTCAGAGTGAATGCTATATTGAGCAAAGCGATTTGTTGTTTATAAAAATTTTCAATGTTTTGATAAATTAATTTAATATAAATGGTAGACTACCTACTGGGCTATTTAATCGATTAAATATCCCGTTAATCCGTTAACCGTCTAATTGTCTTTTGGTTCATTTCTGTTGTTTTATTTTTTTCTCTTTGATTTTACTTTACAAGCCTTAAGTATAAAAAGGCCTTATAAGGATATTGTACCGCGAATTAAACTTTATTTTTATTTATTAAATTTCGATGAAAGTTAACATTAAATTCATTCATTAAATGTTTTAATTTAAAGTCCAATTAAAGATTTTATTCAGTTTAAAATGAAAGTTTAATTAATTTTTTAATTGATTCAAATATATTTTTGTTTAAAACAGAATAAAAAAATCCCTAATTAAACAATTAATTGAATAAATAAAAAAATTAATTGAATAATTTAATTAAATTATAATCTGAAACCAATTATTTTTCTCTGTGTAGTTTTAATATTGAAGTTTTAAATTCATACAGAATTTTTTATTTTTAAAACACTGCACAAACACTGAAGCTAAGGAATTTTAAAATAAAATTATTTGTCCTTAATAGCTTATATTGAGCCTGATGTCTCCAAGAACCATAATTAGCAATTCAAGTCAATTGCTTTTTTTTCTTACAAATGAATTTTTGAAGTCAAGCTTAAGTTCACTTTTTTCTCTTAAGCGAAGTTTTTTTTTGTCTCGTTTACATATCCCTTGTCTAGAACACAACATCAACGAGCGTGAGTATCCTTAGCGCTATTTGAGTGAAAACTAGAGGAAACCGCCTACGACATTTTCAAACAACCCAACCATAAAAGAGAATCAGCGCGATGATGATTTCATGTTGTATTTTTATAGTCCCAAATTTTTGGTTGTACAAGGATACTAAAGGAGTCGTTACTTTATATTTACAATGCTATGGTTGTACTTTTATATTAAAGGGAGTTGAAGTTTCTGCTGTGAAAGGTCGCAAAATCATGGCAGCACCACAAGATCAATGATCTTGGCATTTTTTAGAAGACATAGAGCAGGACTGTCACTTACCCTGCCATTAGATAAGGTTAATATACGGCAATCTTTAAAACTACGTTACTCACCATATTTCTTACAGCGTTTTAACTCATATTGTCGTTGAGGTTAAGTTTTCTTGGAATATTCCCTGAATAACAATTGAGATAACTGGGTACTGGGTTTATCTTACATAAATCTTATTAATTTTTCTATTTTTTTATCTATTACATTACATTACACAATTTCAAATAGTAACTATCCCCTGGGTATACCGGGGGCACTTCCAATTTACATATTCGTATATTCAACTTTTAAGTGATCTATTTTTGTTTTTTTTTTTCAAACAACTTCTATTCGTTTGATCAAAGAACACCCAAGTTGTTTTACAATTGTCTGAAACAAACTAAGCGAGAAAAAAGCAACACATATAGAATTCAACTTGGGTATAGTTAATAAACATTTTATTTGTGGCAAATAATTTTTACTCTTGTAGCTTAAAATCATCAATGTCGTCTTACCACACTTACACACACATACACCACAAACAACCAGCAGTTTCCTACAGAGTTATCAAAGTTATAAACTTTCAACATACTTAAGTTGCCATAAAAACAAAGGTTTTATTTGACCATCATCGTCATCTTCATCTTCAACTCTAGTGTTGAAAGTCCATCGTTCGGTCTTGTCTACTTCACATGATCGTACCGCGCGTAGTAAACTTCAAAACTTTAACACGACTAAGAAATATCAAATAACAAAAAAAACTAAGAAAAAACAAATAAAGTGAATCTAAAATTATTTAAAGCAACCGGTGCATCATCACTAACTAGTGAGCCAGCCAGCGAGTCAAACAACCAATCATCATTAGTAACTGCAATGCCAACATCATTATGAGCAACTTGGAAAGAACAAGGAATATGTAGTAGTAGAAGATGAAACAAAAATACAAAATTAAACAAATACAAATATACTGATTTAAACTTACAATCAAATCGGGTTAATAAACCAAAGAGGAAAGAAGAAAAGGCACAAAAATGCATGTCACTTTTAACATTTATACCGAAGTTATGCGGTATTTTCCTCTTGAAATTCAAATTTTATGGAAGCTCATTAAATATAAATTTGTCGTTTATTATACGTACGCACTTCACTGCACTGCACTGCACTGGCCAACAAAGCGAGTGGCTAAGCTAAGTTAAGCTAAGCTCGCTTAGCCCCCGCTTCTGCAGAAACAACAACAACTAAAAACCTTAAACATTTTGTTGTTGGCTAATAAAAGTGAAAAAGGTGGAGGTCGGTGCAAGTGCATAATCAACAACAACACCAACACTGCCAATGGAACTGTGATTCGTACGATTCCTGACCGACCACCATTATACGAGTATGGATGCGTTATAAACGTTGACGGCCAAATAAAATAATATAAATTAATTAACCCAAAATGCAGTCATTCATACATATTCATATTAACTCTACTTGCGGAAAGTGTCTCTGAGTTTTGCCCTTTTTGTGATGGCAGGCTGCTGCAGTCGTTTTGTTGAGGTGTGCAATCGTAAAAAATTTGCATTTCTTTGTTTTAAACCGGCTTTGCGTGTCAAGGACTCTATAAGATTTTATGCCGCAAAACAAACCAAACTGGAAGAACAGAGGGTTGGAATATGCGAGTACCTTTTAACAACAATAATTTTCATTAGTATCATAAATATTTCTGTTGATATTATTGTTTTGCCATCGCCATTGCCATTGCCATTACCACTACGTTTGCCATTGATGCGTGCGTGCAGGCAATCGCCTTAATATTTAATGAAAAAAAAAAAAACAAAACTTTTTAATGAATAATAACTCCAGATGAAGCTTTTCTTTGTTTTGCTCTAAGTTTAAATTTTTAACAATAAAATTTAAGACATGAATTTAAAATATTATGAGGGGACAGTGTAGAAATTGAATTTTGGAATTTCACCATTAATAAATGTTTAGAAAATGTCAAAACTGTGCTGTTCACATACAATGTGTTGGCATCTTGTTTTAATGTGAAGCATGTTAGCGATGCAAAGAGAATATAAAAAGTATGAATGCATTCAATACCGATGTATAGGCGTAACCGCGGGTTTATCGATATATCGATACCGGCGGTAGGTTACACATGCTTTGTTTACATTGTACAGGCATTAGGCACTCGCTACAACAACGAGTTGCAGTACAAGTTTATCTTCAAAGTAGAACTTTCAGCTGAAAAGTGGGTGATAATGAACGAGCTGGTGAAATTTCATTACGAAGAGGCTACTAAGTCAATTGGTATCCGTTAGTTAACAGTCTTAGAAAATTATTAGAAATTATTAAAAATAGCGGCTGACTCAGTATTGGTTCCTTGTGTATTGTGGCTTGTAAAGTATTGAAATCTAAAAGAATTCTGTTCTACAAAAAAAAAATAATTTCAAAATGGAGTTGTAGGTGCCACACTGTTATACAAAATATAGATTTTGGAACCCTGAGAAAAATGGGGAAAAATATTTTATGAAATCCTACAGACTTGTCAAAAATTCTGGCACAAACATACACTTGAAATCCAATATCACGATTTTTAAGCACGCATGCCATTTTTGACAGTAAAACATGGCCTTAAGCCCTCTTTTCTATGATTCGTGTTGTCAGATTCCCAACTAAAAATCTTAAAATTGTCTAAAGAAACTCCAGCAGATTTTAAATTATTGAGCAAAAATGTTGACAATCCTTAATAAAACAATTTGACAGCTGACAGTTAAGAGTTAGTAAAAATGGAAATAAGACTTATTCTATTTCAAAAATAATAAAAGTTTGTTTTTATTTATTTTGCAAAAACCTCCTTAGCGATTAAGGACATTTTGACTCTGATATTATTAGTTCTTGGTTCTAGAAAACCAAATGCATGCCCCACCGATTTTGTGCTGAAGGCATTATTAGACCATACTTCTTCGGAAATGAGGCTATTCAAGCAGTTCCTATTACTGCTGCTCTATATCGCGATCAAGAGGACAACTAGATCGTGTGCTTTAACGCCACTGGATTGCTTTTGTGGGTTATTTGGCGTCATTGGTAAATGCTGAAAAGCCTACAGCCACCCGTGAAATGAAGAGGCAATTCAACGCTACATCTACATTAACCTATTTCAACCACATAAGGCATTAAAGCTGTAGAGATCGATTGTTGATGTTCATTTTATCAGAAGAATACCAAAGTACGTTTTCAATTTGAATAAAATCTTTCGTTTAGTTTGGGACATTCTTTGGATAATTTATAACGTTGTTGCATTCGTGTGTGAACTCTAGATGTACCCGGGCAATTTCTTTTTGCTTGCTGCGATTTAATTTCTACGTAAATTATATAATCCAGGATCTAGTAAAAATTTGACTGATTTGACTGATTTTCGTTGCTTATGTGTTAGCTGATAGGCTGAAGAACATCGTTAAGTTTCCCTTTTAGCTTTTAATAATGACTAAACGGAGGCATGTAGATGCTCCCAAAATACAAGTGGCTTCAAAGTTTTGTAAATGCCATTTTTTGGAAATTTCAATAAACCAAGTTCAATTAGCACCACTAATTTTTTTTGAAGCTTAAACCACCAACAGTAACATTAAGTCCTCAAGGAACTTTTACAACATCATGCATCGAAATCAGAGCATATTACCAAATAAAGCACAAATCCAAAAACAAACTTTTTATTGTATTTTTGTCAAATGCAATGTTGCACTCGAAATACATCATATCTTACGGTTGAGAAAAAAAACTGTTACATTTATATGAATGTTTGTGTGTCTTGTTACGAGTATTTAGTTGTGTGTCTGGTGGATTTGCTTAGTGCAGTTCATGAAGTGTTTAGTCACAATATTCCAAACTAAGAACCCCCAACACCAAATATCGCACCTTATTTTCACAGGTTTTTGGGAGACTTAAACTCACACACGGCTGCACAACTAAAACAGCAGACTTAAAGGCTCTTGCTTAATAAGTACATTTTTTTATTTTATTTTACTTATTTTTTGTTTTGCTTAAGTCCAGTTAAGTTTAGTTTTTATTTGCTCCAAGAAAAATGATGCAAAATTCATTTTGAACAACTACAACATGCAGCAGAGAGCTGGCACAATGTAAGAAAGTGTTGGCAATTTTGCCTGGTGTTCTGGTGTTGGCAAGTTATTGTAGGTATTTTGTGAATAACTTAAGCTAACAGGAGGGTCCACACATCTGGTCATGATGTTGAGAACACCAACAACCATCGTCATTGTCATCATCATCATTATCGCCATCACCTTTTGTAGTCTACGAAACCAAACATTTCATGTCGGAATTTTTGTAGGAATTTTTTTTTTCTTGGTTGCTGTTGTATTTGTTGTTTTTTTTTAAATCTCTTTGCAACATAACAGATATTCTAACATGCAGCGGTGTTAATTGAACTTTTTTTGGTGCATGTTTAAGAAAAATGAATTAAACATTAAAAGAAACGATACGAAACACTTGAATGTTCGTAATAGTAAAATGCCAAATGGCATACTTTTGCCGAGAGTTTTTTTGTTTTGTTTTTGGTGAATAAATGACTTTTAACAAAAATATTGTCAAAACTATGATTTTAAGATTGCAAAGTGCAGAAAACAAACTCCAGAATTTATCCGATTTACTTTTTGACTTGAATGTTGAAAATTATACTTTAAGTGATGCTAGAAACACAACTGGAACGAACGACGAATGTCGTCCAATACGACGAATATGTCGGTAAATATTAGCTGTGTAAATTCGTCGTATGAAGTACAATTACTACGATTAAATAACAGCTGTTATAATTGATTAAGTTGATTACTGTTTCTGCAAAGAAAGAAAAGAATCAAAAAATGAATCAAAGAACATTAAGAGAACAGATCTGATAGTGTGACCGTATAAAATCAATAATACTTACAAAATTTAATATTAACAAAAACACAACCAAATATATTCTTTTAAATTAACTTCTATTATGTTGACTTATTTTAAATGCTATAAAATAACAATATATGCATTTTAGAAATAAAAATCTTTATTTACTAAAATATTTGGAAATTAAAACCAAACATATTTTAATTGTACTGATTTCGACGTAAGAAATAGATTTAAGTCTATTTCCTTCGACCGAAGGCACAATTGTGTGCATATTCTTATACACAAATGTGTTTTATTTTTAGCGACGAATATTCGCCGTTAGAAATTTGTCGTTCGTTCCAGTTGTGTTCTTAGCATGTAGTCCGGGGCACGTAGAATCCGTTGTACGTTATACTTTGACGTATTTAACAGAGATCAAAGTAACGACGGAAGAGGTTGATATAATGAGTACTTTGTTGACGAATATTAAATCAGGAAGGGAATCACTTTAAAAGGTTTGTTCACTATTTTGTTGTGTTTTGTTTTATTTTTGCCGCCACAACACAAAATTTTAACAAAAAAAAAAAAAAACTAATTGATAGCAGTCGAACTGCTCAACTTATGCCAAAAGTTGCCCAACTTTTCTACTTTGCGCTGACAGAGACGTACTGATTGTGCCACCGCTCATAAGAAACCCTGTTTTTCGATTTTCTAGTCCTTTGAAAAAGACGACGTATAACGTATGACGTATTCTACGTGCCCGGTCTTGAGTCCGTGTTAAGTAAGAAAATTTATTGCTAATAACATAATAACAGGTTGGGAAACGTGATTTTTACACTAAAGACAGTTAAAGCAATGAAAAATAAGTGTTTTTTGAAAAATGATTAATTTTAACCAATCGAAGATCATAAATATACAAAAGGCTGTTAAAGACTGTAGAAACAACTAGGATATAGAGCAACAATAGCGAGTAGTTCGTGCACGTAGGCAAAATGTGTTCCAAAAGAGACCAGAAGTACACCAAACATAATCAAAATGTATGATGTAAACGTAGTTTTAAAGGGTGGATAAAATTTAAGGGCCGTTGTTGATTATCACACAAATTATTTAGGAACTTATTGTCACTTCTTTTAATTTTGATAATATTGGTATGTAACAAAATATCGGCCAAATGGCCGCTGGGATTTCGGCGGCACACCTCTACCCAAATTTTCGATGACGCTGAGGCATAATTGAGGTTCTATGCCGTTAATGTGCCGAATTATCTCATCCCTTAGCTCTTGAGTTGTTGCTGGCTTATCGACGTACACCTTTTCTTTCAAATAACCCCAAAGAAAGAAGTCCAACGGTGTTAAATCATCATGATATGGGCGGCCAATTGACATCGCCACCACGTGAGATAACAAGGCCATTGAATTTGCCGCGCAAAAGATACACAATCGAGCGTTGTTCGATTGTGTATCTTTCCATGGTTCAAATTAAGTTAGAGTGAAATTGAGAAATGTCGAATTAAATGCAGAAAAAACTTGACGTTTAGGTGTGGTTTACATTCAACATCGGCTCTTAAAATTTAACCACCCGATATTTTTATTATGATGAGCTAAGCAACACCATATAACTCAGAATTGCATATCAGTAATTCAAAACCAATTCATTTTATAACTTTGTGAATCATCGACCAGCGAAACTACTTTATGTTGTTACTTCGTATAGCGGGACCAAAAGGACCCAAGTGGGTCGGTTCTCCTCTACACGGAGCCGGCGACCCGTGCAACCTTCTTCGTATAGCATCTACCAATACTTGTCGTGAAATAATTAATTCTTGTTGCAGGCTATTTTTCATTTATCTCCAATAGACCACGTAATCCAATAATAAATAATGGATACAAGACAAACGGTCGGGATGGAACGTGTAAGTTATTTGCAGCATGAAATTACTGTTTTTCATATTGAGAAAATAGATAGTTAAGGCATACGTATAGTGTTAAAACAATAAATGATCCTGCACAACCTCGGCTCTCTTTCCCACTTATTTCAATCGAAGGGTTTTGCTTGAGTGAAATTTGTTGTTAATTAAACTCTAATTCTTAGGTCAGTATCACTTATTAATATCAATTTCCTATTTCAAAGTATAATTTCTTATCATTTATTACTTCCCAACTATTTTTATTTTTCTGTATATATTTTTCAAGCTTAACTAAGTTTGGCCTTAAACAAGTGCAAGCTTAAGAATCTTAAAGTAATCCATCAAGCAAACAATTGCACTAATTATGACTTAAAGCAGACATTTTGCACTAATAAATACTTAAAGAAAGAAAACATTTATATTAAAAACGAACACTTTATCTAGTTTTTCTTTCTCTGAAAGATTAAATATTTGAGTGAGTAAAAAATATCTATATTTGTTTTCATGCAGTTTGTGGTTCGTTTTAAAATCAACCGGAAAAAAATAATATATCACAGCTTTAATTCAAACATCTAACAATTTTAGAGTTTTATGATCGTGTGAAATTCCACAAAAGCCCCTGAAAACTACATTTTATAACATGAATCATCATCATCATCATGAACGCTATCATCATTCACAACATTTACTAGGGCAACAGCAGCAGCAGCAACAGCAATATCAACATCATAGAGATAGAATTAAAATAAATTTGTATCTGTATAAGAAATATATGTAAAGATTAAAATTTTGCTTAAATTTGTTAACTCTTTTAGTTGTTGTTTATTGGCTTTGTTTTCTTTTATTTTGCTTTTCCTCAAACCATTTTCATTTACCATCATCCATCCTTTAACTTGTCTGTTGAACAAAATCAGTGTCCAGCCATTGAAATACTCGTGCAAAGTCGTATCTTTCGTCTTAATAACCAGTAGTAAGTTTTAACTTAAATAACGTGCACAATTTTAAGGCTTCCATGAGTTTTAAACTTGTTTCTGATGTTCCTGCCAGTCTGAGTGGCCATCATTGGTTCATGCAAGCCCTAAATCAAAAACAAATGCCTCATAATGTTACTACATTCATACTTGTTTTAATTTTTATTTTTTTTATTTTCATTTTATTTAGTTTTAGTTTTATTTTTATTTTTTCATTTGTTGTTGGTTAGTTAGATCGAGAGATGGAGTTTTTCATCTGCTGGGTTTATTTGTTTGTTTGTTTGTTTGTTTGTTTTCTGTTTTTGTAATCTTATCGATCGTTGTTTTTGCCCATTTTTTTGCTTTACTGCATTTTGTGAGGCAAAAAACTGCATGTTGCAAGATGAGCTTTTTGCTGAAGATACTGTTGTTGCTGGCGATGGTGTGTGCCTTCTGTATTTTCAAAATTTTAAACTAAAGAAATCAACTTACTTATATACATGGATCCAATGCATCCATCCATCTAAGTGTAGATTCGGGTTGGCTATAGGCAAACAAACGAACAAACAACATCAATATGAATTTCGTTTATATTCCTGCCACTTGTAAAATATACATGCAATACAATCAACCTATTAGAAACGTAGTGTGTTTTCGTTGTTGTGTAAGAGATTTTGTTTGTTTTTATTACTTTTGCTGTTGCTGTTGTTTTATTTAAATTTATTCAGTTCTTTATGTTCGATCTTTATACATTTTTGTATTGGCCTTTGATAGATTTCCGACTTGATAAGCATTTTTAAATTGCTCTGTGTATGACTAACTACAAACATACATATGCACACATGTATGCATATTTACCCAGCAAACACATAATTTTTCAAAGGAAAATATTTTTTTGTTTCTCAATTTATTTTCTAATGTGGTTCTGAAATCATTTATAAATATAAAAAAAAATAAGATTGAATTCATCAAAAAACATTTAAATCGAATTAGTATAAAATGTAATTTTTTAGTTTGATATCAAAAATTTTTAGAAGGGCATCTTTATTCTTATGAAACGAAATTGTCTAAATTTATTTGTTAACATTTTATTAATTAAATTATCTAGGCACAGCAATAACCCAGTTCTAATTTTGATATCAGTACTTTTAACGGCCGAAATCTTTGAATAAGAACTTGGCCTTATTTTTACATTTATATTTTTGTACGAATTGTAATTTACTTTATGTGGGATTGAGCTCGGCTACTTCAGACCATTTTGGATCCGCAAGCTCGAAATCCATTTTAGAACTATGGTTTCTAAAACAAAGTATCTTAAAATTATTTGTGGAATTATTTCCCCCTATGTTTTTGCCTCCATAGAAACCTCCATGAACCGCCCTGGTTTTTTTATTTTTATTTTTCTTAATTAATTTTTAGTACTTTCCTTCGTACTTTTATGTTATTTTTTGCGCACTAGTATTTTATTCGTTCTCACTAAACATTATTTTTAGCGACAAAACCGTCAAAAACGTGTTGTAAGATTAGGAAATTTTCCGCTAGATTGAGGGGATTTCCATTTAGGGGAGAATTTGGTGGTAAACATTTGTTGAGGGAAAATTTAGGAGTTAAAAAGAATTTTTAGTGATTTTTTGTTTCAACAGATGTTTAATTAGTCAAAATATTTTTATTCCTACTTTTTTGCAACCAATTAATGAAAAAATGTTCATTTATAATGCATTAAAACAAAAACAAACTTTATATTTTTGACACAGTTTTTCGCAGGGTTGCAAAAAGGAGTATTTATTGCCATTTCTTCGACTAATTAAAAAAAATGTTTAAATGTAATACACTGTTGTAATAAAAAAAATTTAATTAAAAGGCTTTAAACCTATAGAATCTAAATTTCTTACTGTTGCTTTAATCACTATGAGATATAAATATAGAGCTATACCGAGTGGATTTATTCAGTACGTAAAAAGTTTTTCACATATAAAACCTAAACTATACGTTGTGCCACATAGCGACTTATAGCAATCGATAGAGAACAAAAATGCAATTCATATCTTTAGAAAGTTAGATTTTTAATATATGCTTAGCTAAAAACACTCGTTTAGTTATTCAATATTATGCTAATTACTCATAACATTTTATAATGAAAATTCAAATTTATTGTGGGAAAAGCTAGTCATTATACGTAATTTACTGGTTCTTTATGATCTGGCCATCAAGAATCCTTTTATTCTAATTTTAGAAAAGCGAAAAATATTCTATAAGTAATAAAATTTAAAAAACGGAATAAGAGTTCTGTTAATAGAAGCCTATTACAAAATATTAAAGCTTTAACAAAACACCAACAAACTAACAACTTCATTTTTCTTAATGCTCTTCTGCAGTTGGCCGTTTTTTTTTTTTTTGTCAACGCTAATGCAGACGTAAGGAATAATAAAGTACCAACACAAGCTAAATGTGCTCTCGCAAGAGAATCAAAACATTCAAATAGTGCCAAAGTTTTCACAAGCAATTGCTGGTTTGTTTGTTTGTTGGGTTATGTATTCGTTAATAAATGAAATTTGGTTTCATTGTGTTTCATTATGAATAAAAATATTTTAAGTCTTAGCAAATACTTGTTAATTTTGAAAGAAATTAAATTATCACATAAAAATCTTTAGGAAGTTTATTGCAATAAAGTAGATGTGTTGTATAAAAATAACAGAAATAGATGATTTTATTTCACTAATTAAAATAAATTCTTAAAATACTCTGAACTACAATAAAAAGCCTAGATTAGAACAGCAGTTATAAAATACAATACAATTCCGTTTTATTGGCCATCGATTCGTTCAGACTAGGGATGCATTGATACGCTTTTACTGCCGATTCAATACCTAAACCGATACTATAAAAATATATCTGCGATATTATTGCCGATAAGATAAGTTGACATAAGTATGTATGCATGTATGTATGTATGTATGTATGTATGTATGTATGTATGTATGTATGTATGTATGTATGTATGTATGTATGTATGTATGTATGTATGTATGTACTTTAAAGCTGGAATAATTAAAACACAAGTTATGTTATTTTTTGTAATTATTACAGAAAATTGCATCCTTAGACGTTATTAGGATTAAAAATATTTATTCGATTTTTGTTTAAAAAAACAAACTCTTCGAAACGAGACACGAACGAGACTTTCAATGAAAAACATCCTTTTAAATGCAACACAAGACAACACATTTGAAAAGTTCTGCTTTTCTTTTAAGTTTGGGTATAAGACGAAATTTCGAAAACAAGCAAATTTTAGTCTACATATAGATATCTCTCGAATTAAGTTAGGTACCCGAGGTACCCAACTTTGGAAGCTTACCTATAGGACATTCCACCTCTGCTGGCAAAAAAATTGTAATTTTAAGTTGCTTTCACAAATTGTTTCCGAATTCAAGTGGAAAAACTTATTAATATTAATAAGGACCTTCCGAAATCATATCTACATATATAAAGCACAAAATGTGTTTAGTTGTTTGTTTGTCTGTCGGAAAGCTATAGCTGCCTACACCAGTCAACTGCTCTTTCAGAAATTTTCACACTTTGTTATTAGATAGACGGTTGGTAAAATAAGTTACTTATTTTTTGATATTCGACGTGGGCGTGGCACCGCCCGTATTTATAGCGCCTTGAAATTTTGCACCAGTAACCTCTCTAATAACATACATAGTTTAAAGAAACACAGACTGGATTGGAATAGTGGGCGTGAAAAATTATTATCATGTTCCTGGCGAACTACAATAGATAGAGACTTAAAACTTGGCACGAGTAACCCCCGTGCTAATGTACATAATTTGCCAAAATGCAGAATGAAGTGGGACAGTGGGTGAGGTACCTCCCATACAAAGTGAAAAATTATTATCGTGTATATAGAGAACTCTAATAGGTATGGTCTTAAAAGTGGGTACAAGTAATCCCCCCACCTCCTTATCCATGCGTATACTTTACAAAAACAGAGGTTGCTTTGGTACAGTGAGCGTGGTACCCCCATACGAAGTAAAAATTATTATCCTGTATCTAGAGAATTGCAATAGATAGCACCTTGAAGTTTTGCATCAGTAACCCCCATATTAAGATACATTCTATAGAGAAACACAAAGTGGATTGAAATGGTGGGTATGGTACCTCCTATACCAAGTGAAAAACTATAATCGTGTACCTAGAAAACTGCTATACATAGAGCCTTGAAACGTTGCACAAGTAACCCCTACACTAATCTTCATAGTCTAGCAATTAAAACTGGAATAGGGCATGGTACCTCCCATACAAAGTGAAAAATTATTATCGAGTACCTAGAGAACTACAATAGCTAGTCTTGAAACTTTGCACAAGTAAACCTCATACTAATGTGCATAGTGTAGCAAAATACAGACTGGATTAAGATAGTGGGAGTGGGAGTGGTACCTTCAATAAAAAGTAAAAAATTATTATCGTATTAATACGTATAGTCTAGCAAAAAACAGATTGGATGGGAACAGTGGGAGTCGTACATTGCATATAAATTGAAAATTTTTGATGTGAAAATAGCGTGCGTTTTCGTAAAGCAAAGGTTGGTCACACTTTTCTTCAAAGTGTTATTTGTATTTTTTGGAAGGAAGCGCACCGGGCATAACTAGTATTTCATAAATAAAATTAACGAAGAGTCGCGTCATAAAATGTAACGAGTTCAGAGGAGACTATGGCAATGTCTATATGTATATGTTTTCGTATCTTACGCACTTTCGCTCGTAATTCATATTTTTTCAAATTTAATGCGTCTTTTAAAAAACAGACATACATATATAAAGACACACAACTGGTGGTTTACCGTAATGCAAATAATCTGTAACAACAACTGTCAAAAATTAAATACCTAAAGTATTAAACACCCAGCTGTTAGTTGACAGTTAAGAGATAATTATTTTTTAGACATAAATTGGTATAATTTAACTCATAAATTTATATTACTCCAGCACCTGACTGTCGTAATCTATTCGTAAGACTTAAGAGATTTCTGTTGGCTTTACGAATTAAACAAATACTTGCATTTGCTTTGTTTGTCTTATTTACGCCACCGTCATGACGGTGTGGGTTTAGGGGTTTTATGATTTGTTTGTATTTCTAATCATTTTCGCAATTACTTTATGCAAATAAACGTTTATTTATTTGAAAATGAAAACAACTTGAGTTGCCAAATGTAAGTAAAAACTATAATTCACTTTTGGTTATTATTTATTGTTCAAAAGATTAAAATGAAAAAAAATATTATAGAGATTGTTTACAAAAATCTTGGGAATTCCCTCAGGTCCCCATAACCAGTTTTGCCTTCTAATCAAGATATTTTAGGTTTCTGGGAAAATGCGTCAATTTTCCAAGAATATGTTTTTAAAAATTAAAGATCCCCTATTAAAACACTGATGATGACAACATTAATGCGCCTTCTTTATTCGATTTTTACCCGAAATTCGTTTTATGTTCTTCACTCCTTTTGGTGGCAAACAAATGACGTTCACTTGAAGCCATCCATCCGAAAACCCAACAGACACCATTAACGAAGAACAAAATAAAAATATTAAATCTTTTAATAAAAAATCGAATAATAAAAACACAAAACAGATCAGAACTGTATCGAAATAATAATAAAAAAAAAATCTAAAGTTCGTAACGACGCCTGAACACGTGCCTAAATTAATACGCACACAGTTGGCTGGCGGAGAAAGAAGACTCATCAATTTTGTAGATAAAACTGGAGACACTTTTGACTGTCAGACTGTATTTTATGTTTAAGCGGACGACTGTAGGAATTTGTGGCACTAAAAAAGTTTTTTTGCTTTTTATGATTTTGGGTTTTAAATTTTATTGTTTCCAAATTCACACATACGAGTATGTGTGGACGGGTAAGTTGAGTTGAAAGGATTTTTGTAGGAATAAAATGGGTTTAATTTGAAATGTTTATTATTTGGGGAATTCGAAAATTAAAAAGGAATGTTTTGTTGTTTTTTTAATCTAACGGAAATACCTGAAATACCTTTGATATCATTAATGTTTGTGAGTGTGTGTGCGTGTGTTTATGTATGTGTTCAAGTTTTATTTGAATATTTAAGTCCTTAACAAATAACAAGAACAACAAAAATCTCATTTATTAATTAACGCTTGTGAGCAAGAGTGTGAGCAAAAGAGAGGGTTGAGGAGCAAAGGAAAAACAAAAACAAATCAATAACTACATTTATTTGAATGTTTATGCGGTCAAGTCTGTGAAATTCGCCGTCTTTGTTACAGAACCAGGTTAAAACAAAGAAGCCGCTTTCAAGTGTTTATTGACCACATTTGAATAAAACAAGCCAATGAGTCCACACACACACATCCACACACTCACACACACACACACACACAATCTCAAACATCTTCAAGAACGAAAAATTAAAATCTTGGCCAACAGATGAAATAAGAAGACCAAACAAATGAACGAACGGCCAATGTGACAATAAAAAACAAAAACAAACAACGACAACATTAAACAAAAAACGCGACTCTTCATGATATTGTTGTCATTGCCATTTTCATTGTCGCTTTAACTTTAAAGCTACTGCACACAGGATCACATACATACAAAAAGACGACACAACGATTCAGCTACACAGTATAGTGCAACAATTTATGTTGTATGCAACCTCAAACATCATTGGTGACAAGATGTACATCAGCTTTCCGCCAAATGGAAATTAAAGCAAAAAAAAAATTAACAAAAATTTTATCAGGGGGTTTCATTTGGGGTAGAAATTTGTTGAACTTTTGTTTAAATGTCGGATAGAGAATTTATAGAATTCTAAAAATCTTTGAACTGAAAATAAAAAATGTACATCGAGATAAATAGAGAATCAACAGTCAACAGTAATGTAATTTCACGACTACAACGTCAAGCTCTGTATTTATGGGACAAGGCCGAGGCAGTGTATTACGAGGTGGTAAGAATATTTTCTTACTCATTTGCATTACCTCTAGCCTTTATTTCATCACTGGCCTGGGCTCCTTACTCTAATGCCAGCATTAGCACGCAACCGTCTCACCCAACAATATCATCTTAATTGTTTTTCATCTCGTTGAGTTAATATTTAGAGTTGCTGTCCTGTCACTAACGCGATTTCACAGCTCAAGGAACTCCGATTTTATTTAGAAGCCTCTTCACTTTCTCCTTAAAACTATGCGATTTGTCCATCTTTTTAAATGACACAACAGATCACGTTTTTGCTTTTTTACCATTATACGAGGATTAATCGACTTATCTGAACCGATTAGTGGGAATCATTAAGATAACTTACTTCTCTGCATTTTCTTTTGCAGCCAAGTGCATTCTGCTAACATTCACTTCGTTTTCCATTAAAGTTATCTTAGATATTATTAACCTCTTTGACCCTAACGGGACTTAAGCATGCATCATTCAAATCTGATGTTTTCCTTTTACATTCACCCGCTCTTAAGCTGCAGTTAATTCAGCGAGTAACCTCCATGCTCCTTGTTAGGTTTTTTTCATCGTCTCGATCTAATTATTTTAACATATAGAGCTTCGTATTAAGCAGGCATTAAAATTAGTATGTAAAGTTCGGATACTAGCGAGCAAGCTCCTTAATAATCTTAAGGGTAAAAATTTTTGGATAGGAACTCGTGTCCTTATGCATTTTTACATTTTTATTCGGATCTGACTTCTTTTTCCTTAGTGTTTCTTTCGCCTAGCGGACACGATTAGATTTTTCTGGTTACTTTCTCACCGAGGCCGATTTATATACCATATTTTTGATCTCTTGATAAAGTGGAAGTGACCCATAATATTGATATGTTAGTCAGTCAGGGAGTATTTACTAAATTTTTATTATCTTTTTATATCTTTTTATCTCACGAAACTTTCACTGTGAAACTTCAAAACTAGTTCTGGAAAAGTAATGAGACGTGGATACCAAATATCGAGTATTTGTTGCTTTTTTTGAGTACTCAATACTCAAAAGTCGTTACTCGATACTCTTAGCGTTATATTTTTTTAGAAACAAAATAAATAGAAAATTCTACGACTATGATTAACAGTGCGTTTCTGTTAAGCAAACAAAAGTGCTGAGTACCCGTGCTATTGTATTGAGTAGTATCGGGCAATTAAAAGTAGTAGAAATTGCCAGCATTATTCGAAACTTGACCTATAGTGTTACCTGTATGAAGTGTCTTAGTGTTTTCAGTTTCATCATTTTGCGATAAAGAAAGTTATGAGGGGGTAAAAACAGGTCGAATGGGTTCGAGAAATATTCACATCGTGTATATAGCATGAACCACGAACTCGTTATGAAATCCAGACCAGAATTTGGACTGAACTATTAATTTTAATGGTATCCAGTATCATTGTGCTGTGACATCTTAACTGTAGACAGATAGAGAATAGGTCTCAATTCCAGTGGAGTTTCAATAATCTCCAATGACCGGCATAATTCTTTCAATTTTTGTTTAATCAATTTTATATCTTCAAATAAGTTGTAGTAAAAACAATTTTTTCCATTTTTTTATTTGTTTCACAATGGTAACAAGTTCACATTAAGACATGACCTTCTATTTTTCTCGGGAATATACCAAACCATTATTTGCGTGACAAGCTTATTACATTCTTTACAGAGTAGGATTTCAAAATGTATCGCACATATGCCTAAGATTACCTCAAATTCCATTCTATTTTTTCTACAAAATGCGGTTAAACCATTTTTTTCTTTAACGCCTCTACCAATTTGCTGCTGCTTATTATTTTCTTAAATGTGATTATTCTTTCATATTTATTTCCCTTTTTCTAAATCCCAAAAGAGAAGCCACAACTTGCTACTTCTTGACTTATTTTTAGATTTTAGAATTACCAAAATCGACCACATCTCGTCAGGGGTCGTAAATAACAGTTATCGTTTTAAAAAAATTATTTTATAAACGTTATTTTGATAGTTACATAAAAAAAATCGATCATATATATTTTTCAACGTAAAAATAAAAACTCAAATGAAAGATTTAAAAAAACAATTTTATTTTCTTTCCCCTTAAAAAATAAAACTTTTTTAAGAGTTTTATTTTTTCGTCAGAAAATAAAACTCATTTTATATAAATTGATAACCAACATAATCACCTTGCATTTCAATTGAATAAATCATCATTAAAATAATGTAGATTTTAAATTGTTATTGTTTGATTAACGATCTTCAGCGGATGTTTTCCCACTTTTGCCGGATTTTTCTTGAAAATTGATAATTTTTTCTCTGCTGGGAAACAACACATTATCCATATCCATAAACTGGCAAAAAAAAGTCAATAGTTTGTTCCTGCAACCCAGGGCATCGTGGAAAGAGCATTATATGCTCTTAAATTGATATTAAGCGGCCTCATTTCAAATCTGTCCACAAAAAAAAAATGGTACAAATAAACAAAACGAGTTTTATTTTTTGACGGAAAAAATTAAATTTCCTCAAAAAAGTTTTATTTTATGACGTCAAAATAAAATTCTTTTTTTTTAAACTTTCATTTGAGTTTTTATTTTTACGTTGAAAAATAACTGTTAACTATGGAGTTGAGATCGATTTTTTAAGATCATCATAGATTCTGAAAGGGCTCGTCAATATAAATCTATTGATATACGAGTATAGATCTCCGTTAGCTCTAACATAAAGAGTTTTTGAGTTTATTTTTTTTTTATTGATAACTGTTATTTACGGTCCCTGCATCTCGTCTACGAGATTTCGATCACCCATTTAATCTTTCCTGAGATTTAGAATGGTGATTTTTTTTGGAGATTAAATCCGGAAACATTTCATGCGGATATTCATAATTGGTCTAATTTCGATTGTTTTAATCGATTTGATTTATTTAAAAACTAAGAGTGTAAATCGTGAATACTATCAACGATTTTTGTTTCGCTGGCAATGATTTCTCACTTACACTGCGGAGAGACAACAAAAAAGTAAATGAAATGCGTGTAAATACAACAAGTGGTATTCATTGGTAAAATCAACAAAATTTAAGCAATTTTATATTTGTGTCATCTTCGTCATTACCATTATCATCATCGTCATCCTCATCCTCATCCTCATCATGTTGTATTTAGCCAAGTAGCGGAAATCATCAGAGAGTAAACGCTTCATCATCAGCCATATCATCCTGCTATTAACTCCTTCAATTTTTAATTTTTTTTTTATTGTCTAGATGTTCAGTTTGACTCTTCTTGTATATTTAGTTCTTCAGGTTTGTATGTGAAGACAAATCGTCTGCGTTTCGAGTTCTTTTTTATTTCTTTGCGTTTGAATTTGTGTCTGATTGTGTCTTTTGTGTACATTTTGTTGATATCAGGACCAACCTAAGAAGTTGTCGTCACAGCCCAGATGACAACGCCGATAATGTTTCATTTTTTTCATTACAATTATTTTTGAATGTCAATTTTCATTTCTCCAACATACGATCTGACTTTAGGTTTAAAACAAAGATTTCTTTAAGGGTACCACAATCATCAATGATCGTTAAAATGAATGAATAAATGAATGAAGAATTAAAAAAAAAACTGATTCGTTTGTAGGTTTGTAGAGAGTGTGATATATTTTTTATTTTGTTTAACAAAAAAAAAAGTATAAAACAAAGGAAATATAAAATCAATTTTGAGGTGCGGTCACTCTTTTTTTCTTGTTTCTTTGGGGGTTTATTTATGGTTTAGATAAATATTGGGACAAAACCCAAGTTTACGGGTTCTTGGCGCCAATAAGTGAAATAAAAACTTAAAAATTATCTTCGTTTTATTACTTAATGGTGATTCCGTAACTAATAATCCTGAAGTTCATATCAATTACTGAAGCAGCACAATTTATTTTAAAAAAATAAGCAATTTTATTTTCGTAATTAAATTTAGCTTGCAGCTATCTTCACATGTATGTATCTATATACACACATTTGTAAAAAATACCTTCTCAAGAACACTCCTTTTTGAAAAAAGGTAGCTTTAGTTATTTTTTAAAAGAAACTTTACAAATAATCTACTTTTAATAAGTCCTTTTAGGTAAATATCTATTAAGTCCTTTTTTTACAAATTACACTGTAGTTAAAAGCACCAAGAACCTTACATGTTGTAGTAAAAACCATCAGAGTCTTTAGCAGGAATGGAACAGGCAATCCCCACACTATTTACTAGCTTCTTTTCGGCGGCGGTTGTATAATTTTTAATACAATTTGAATCAATATTTTTTTATTATTTCTTAACGAACCTAAAAAAAACAAGTAACAAGTAATATATTCGACCTGGCCGAATCTTATATACCCTTCACCATAGTAATCCAAGACAATAACAGTAGTCAGGATTCAAACTCCGGCTAAAACATAGATTTTTTAGGAAATTAAAGTGAACACGTGAACGCTTGGAGAAACATCGATCTGTCAGCAAACTTTTAAATTGTAAAATAATTTTTTTATTATAATTTTGGTTTTCAGCTCCTTTTGTAATTTTTTTAGGATTCAAAATATTATTGTGGCCAAAATCGAAAATGAATTATTGTTAGTTTTTAGTTTTTAATAAAAAAATATTTTTTAATGGAAATTTTATTTTTACGAAAAATAAAATTTTCAGTTTCAGTTTTTTTAATGGAATTTTGCTGAAACATAAACAGAATGGTATGTTATGAATTTCCATTATATATAACGGTGGGACAGAAGGACATCACTAAATCAGGGTTTATACACTTCATGGAGCTGGAATTTAATATATACCCTTCACCATAGGTAAAAAGACTGCATTCTGAATTTGATTTAAAGTAAAATGATAATTTATGGGAATTAAAGTTTTCTGTAACTGTAATTTATTTTAATCGCATGTCGTTACCCAAAACTATAAAAAATTTAAAATTTGGTTGTTACAGGATAAACTAGTCTCTGGAGTACTTGTAGACATTTTCTAAGAAGTCTTCTGTGTGTTTTTACCTCTATTTTCGGAGTTTCTTGGATTTTATTTGAAATTTGTCTTATAGGTCCTTGGCCCATTTTGATTGGGTTTTCACTTTTCATATTATATTTTTTTGCTTTATATTGTTTTCTTATTTAAATTTGTCAGTTTACAATTAAGGGTTGCATACGCTTATTTACATAAAACTGTGATTTTAAGTGTTGCCAGCTTTGTTAGTGTATTGTATAACTATTTTATACCATTTTACAAACGCTATGATGTAAGACCGTTTGCACTAGACTGCGAATAGAGAAAATAAAATTTTTCATTCTTTGAAAAGCTGATAGATATTCAGAAACTTAATTCATAATTAACATTAACATTGATTGTAGAACTTTTGATTTTAAACGTAATTTATTTTTATCAATCAAATTTAAAAAAAATATAATTAAACATTTTTGACTACGCTACGTTTACTTTTCTATTCATGTTGCAACATGAGTACATCCATCATTGTAACTGAATATAAAACAAGTAAATTTACATAAAAACACACACAGTCACGCAGCAACATGTAGTCTGGTTTAAGCCAACTGCATCGGAAAAATAATTTTAACAAAACGCATATTTAACACTTGGTAATAAAAAAGGAAGTAGTAGAGAAGACCACTAGTAAAGAAAGAAGAAGTAAAAATGTGTATATGGAAGGCAAATGGAAATAAAATAAAATAAATGCAGAAACAAGACGAAATTCATGTAATTAGATAAAACATTTAAGCCCATCGACATATGTGGATATGTATGATCAGTTTGTTTTTGTAGTTGGTTATTTTTTTTTTTTCTAAAAAGAGTTGAAGCAGCATAAAGCAACGTAATAATATTTAAAAAAATGTCTGGTATATGAGTGAAATCATTGAAAAAATATTAAATCATTTAAAATAACATAAATTAAATAAGTTTCAATTTGTTATAAACAAAAAAATTGGTACAATTAAATTTTCCAATAAAGAAATGAAAAAATCACAGAAGCGCAAAAGCCACAAAAGCAACATGGTGTATGAAACATTTGCCGTATTTAAAAATGTATGTGTGTAAATTTATGTCTATACGTATTTAACAAAAAAATAAAACACATGGCGGCGTCTCCAAAATGAACGAAAAACAACAACCATCAGAAGAAAAAAATAATGAAAATCCCTGCGAAAAAACAGGCAGTGAGTTTTTGGTCCACAAAGTTTGTTAACCAAAAACACCACAACATGGCATGAAATCCTACAAAAAATTCGGCAACATACACAAACACTTGAACAGGCTCTTATTTATTAAAACACCAATACTAAGAAGCTGTTTGAAATTTAACAAAATGGCAAAAATACCCACATAAACAAGCGCACACACGCACACACACACACACACTTAAGTACAAAAAGTATTTGCCACAAAATGTTGAACGGAATTCACAATATCAACAAAGTGGAAAAAAGTTCTCGAATACTGTAACAAAAAGTTCAAATCCCCATTATGGTTATAATGGGGCTGTTAAAGTGTATCCAATACCAAATACAACCACAAACACACTAACACTAACACGCAATACGAAAACAGATACTTAATAGCGAAAAACGAAAACCTTCCATTCAGTGGAAAGGAAGGAGTTCATTATGGGCAGCACGCAATGCGCAGGTCTTATAAAAGCGATGGATCTGTCATTCTATAGTTTTTTAAGATGTATTATAATTAAAATGTCCATGCTTTTGTTGAAATAGAAATTATATTGCAATAAAATATTTTATTTCGAATTTCATTCAAAATGAGATTAATTTGTTTTTTTTTTCTTAATCTTAATTTACATATTTTTAAGTTACGATTAAAAGTCGTATATCGTATTTTTGTACTATTCCAAGTTATTATTTTTTGAAAATAATAAGTAAAAATACAAATTTTATTCAATTGGCGCCATCTGTTGCCCAAATTTGTTCAAAATATCCCACTTTCAAAAAAAAAGGTGCGTAACCGTGATTAAAATATCCCGGTTTTAAACCGAAAATTTCAGTGCCTTTAAACCGGAAATTGTGTACTTTCACTGCTTTTTCTCCACTTTCTCTTGGAAATCAGATATTTGAAAAAAATTATCCTATATTGGAATCAGGATGCTAGATACCTAGTCACAAAATTTTGTTAAAATCCATCCAGTAGTAAGGAGACAGACAGACAGACAGACAGACAGACAGACAGACAGACAGACAGACAGACGGACGGAAATGAATTACTATTTTATTATATGTATAAATTTTCCATTACTAAATACCGAAAGTGAATCAGTTGACTTCCATTAAAACTCCTTTGAATGTCAGCCTTTTAATTAGGAACAGCTTAGTAATTTAGCGTAGTGATTAAGCCTAAAAATTAATTTCTAACTTTTCTATTAAAGCAAAAAACAAAAGAAACAACAATTTTATGCTACCGTAACAGCAAAACCTTACCTCCATTCTTTTCGAAGACAATAAATTTGTTATTGTCCAGTTGTTCCTGATTGAGTAACTGCGATGAAATTTGAAAAGTATGATCCAAATGCAGCCTAAAATGTGTACTTAAGCATAACACGGTAATAAACTGGTTTCCTTACCGATTGCTCATTCAACTAAGACTGGAAAAGAATATTGTACTGCTGCCTCGGTTGTAGATAAAACAAAGTAAATAAAGACAGATGGCTAATTAGCGTGGACCTGAAAATGGTAAATTTTCTTTTCGGCCAACAAGGAAGAAGACTTCAGTGTTTTATTTGTTTAAAGGTAAATCTCAACACTGTAGTAGAGAATACTGGCCTTCCAGGAATGGTAACGTTTCAAGAATGAACCACTTGAGCCTTAAATAAAAAGTTAATCAAGTATCAAAACTTTAGTGATAGATATAAAAAATGTTTACAATGAAATGTTTACATACACCACGTGAATAATATGTCACAAATCCAGTAGCTTCTTTGTAATGTAGCATTAAGTAACACAACATCCAGATTAATTTCTCGGATAATATTTTAAATTTGAGTCAATAACAAGGTCAACGTTTCCAACAGGATATTGGTACTATAGAGGATAATTTGGATGGCGGCCTAGCGTTATAGCATTAGAAATAAACCCTTTCAACAAGATAAGTTATGAAAATCTTAACAAAGAACATTTATCGATGAGTTGTTATTACATTGTAATACTTTTTCATTAAAAATTTACTGCCTGTCTCACGATGTCACACAATTTCATTAATTCGCACAATTACATTTAAAACAAAGACAACTTCGAAAGAACGATATTGTGCGACCTTGTGGGACAGGCAGTTAGAATTTTCTTCAAATTCGTTTTTTTTTTTTGAAAATTTTACTTAATGTCTGAAATCAGTGTCCAAAAGATAATTTTTATCATACACTTATTACAACACATATCGCGATTTTTATCCATTTTTATCAAGTCTCTTACTATATTGGGAATAAAGACAAATGATATTTCAGTGAAAAACAGCTAATTTAATTTAAAATATATTTAGATGCATGTTACTAGACCAAAAATATGCTTAGTGTTGATTTTATTTAATGTATTTTTAAATAATAAAAACTTTAAATTTATTATAATTTTATTTTTTGTTTCAAAAATCAACGATATCTCTGAGCAAACGGCATAAAGAGAATTTTTTCGGCTTATTTTTCCTGAAGTTACCTATACTAATGTACGACATGCAAGTGCCTTAATTTTTATCATAAAAACGTTTTATTTTGAAAATAGTTCGGTAGCTAACCACCGGAACCACTAAAGAGGCAAATTTTTTTAAACTATTTTAAAGCTATAGCAAATGTGAATAAAAGAAAAATTGGGTCAATAATTGTAACGATTCTCCCTTCAACCCTATCCAAATATAGCCAATTTTGGAACAAAGTTTATAATTTATATGTAAAATTTCTTGGAGTGCAAAGCATCGAAAGGATTTGAATACCATTTTTTGGAACTTATTATTTTCGTTTTAGAAATTCAGTTGTTAAAATAAAAAATATTTAAATTTTTTATCACCATTTAATTAAAAGCTGTAAAAATGGAAAATGTTTGTGTGTAATTCTCAAAATGACATAAAAATAACCACCACAAAGATTCATAAAATTTATGTAAAAATTAATTTTCGAAAACATCAAAGTCACCTCTTTTAATTTTAATTTTAACTTTTATGTTTTTTTACGTTATATCGGATATAGTAATACACGCTCTGTGTAAATTCCACGTGTCTGTCTATAAAGGTTCAAAAGATAGACCCAAATACGTACGTCAAAATTCCATCCGTCTTCTCTGAGGTCACCCTTTAATTTTTAATTTGTTAAATTTAATTGGCTATAGCCGAAAAAATAATATACAATCTGAAATTTCAAAAGCCTTATTTCTGTTAGAGTTCAAAAGATAAGTCCATATACGTCAAAATCATCTCTTATATGTGGTACCCCTTATGTCACTTGTGCCTTTAGTATATGGAGATGAAGAGCTGAATAGTTTTTGGTAATAATCTAGGAGTATTTCATCTAACACCCCAAACCGAAATTAATTATTTTTTTGATTCGAATATACTTTGAACTTTTATTCTTTACTAGCTGTACCCGCTACGTCGTGGGCATCCTGACAATATTTTGCTTGATTTTGCTTTGAAAGTATTCCAAACCAATTGTAAGACTTTTACTTTTATAGTGCTTCAATTATGGTTTATTTATTTACTTTATATAAAGGTACCCATCACTGGATAAAATTCCAAAATTTATAAAAAAATTCTAAAAATTATTGTTAAGCTCTGTAAGAGATGTTTAAAATATTTTAATAACAATGTAATTCCACAAAGTAAAATACAAATTTTATTCAATTGGCGCCATCTGCTGCGCAATTTTAAAAAATAAGAGATGCGCAACCGTGCATTAAATATCCCTGTTTTAAACCTAAAATTTCAGTATCTTGAAACCGGAAATTGCGTACTTTCAATACTTTTTCTCGACTTTCTCTTGGAAATGAAATATTTTTGCGGAAAAAAAGTTATCCTATATTGGAATCTGGATCCTAAGGTACCTTCTCACAAAATTTTGTTAAAATCCATCCACTAGTTTTTACGTGATGGGAACGCATAGGAAAAGCGGAAAGACAGACAGACAAATAGACGGAAATGAGTTGCTATTTTATTATATGTATAGATGAGGTATGGAAAAGTTGAGTGTAGGTCACTCCAGATTTTTTATGTGTTTTAATGGCCATAGTAATGACATTCTGTGTAAAATTCAAGTTTCGGTCAATAAGGCCACATACATACATCTGTACGTCAAATTACTTCACCTATAGTTTTATATCAGTATAAGTCGCAAAATATAAATATCGTTAATGATAAACTTCTCTGAAAGACTCTTTCAGTTTTTCATAATTGCAAATAAATTAATAACCAGCATCGAGCACAGAATTGTTTTTACATATTTTTCGTAATTATTTTTTAATAAAATTATCTGTTTAATTCTAATTAGAATTTATATTTTGGTTCTAATACTGTGTATTTTTTCTGTAAAATTTATTACTTGCAATTTCCCCTCGAAAAAAACAAAAAAAAAATCAAAATCATAAAAAGCTTATAAATTTCTTAAAGAAAAAAAGTCAAAATGGAGGATAAAAACAACAACAGTTGTGTGTAACAAAAGAAAAAAATCCATTCCTCCCTTCTTTATATAAATGTATCCATAAAGACTCTACAAAAAAAAAATAATAAAAAACAAAAAGCATTTAAGATTGCGTGCGCGTAAATATAAGGAAAAGCAAAAAAATATGCAAGAACTTTATTACGGACAAACAAAAAATAAAATATAAAACAACAACAATGACGAAGAAGAAACCTTAACTTCTGTATCTCTTCTAACCATTTCTATGTATCTGTATCTTGTAGGTATAAATGTTCTTTATATTCTTGTATCTTATTAAACGTAGCCATCATGTTCTTTCGACTGACTACTATGAAGCAATGGAGACCAAAAGATAAAAAAAGCAGAACTGAAAACCAGCAGGCTTAAAGCTTTAACATTTAATAGCCACGACTACCAACAACAAAACAACGTCATCTCAAAGATACAAAATATTGTTGACTGTTGGATGTTGAATATAAAAATTTTTTTTTTCTTCTTCTTATTTGTAGGTATACACCATACGAATAAAGCGAAAAATTATGTACAACCAACCATACAAATCTACGTGCAATAAATATATATGTATGTACAGATGAACATAAATGTATGTATGTGTGTGTATGTATAATCTTGTCTGCTCCGCCTTTATAAATAATTCATGATATCTACACCAAAACGTTGATGATGCTAAAGATACGTTTATGCATACGTATGGATGTAAGTACGTATATATGTATGTACGGTTGAGTGTACAACTCTGTACACGTACATCCATACACTCATACGTATGTATGTATGTACATGTGTACATTTATACTAGAGATTGATGATTATACATACTCTACTTGGCTGTATTTACTTTATCCACTTGCAATTTCAAATACTCGCCTCGCCGCGCCAGTACGCTAAAGATTTGAAAAGAAAAAACAAAAAACACGAAATGAAAAAATGAAAAAGTTTTGAAAAGTGTGTACAGAGTACGACAACAACAAAAATCTATGAAGCAAAACGTTTTTTAAACATCACTAAATACGTCAAAGTTTGTTTTTATAGATGAAAAACTAAAAAGTTTTCACAATTTTTTACGTCAGGTTTTTTTTTCAGACTGTTTTTTAATCCACCCTAAATATTGCACTTGAAGAAAAACAGTTAAAAAAATATAAAATACTAAGTAAAACGACAACAAAATCTCACAAAAAACTTTTTCAATGATTTTTTACACTTTGTTGTTTAAAAAGTTGTTCAAGAACATGAACATGATTCTTTAGATATTTTTTTTTTTTGTTTGTGTAAAAATTTACGAGAAAAAAAGAGAAACATATTTTTGTTACCTTGTTCGTTACAAAAAATTTTATTTTTAAACTTAAAGTTACTTTAATCAGAAAACACACAGACTTAAATACTGAATAAATAAGTAGAGTAAAATACAGCATCATGTTTATAAGCAGAATAGTATTTATGTTGATTAACATGTTGAGCTGCAAAATGTATCCAACTTTTTATTTGAACATTTTTATAAAATTATGTATGTATATGAAGTTTTAATTTTATTTAAACTATTTTTAAGTGAATTAATTGATTATTAAGGCTTAAGTTCTTTATTATAAGGAGATAAAGAAAAATTTAACACCAGCAGAATGTAATGTATTTTTTGGATCGGGTAGTAGTTTCGGTTAATTTTCTATTCAAAAAAACTTATCAAAGAAATAGGATATGAGAAATTAAAATTATTATATTATATTTCATAGGTGATAGAGCTCTTTGCTATTAGCCAACCTTTGGTTAGCAATTAACAATTAGATATTTTTGTTTAAATTGTATATTTTTGATATAAACGCAATAGTGTTAAAGTTAACAATGCAAAAGCCTTCACCTCTGCGAAATTACATGAATTTTTAATTCTATTTTTTAATAAGCACTAGGTCTTTTTATAAAAATGTTATAATAATTTTTATTTTCTCAATATTTCGCTACACCATTGGGTAGCATCTTCAGGAAATAAAAATAATAATAGTTTAAAAAAAAAAAAAAATTTAAATGATTGAATAAAATTCAAATGAATGAAAAAATTTGTTGTCAATCAATTTAAAAAATTCTATCATTTCATTTCATTTTTAAATTGATTGACAACAAATTTTTTCATTCATTTGAATTTTATTCAATCATTTAAATTTTTTTAAAACTATTATTATTTTTATTTCCTGAAGACGCTAGCGAAATATTGAGAAAAAAAAAATTATTATAACATTTTTATAAAAAGACCTAGTGCTTATTGAAAAATAGAATTCAAAAATATTAAAAGGTCAAAAACTATAATAATTATGAATTTTTAATTGAACTATTTTTAAATGAATCAATTAATTAATTTGTTAACTTCAATATATATACAAATATACATATGTATATATATATATATATATATGTATATATATATATATATATATATATATATATATATATATATATATATATAACTCAGGGATGGCTACGACTGACGAAGTGGCGGCACAGCTAGTACAAAATAAAGGCCATCAATACATTTTCACTCTTTAGAATAATGTTGATTGAACGTTTGCAGCTGCATTTAACATTTTTTTAACATACATAGTACTTCGTATGCTACATAGCAAGCAGTTCGCGTAAAACAATGAACAGAATCGCTGGCTTAAAGCCTGGTACTCTGTTCAAATTTGCCGCAAATGTTTAGCAACATTTTATTTTTTTACTTGGTAAATTTGTAGCACATTAGTAGTGTTTGTGGTGTCTATCTCGCAATTAAGAAGAATTTGACTTTTTAATTGTTTTTAAGTATAATATAAAACATTATTTTACAAATGTTAACAAAGGCCAGGCAATAAGCTGTTGTTTGAAAAAATCTGCATGAAATAATATCCATTGCATCATTTCACAGCTTTGAGAAAATGTTGTCAGTCACATTTTATATGTTTTTCCACAATAAAAACCAGACTTAAGGAGGTAAATTTTTTATGATATTTTTCTGGTTTATTATATTTAATTATATCATTAGTTAAAATTCAAAAAGGCTTAACTAACAAAAAATTCAAAATCGAGTTGTTGAATTATTATTATGAATGCCATTAAACTACATGTCTTGACAAAATTTTACGCTTCTTCGACTAAAAAGGACGCTTTTATTAACAAAAAAACAAAGGGACCTATAGTATAGAATATTTTTCATTTTACAAAGATGTTTCCTTGTCCTGCAATTTTTTTTTTTTTTTTTTGTTAGTTACGCCTTTTTCCATCTTAGCTAACGATATGTATGAGTGTGTATAAAACATATTTTACAGAATAATTTCTGAAACCAATTTTGATTGTAAAACCCTTAATACGTAGATTTTTTAAATAATAATTGATTATTTATTGTCTTTGCAGAAAAACAGCGTCTTTCATTATGTGTGGGTTGTGGTGGGCAAATTCATGATCAGTATATCCTGCGTGTAGCACCCGATTTAGAATGGCATGCAGCCTGTCTCAAATGCCAAGAATGTCGGCAATTTCTAGATGAAAGCTGTACGTGTTTTGTGCGTGATGGCAAGACATACTGCAAACGCGATTATGTTCGGTAAGTTGGACGAAAACTAAAATCTATTTTTTACTTTACATCATTCCCGTTCATATGGCATTTGTGTATGCTGCATGATAATTTTCAGACACATGCATTTTTTCTACGTTAAACCACGCATTTTTGTTCGGTTACAATATTTAAGGTCTGAGAAAAAAATCATCACAAAACATTCAACCCACACTTGTATGAAACACAAAACTTAAACCACAAAAAAAACTTTATCTGAAAAAGTATCATCCATCATCAGTCATGAGACTTATTTTGTTGCATATATGTATGTACACGCTGTGTGTTTATTTAACAAATTAGTTTAGTTGTAGTAACTACTTAAATAAGCAACACTTTGTTTTGTTTTCGTTGTAATAACAAATTTGCTTTAAATGCAAATAAAAATAATTTTAATCTTTTATTGGGCAAATATTAGCATGTTATAAATAATCTTTAATTACTTGCGTAAATATGTATGTACTTAAGATATGCGTAAATGCATGTATGTGTATGTATATGTAATGCATATGTTCTTTAACTGTCACTTTAATTTTCACGTGATTTCTACATAAAAGGTAAAACAAAATCAAGGTGTTATTAACATTAAAATTTATTTTAATTAAAAGTAACTACAATTCAAAAATGGAAATTTAAAAGAAAATCAAAGAATGAATTGATTATATATAGACCCACAAAATGTGAACTTCTGTTAGTATTTTTTACAAACTCCAAAGATTATGAAGCAAGAAGTACAATATTCATCGTTTTAATCATGTAATGGATTACGTTCTTCTACAAACCATAGAAATAATTTTCATATGGCAATATAACAAGCAAGTCATTTCCATTAGCAGGAGTATTGGGAAGATGAAGATTGCCTCCTAAAATTTTGTATTGAGTTTATGCATGAAATTTCGACGTCTGAATACGGAAAGGAAGTAGTATTGAAAATATCAGTACAATATTTAGACTATCCATGACGACACCCTAATTAATTGCTAATTGTTGCTACTAAAGCATTCGTTTACTTTTTCAGATTTGGGAGAGTAATTTTGAAACTTTCTGCTTTATGCTCTCGTTGCTAGTTTCTGCTAGGAAAGCTACTGAGCAGACCTAATGATGTAATACAGATTTACGCAGTGCCTGGTGTTTTTACTTAATCTGACGGTGGTCATATCACTGAGTGAAAACAATGGTTTTGCTGCGCTTAGCGACACAACAAGTAGCAGAGCTCATAGCCCTTGTTAAGTAGTTAAGAGACCATATAAACTCCTATAACACTATTGGTACCGCTGTTGAGAGTACAAGAACGCACCGAACTAAACCGTCCTTCCAGCGATTTGAGCACAAACTACAGCCACCACTCCCCGATATTTGGGGAAATCGCTGTGGGGCTGTGCTGTCGATTCCGTCAGTACCAGTGGTAGTCAGACCTCGAAGGTTCTTAACTTTCGGCTTAAGGCCCCTGCTAGCATTGGCGTCAAAGTGTTAGAAATCAACAAGTCAATAAAATACCTTCGAGTGGAGATGGGACGTGCAAACAACTGATCAGACCTAATGATTACTTTACACTTTGTATAACTTGGTAATGATGATGTAGGTCACGTCATTATAAATTTCAATTCCATTATACCAGGTGGCGCAATAGTATTGTCATTACAAAGTGGAAATCGGATATTATTTCGTTAGAAATAAAAAATCATTATTGTTTTCAAAAAATTTTGTTTAAATATGTAAACTTGATGACATTAACTTCAAAATATTATATTTGTGTCTAAACGTTTTGATTTGTCAATTTTACCAATGTTGGCAATCAAAAGGAAAAACAATTTCTGGCTTAAACTGGTAAATAATGACTAAACTACTGTTTAACAATTTTTTACAAAGTTTCGAACTTATTTCTCATTTACTTCCTATTTTTTTAGCTTTCATAAACAAGTTCAAATTAAACTAATATTTAACAAAATAATAAAAAAAACTACAACAATTAAATGTGTAAGCGCACAGAAAATTAAAACACACATAAAAAATATACGAGGGAAAATCGACATGACTTTATAAAATCAGCTCTAAAAGAGTTTTAAACAGAGTGCAGTTTTGAGTTCAAACTTATTTTTAATTTAATTTTTTTATTTTTAATTTTTATTTTTATTTTCGATATTTTGCTACTTCATTGTGTAGCATCAACAGGAAAAAATTTTAAAAATTAACGGTAATGAAAATTAGAATTAAAAGTTATTGTTGGATCCATCTTATTTTTTAGATTTGTTTTCAGCAACTTTTTCCAAAAACGAAAAGACTCGACAAAAAATTTAAGTTGATACAAAAAGCCCTAAAGTAGGTAATCGAATTCATTTGCGGAAAAATAGAGCCTGAATGAAAAATATAAACGCAAGAACTCAATACTTATTCATGTTTTTATAAAGCGTTATATGAACTACCCTCGTATTTTCAGTTAAAAGTATCGAGAAACTACAGAAGGGGCCAGTTAGCAAATTTTATTCTTTATATAATTTTAATGTAAATGTTTAAACATTTTATTAACATTTTTACGATAAAACTATTTATTAGTTAACACTTTAGTTTATGACTGATGGTGGTGGTTTACAGCAATAAAAAAAACAATATTATTTTTTTTTACGAATGACTATTGTTACTTAACTAAATAACCAACAAAGTAAAAATATTAATAGATCAAAAAAACCTCTGCAAAAACTCAATGTTTAAATAAAATAAATTTGTTAATGAACTTGAAATGTTATTCAATATTGTTTTTTTTTCGTTATATTTACATGTGATTACTTTCGTTAAAATATTTTTATTTATTTTTCAGATTATTCGGTACTAAATGTGATAAATGTGGTAATTCCTTTAGTAAAAATGACTTTGTGATGCGTGCTAAAACGAAAATATTTCATATAGAATGTTTTCGCTGTTCAGCATGTGCGAGACAATTACTGCCAGGTACTTGAAATGGTTTTTATTACTTTTACACTGACAAAAATTATATAATTTGTGTGGCTCTTTTTTATACCTACTTTCAGGTGATGAATTTGCGTTAAGAGATGGTGGCATTTTGTATTGTAAAGAAGATCATGATGTTTTAGAAAAATCCTCCCAAAGTAGTTTAACTTCATCGTCATTAGAAAGCAACAATAATAATAGTTGTAACAATAATAACAATCATACAAGTCTTAGTAATAATAATCATTCCAGCGAATTAGGTTCAATGTCAGGTGAGTCTATAATTAATGCTTAAAATATTTTAAATAATATTTTTTCCTTTTTGCAAAACTGCATCATTACATATCAACAACAATCAATTGTGCATTAATGGGATTTTTCAGAGTTTAATTGATAATGAATTGGCAGCACCTGGATGCGACTTACAAATAAACCTTAACCAGCTCTAAGCGAAGCGTTGTGTAGCGCCTAGCTTTAGGGATGCCATTACATACGTCAACGTTCTGTCGTAAACAATAATGTTAACCTCTCTTGCCTAAAAGACCCCAATAAATAGAAATACAAAACAGAGATAAAATCTCCAGATAGACGCCAAAATACCCTTATTTTTCAACAATGACAATTTTTGTTAAGATTGAAATTTTTCCAGTTGGAAAGCCGCGCTATTGGGTTTTGTTTCAATCATTTTGTACGTGAATGCGAATTTCAGACAGACAACTCTTGATGTGCCGATTCAGCGATGTTGCAACTAGTCGAACAACTTGATTAATGATCAATAGTAACATTGAGTGGCTAATTGTTCCATAATGGTCAGTCGATTGGATAAAAATTGTAAAAAATTTGACCGACTACCAAATTAACTAATCAATTTGGAATTTTTTTAGATCGCTCTTCACTCTCATTCTGTTGTTTAGAGATCAATACCTTTCCGGGCTTATTTCTGCTAAATATCATATTTGATTTAAGAAGATTAAAGATAAGGTTGACATATAGAAATCCATTCAATCTGATTGTCGAGTTGAGGAGAAAATTTACCTGAAATTTTTGAGGGATGCTGTTTTTTGAGATTTTAATAGCTTCCTTGGCTGGTTAGTGGATTCTTTTAATATATTTTTAGTTGAGCTGATCTGTGTGATTGTCACTCTCTTCGAAGTCTTATTTTTTCAGTCAAGAGGCTTTCAACATCCTCAGAATTGGGTTATTGTTGCATATCGGACACCTAATTTGAGATTTTTATTAAAATCCAGGAAAGACATACATATCTTTACTAGAGTTGGGAATAATAGTCCAATTTATTGAATCGTTCAGATCGTACAGCGCGATTTAATGAACTAGTTCCTTCGTTACGTTAATTGTTCTTTATTTTAAACAGAAACTCAACACTATTCTTAATAAATAGAATAGTTTATTCTGGCAACACTAATGTGAAATAAAAGGAATAAGTATTATTCTGAATAATTTTAGCAAAACAAAAAATGTATCCTTTATTATTTTAATTTACAAAATTAAAATAAAAATTGAGATGATTTACTTTTTAAGATTTTCCAGTTGACGGCTCTGACATAAAACAATAATTTGAACAGTTGAATCATTTCCTAAACAAAACGAAAAATATAAATGCAACGAACGATAAACGATAAAAAGAAAATCACTCACTGAGTCACAATCGTTCAGTTACCTGCTTCGTTCAACTGAACTAGGTCGTTCATGACCGGCACAACTCTAATTTCTACTTCTTTCGGTGTTCTTAGCGGTATATTTTAGGAACAATGTACTGAGTACTGAGATATTTTCAATACTTCGACCACTTTATACGAGTGCTTGTCATATAAAAATCCATATAAAAGCGGGTGAATGATATGAGAGTAAATTCGAGGGATGCTTTAACTTTAATTACATTCAGACTCATTTTTGCAACTGCGATAAAAACGACCTTGAGGAGTAATCAGTCTGGACCTCCAAAACGTAAGTCTATCGTTGTAGTGATCAGCTACTAGAAAACAGGGAGACCAAGTAATTTGTATAATTGGCTTACTGACTCTCTAATACTGAAAATCTAAAAAGTGAAAAAATCGAAAAAATAAAAAAGTTTCGTTTAAATTCTTCAATGCGTAGTTGCTCGAAGGAAATTCTCAAAAAATCAAAAATACTTAAAAGTAAATAGTGTTTAATTCGGGCACATCTAATATTATATATTATATTATATATCTATTTATAAATTTGGGTATATTAACGAAATTTCAAACAAAGAAAATTCTTATCTAGGAGTGCAATAGGTTACGTCTGTTTTCCAAATTCAGATCCATAGGCGGGAAAGGGCAGAAAACAATAAATTTATTATAAAAGTATTGTGGACATAAAAATTAATTTAGGAAACCACTAAAATTAATAAAAAAAAAACCGTTTATGAGAATTAAAGGAATGTAAAAAAGTTGCATATAATAATAAATAAAATAGAAGTAATACACTTCCTAACAGAAAACCAGCACAAAGACAGCTCTAATAGAATAAACCGCTCTCGAGTTATACTCACATATGTGTGTTCAAGTCTCCCAAATTAGATCCGGCTTAAATCTAGTTTTCGGACACACCATAAAAATTATAAAAGCTGTGTAAATTTTTTTTAAGAAAAAAAAATGTGAAATAAAAACATTGGGGGCGACGCTTAGTTTCGGAGTTACGGATCCCAAAGTTTCTATGTAATGTATGGTATATCTCGAGTATTTTATGACGGGATTAGGCAATATGGGTATCATTGGAATGGTAATTAAAAGTACTATTCAACTAAAGTGAAATTAATAAGAAAAATTGAACAAATTTTAAGTAAAAGAAAAATATTTTTAATTTTTATTCTGCGACCAGTTACGCAGGAAATCTTTAGTACGCGAAGCCGGTGATGGTTATACCATAGAGGAGAAAATCCTTTCGTCCAGCTGAAGGCCGGCTATGCAGAAAATCTTTAGTTAGCAAAGCCGGTGTTGGTTATAGCATATTTTTGTGATGTGTCCGTAAACTAGATTTGTTCCTTAGATCCAAGAAAAAAAAACTTAGTAAGATTTGAAGTAAAATAATTTAATTTTAAACAAGGGACCCCAAAACTAAGTATTAGAATCCATTTCTACCCACATTTCGATATAAATATTTGGAACTGCTTTTTGAGCTGAATTTTTCACGTTTAGTTTAAATGTTTCGAAGTTTTGTTTTTGTTTAATTAATATTCGCATTAAAAAAAAAGCGGACACAATATTTTAATAAACTACAAAAAGTGTTATTAAAATAAAATTAAATAAAATAAAGTTTATATCCGAACTGGACACTCAGTTTTTCGAGTGACTGTTTTTTGGATTACATTGAGTCAAGGCGCGTTAATCATGTAGCCTCACTACAAAGGGAAAATATTAAGGCGAAAATTTGAAATTGAATTTTTTTATATGGAGTTTGATAGTTCGACTTCCATTTAAGGCGAAAATATTTTAAGCTTAACTGTCAAAACCCATATAAAAAAATTGATAATTTTCGCCTTAATATTTCCCCTTCGTAGTGAGGCTACCTAATTAATATGCCTTGCTTTGATTTTTGTTATAATTTTATAAGTTTTCTAATCTGACATCTTCATTTAGAGTTCTAAAATATAAAAAACTTTCTTTTATTTGTTAACATGCAAAAATTTCTTAGAAAAATACAAATTAACTAATAAACAACGAATAAATGTCGCTACAAACAAAACAAGCCGAAAACCTTGTACTCGTAACATCTAAACACAACATTAACAACAACAACAGCAACAAAAAGACAAAGTAATACATGCGATAATAATACAAACGAACAACAAATAAAGATAGTGTTTTTTTGTTTTGTTTTACTGTCACATATTGTGCTGCATATGTCGCACAACAAATGTCACACCATATCGCCGATTTAATCTATTTGTTTGTAACTACGAGTATATTATCATCATCACTGCAATCAACAATTGCAACAACAACGTTAACATCAAATGACAGCGAAGGTGTTTAGAACAACATCGAATAGAAACATACATACTGTCTTTGAGGGGAAATGAAAAAAATGAAAAAGCAATGCCGACAAACTAAGTGTTTATTGCAAAATGTTAATTATGACAGCATCAAAAAGATAGAAACTTCACAGACTTATTGGCAGACTTTAAAAGCAAAAAATTGCAACCTGGTTGAATTTTTTATACCCTAAAAGCGCTTTTTTTTTATTTCCTATACCTACTCGTGAATATAGGCAAACAATTTTCTGCTAGTGGAACATCGACACATATGCCATAAAAATCAAATGAGTTGATGCTTCTCATAAGATTTGACAAATTCAAAGTGCATATGTATGTGTTTGGGCGCACTGCACTACTGCCCTAAATAAATATAAAAACGAAATGGGTAACTACGTTCTTTCACAAAAGATGGGCTGTAGCACAATTAAAGGTTGCCATCTGTTTATTTGGGTCTGGAACAAAATGACCTACTTTTTATGTCTTTGGCTTTTTTTGTTATACAAACTAAATAATATTTGCCAATAATCAATCTTACTTCTCAAGTACAGCACCATTTCATTTGTAATACGTAAAAGACGATAATGATAAACGTAATGATATTTAGCGTCAGCGAAACAAATGACAATGACGACGAAAGAAATGAACAGACAAACAAAAATTGCGTAAAATCAACATTCATATTTCGCAGTCATACAGCAAATATTTAAATATTGCATTCAAGCGTTTCTCTCCATTGCTTAACAATAACAACAAAAACCACAACAACTTTTATAAACATGACGCGTGATCAACGTCAAAACAGCAACCGACTGGTCAGATTAGGCAAAATGTTAAAAGAATCTTCCTCAAGCGCTTAACACACTATGCATATGATGAGAAATTCAATCAATCATTTAAACAATTCCGTGATACGAGGGAAATTCAATCAGTCTTTATAATCTTTTTATAACGGGTTTTTTTTCAATATAATTTTATTTTCACCTCAGTTTACTTTATCCAGCGATTCATAACTTTCTGTAGCCCTCCACAAAGTAAGGTTTCTAGAGGTCATCAAAGTAAGCTTTTGATTTAGATACTAAAATTCCCAAAAAGAGAGAGGCAAATAGTACAACAAATTACAATTTGTTTTGAATGTTCTAAAGTAATGGAAAGTATGACAAACCTCCATCTTGCGAAGTACTTGGAATCCACGAGTTATAAAACAATCGGCAATACAGAAAATCCCGCTAGTATTTGGAAAGATATGTCCACGCAATGCACGATTTCGGCGAAAGTAGCTAAAGATATTTATAAGCGTTTAATAGAGTGTGACTTGATGCTCTGCTGTCAAAACTTTTTTTGTTCTCTGCGAAAACTTATATCAAGCATGGATCCTAATATACAAGTTCTTGTCATACGAGTTCAACATTATTTCAAGGCAGGGTTGGTAAAGTTGTACAATTTAACAATTTTTGGTATAATTTGAAACTGAAAAGTACAATGATTTATTTGGTACAATATAATATATATTATGGTTCATTTTGCGGACTGTTTTAAATTTCAACTGTTACTCTTATTTCAAAAACTTTATTTTTAACCCATTTTGTTTAATTTTAAATTTCGTTCCCAGGTAGCCTGTAATAAGAGTAATAATGGGAAAACGATCAGAGATATAGTTAGGATAGTTAAGTAAATGAAAGTAGCTATTAAAATATAGGTGTTAATCGAATGTTTTGTTCGAATAAAATATGGGTTATTTACTACAACAAGGAGAAACTCCTAATAAAGAGAAGGACACATTTTTTGACCTTTTACCTTTTTCTTAAAATCATTGCTAAGATGTCAAAGCTTTCATTACGAGTTTAAAAAGAATCAAAACTCGTTACTGATCTATTCCAATGCAAATCTCTCCTATTTTAACAAGTAGGCTCGTTCAGTCTTCTGATATTATCCACAAATCGCTAATAATTATCTTGTTTGCCGCTTATTGGTTGAGAGCATACATGTTAAGTAATGATTAGATAATACTAATGATTGCTAATTAACCTTCTTTTGTGAAATTCTCTAATTCATTAAACAATTAGAATTAGTTCAACTAATTCCCATTAGATAATTGAAATTTGTATTCCAATGGTAAAACTAATTGCAATTAGTTGCCATTAGCAAAATAAAATGTTTAACCTTTACAATTAGAAATCTAATTGACTTCTGCTAATGCAAGTAGATATTCAATTAGCTTGAATTAGAATCAATTATTTTGATATTTTCAAAAACCAAAAAAAATAAAATATTCATAATATGAATTTCACATATATATATATATATATATATATATATATATATTAGTTATGTACATATATTACATACATGCACACTTATTTAACGTACGTACTAACTGTTTAATAACTACAATGACCGGGTATATTCGCTTTCAGCAATACGAGCTTTTCAAAAGAAAAGTCCGTCAAGCGACCCCGCCTTGATAACAATTACGGTAATTGAATTACCACTTGTTTGCACATACAGTGACTTACATCATTATTCGTTCACTTCAATAATTCTTTGGAAAAAATTTATTTATATCAAAATAATTGATTCTAATTCGAGCTAATTGAATATCTAATTGCATTAGCAGAAGTCAATTAGATTTCTAAAGGTAAACCAATTTTTTTTGCTAATGGCAACTAATTGCAATTAGTTTTACCATTGGAATAAAAATTTCAATTATCTAATGGGAATAAGTTGAACTAATTGTTTCATGAATTAGAGAATATAAGCCAATTGCATAAATTGCTAGTTCTAATTGGAATTTAACATGTATGGTTGAGAGTATGATAGGTCCCGTGCCCATAGATTTTTATATAAATAACTACCGAGTAACAATATTACATTTCAGTAGCAATCTTTTTTTGCATTGTTATTAATTTTTTTAACACAAAAAGTACTAAAAAGTGTATTTTTAAAATATAATAAGTTTTGGCGCTTATAATAAATTAAGATTCTATCGCATCTGCTAAAGAAAAGTGTACTGGCTCGATCTTTAAATGTTTCCACTTTTTGCGAAGAATCGGCGACCACAAAAATCCTACATTATTTTGACAATTCTTTTTAGTTCAAAATTATACATTAAATGTAAAATGTATCTTTTAAAATCTTGCGAAACTAAACTTATATTGAACGAGTGCGATTTATGTAAATATTAGTAGTATTAATTGATTTTTGTAACTCTGTACTTTAGTAATGACAAAATATCATATAAATAAAAAAACAATTCCAAATTTAATAATAAAGATTCCCAGCAAAAAATACTGCTTCGTCGTATGCAGGTTTGTAAAGGAAAGACGAGTTGTTATCGCTTACGAACCTGCTTAAGTATGACATGATATTTGTTCGCGATGTCCCACTTAGTAGCATTTGCTTTTAAGCGCTCAATGCAGCGCAGTATAGATGTTCTAAAATCATACGGTATTAAGTTCGTAACTCGTCCTAACTCCTCGTAAATTCGAAATTTGTTTAAATCTGCCTTACAGTTGTGCTTTTTAGTATGCACTACTGTAAGGCGAAATGTAAAAAATTCGTTGTTTTTTGAAAACTTAACATTTTATGACATACAAAATTGCATTTATTTAGGTAAAATATATGTGCTTACTAGAAGTGATTTTGTATGGCAGGAAAATATTTTACTGCTTCCAAAAATCAATATTTTTTGCTGGGTTGTAACAAATTTAAGTTTATTATATTATAAATAAAAAATTTACTTAACATACAAAATCTATTTAGTAGATACAATTTGAGTCCAAAAAGTACAAGTTTCAAGGGTACCATAAGACGCCGTTCTTTCCACCTCCCTAATTCATGTCTGTGAAATATTGTCATCTAAATGTAAGGTATTATTACTACATACACCTACATTTCAATATTTAAGTGTTTATTACCAAGTTTATACGTTGCCTATTCGCAAATAATTAATTCACTGTTTATGCGGCAAATTGCACCTAATTATTAATTTTTTTTTTTTTTTAATTGTTTCTGTTGCTTAGTGATGTTTTCTGAAATGTTTAATGTTGTGATCGAACATAATAATTGTTTTTACCATTAAATTAATGCAAGATTGGAGGAAATTTTCCATTAATTCACACAATACATTTTATATTTAAAAGAAGTGGCAACGCCATACGGGTTATTTGCAAATAGTGTCGTTAAGCAGGAATTGCTTTCGTGAGTTAACTTTTCGCAAATAAAAAATTTCTTCACTGCTTATACAGCAAATTTTTCTATTTGCAATATTTTTATTTGTGAATAAGTGCTGCGTATAAACGTAGTAAATGTCAATTAGTTGTAAGCAATGAAATGTTTGTAAAACGAAATTGAAAATAAATCACTTCTTATTAATAAAATTTTTGGGAATTTACATATTAATTATTTAATATTATGCTAATTACCCATAACGTTTTATAATAAAAATGCAATTTATTTGTTGGGGGAAAGAGCTAGTCCCTATACGTATTTCACTGGTTGCTCAGGCCAGATCATCAGGGAACCGTTTTCCTAATTTTAGAGAAGGCAAAAATACTCTATAAGAAATAAAATTCTACAAAACACAATGAGAATTATGATGTTAATAGAATGATATTACAGACTATTAAAGCTTCAACAAAACACCAACAAACAAACCACGTTTTTTTCCCTACTGTCCTTCTACAATTGGATGGTTTTTTGCCATCACTGATGATCTGACTAACCCTCGTAGAATAATATTAATACACAAAACTCACATTTGTTTATATTGTTCATATGTATGTGCTCACATATGTACATTTTTGTTTGGTTCTAATGTGAAGCATTGATGGAGCTCGTTGCCATCTAGACATGATAAATAATTGTTGTATTTGATTTTTAATGTGCATTTATTTGTTAAACTATTGAATTATTAAAAAATATTCTCTATTGACTGACTTTTGCTTAATATGGAAGTTTAATATTTTCATGATAACAAAAAGTGCGGCAATTGTCTTTAATGTTTTATTTTTTCAACCGTTTCAATAGCAACTCTTATTTCGGAAAGAACTTTTTTAGTTTTACTAATTTATTTGAATCATCTGTTAGATATAACGGTCAATTACTCATTCCAAGCAAAAACAAAAAAAACGATCCCAAAAGGCCAATAAGATCTATAAATTGTAAATCTAATTTAATGCGAATGCGGATAATTAAGAATACCTGTGTAGCTTGTCATTGCATGTTTACTTTTTTGACGCCTACTTATTGGATCCAAAGCCATATTTACGATATAGAAAAATAATATATACATATATTCTATTTAATATATCGAATATACAAATTGCATTCAGATACAAATTTAAATTATGATGTTTTATTGATTCAATTATTTATTTAATTATTATTTGAATCAATAAAAAAATACATTAAAATTATATCTGAAACTAATTAAAACCTTTAATTGGTGCAACAGTTTTTTTTCTGAGTATGGAGTTACAATAAGTCACTTCTTGTGTAGAAAAAATCCTGGTTCTACATAATTTTCTTCCCTGAGTTTTAACAATAGAGTATTTGACAACATGCAATCAGTTCTGTTAGATTTCGAGGTTAAAAACAGAAATAAATTGGCGAATAATGACATCATGTTGCTGATCACGTTTTGTTTACTAACGGCTCCATACAAAATAGGCGACACTAGAGCTAGTATGAATTGCGTCAACTTTTAAAGAGCTATTCTCAGGAGAAAATATCTGACAATCCATCTTCATTTTAACTAAGGAAAAGGTTAAGGGGTATGAGATGATGTATGTAAGTTAAAGAGTTGTTATTGACCTCGGACGGCCTCTTAAATAACTTTGGCCACAGATTTCAAACATGTTTTGTGCCTGGCCTTATTTAATTCTTCTGGACTGAAACCATTTTTAGCTTCCCCACTGGGAAACCCCAAGAGAAAAGACCGGTTTCTGAAATGAGTCAAAATTTAATATTGAAGAGCACTATTTGGCCTGCCGGAAAATCCCAGAAGTAGCAGTCGGTTGAAAATAGGGATATCTGATTGCTTAAGAGATTACTTACTTAATACCGCGGTCCGACAAATCACTATTTTATAATAGTAAATGTTGGGACAAAGCGATAAAGATTTCGGTATTTACGCCGAGACCTCTGATTATATGCTTTGTAATTTTCTTGCAGTCTAAAAGCAAAATTTCTCTGGGGTAATGTCATGATTCCAAGAAAATTATATGTTATGCAAAAAAGTAGCCTAAAAGTTTCTATGCATCGTCGTCTGGAAGTTTAGTATCAGTTACAAAGAGTGTCTTCTAAGTAGTTTACTTCAGCATTTCAAGACTGAGCTGATTTATTTAACTGAAAAATTGAGAGAGAAAAAAATATATTTTTAGGTTTTGGAGTCTATCACGGAACAAAGCGTGCAGTTGTCAGATCGTTTTAGGTTTCACAATTTAACTTAAGACTATTAGGTAAGTTTTTGAAATATTTCCAGTTTCAAAATATAACTCTCAAAGTTTGCTTACAATTGATAATATACGGAATCGTGTGACTGTTTTGATAGATTGTTTAGAGCTTTTCCTCGCAATCCTGATGCATTTCTTCAAATTATTGTTGACTAAAAATTGATTTAACAATATACACCGGAAATAAAACAACGGTCAATGCCATGAAATCAAGTGAACCCGTTCGAAAAACAAGTACAGTGAAATTAGCCTTTAAGGCTACAACCATGGTTTTCTGGTTGTGCAAGATTTTATCAACATTAACTATTCAAAAAGAGAGAAAATAATAAATGGAAAATTCAATATTATAGTTGGTCAGTTGGTCCTCCATCTGCTACACTCTACTGCAGGTATGTTGGCATCCACCTTATTATTCTCTACACATGCCGAATTTTACCTGCATCCAAATTTTAAGAAGGGGAAGTCTATTTGAGGATCTTCTGAAGTCTCAATTTAGGGAGGACTTAAAAAAGTGGAAAAACGCTAGATAAATTTTACGGAGGCAGACGAATCCTGGTGGAAAATTAAAATAGAATTGCTTAAAAAATTTTTATTTCTATATTTCTGTAAAGGTTCAATGATTTCTCCTTCATATTCGATAAAAACATTTCCTTTTGATTACATACATATGTATGTCTTCCTTGTAATAAAAGGTTTAATAAATAATGTGAATTTAAAATTAAGATTTACTTTGTAAAAAAGGTTTTGTAAAAAAATCATCATTATAAAGAAAAAGGCAAAGTTGTCTTACAAACATTAATGGTGTCTAAATATTGCTCCCTATAGGAGCAATCGGAATTAATATATACTTATGTATATATAAATAAAAATGTGTAGTTTTTTATCTCGTATTTGATTTTTCCGTTTAAGTTTTTTCGTGTTTTAAGATTTGCAGATAAAAAGACTAAAGAAAAAGTCCGCAATTAGATAACAACATGTAATTACCTTGTGAAACAAGACTTAATTAACAATCACTTTTTTTATTCATTGAAAGAAAAAAAGATAAAAAAAACTGATCACGATCAATAACTTTTAACGAGTAGTATTGGGGGGTGTCATAAGTTCCAGCGTAATTTAGCATTTAGAAAGTTTAAGAAAAGTGAGAACAAAAAACTGCCCCAAAAATAATGTTTGATGTGAAAAACAAAAATAAAACTAGCCGAATAATAGATCTTTTTCAAAAAAAAAAAAAAGCAAAAGAAACACTACTATACACGAATTCACTTGTTTGCCTGTCAATTTGGAATTTACTTTGATGTTGACTGTTGACTGTTAAAAGTGCTAGGAAAATTGCACAACATATTTGTGCCTGTACCGGCGTCACAAAAAACAATTTATCAACATGTGTTGTTCATACTTCATTCATACAATGGGTCTCACTCGATGTTAAAACAGCCACAAACGTAGAAAAAAATTTAAATTGAAGCAATTTATTGATTGATTTTTCGTACATATTTTTGTACGCTTTGATGCCTTTGTAGTTGTTGTTGATATAGAACTCAAATAGTTGGTTAAAAGCCAGCATGATTAAAATGTAGAATTTTTTGGTTTTTGATTTTTTATAGATTCTGGCAGCGAGTCCGGCTCACATAAAAGTATTAGGGAAAAAAGACCATCGGGACCATCGGATGGCAAACCAACCAGAGTAAGAACGGTGCTCAACGAAAAGCAATTACACACATTAAGGTAATTAAAAAGAAATATTAGAACTAAAAAATATGAATCTATTTATTTACTGCTCATATTTCAATGTCATTTAGAACCTGCTATAATGCTAATCCGCGACCTGATGCGCTCATGAAAGAGCAACTGGTAGAAATGACTGGTCTTTCACCACGCGTCATACGAGTGTGGTTTCAAAATAAACGTTGTAAAGACAAAAAGAAAACCATACAAATGAAATTACAAATGCAACAGGAAAAGGTAAACAAAAACTTTAAAATTAACAAAAAAAAAAATATGTAAACAGAATTTAAAAATGCTTTAATTTACGCTAAAACATTTGCATCTGCTTTAATAAAAGTTGTTTTGGTTTTTTAAGGAGGGCCGAAAACTTGGCTATGGTGCTATGCAGGGTATTCCTATGATAGCAAGTTCACCGGTAAGACATGATTCCCCTTTGAACCTGCAGGGTATCGATGTGCAAACATATCAACCGCCATGGAAAGCTTTGTCCGATTTTGCCCTGCATGCTGATCTCGATAGCAATGGAGCCATTAACCCCCACACACCAGCATTTCAACAACTAGTCAATCAGGTAGAGTTTCATAAATTAAAAACGCTAAAGGTTGCCTAACATGACTCACAAGTAATTAGATCTGTCTAATTACTTGTGCATTGAATAGTAAGTGACTTGGTTTTGTAAGTCAGGAATATTCTTGTAGGTTAAGGCAACTAAAGATTATAACTTAAGATTTTTAGTTGTTGTTTTACTTTGTACTTAAGTTAAGTAGTTTCAGGTTTAGTTGCGTCTTTTTGCGTTTATGTTTAAATTAATATTTCAATTTTATTTCTATTTTCACTACAGATGCATGGGTATGATTTAAATGGAATGCCTCCCTTGCAGCCACACCAACTGGGACCACATCCGCCGCCACCAGGTCAACAAATGAATGGGCCACCCGGTGGCAGTATGGACTCAGGAATTACCTCACACCATCATCCAGATAGTACAGATTCCTATGTGACCTATTTGGAAAGCGATGATAGTATGACAGGCAGTCCGTAGAAAAACGAATACAAAAGTATCTAATGTGCTTCTTTTGTTGCTTCACAAACAGAATCCAAACTAATGTTGACGCCTTCATCATCATCCACCTCATCTTTCTCTACTTGTGCATCATCTGGATTATTAGCATCAGCATCATCTTCAACCGCCACATCTATAGCATCACCTCCAGCATCCTCTCTGGGATTTGCAGTTACGCACAACGCCAACAATATCCGTAATGGGAATAAAACAAGTGACATTTCTGGTAGTTCAACATCGGCACAAATGCCTTCAGCCACAGAACAACTGTTGCACATGCTTAAAAGAGTAACGGGCGGTTTAACACCACCTCCAGCATTACAACCACCACAACAATTACATCCCTTTGGCGCCATGCCACGACCAACTGGAATTCTGTGAAGTCAATAAATCTTGTATGTATAATGTGGGTTAAAATCAGGGATTGTGCAATACAACCAACAAGTTTCAAAATAAACAACTTTTTTGCCAAAACAATCACTATCTTTTCTCCTCTTTCCCGCTCTTTTCAAATACTCAATATCGAATTGAATTGTAACCTCAAAAATTGTACCAAAAAATAAATACATATTTGAAATATTAGATGAAATTAATTAAATTGATTTGTTAAATGAGTAAAAAAGAGAAAAGCAACAAACACTAAGGACATTCTAACACAGACTTGAATAATAGCATTTATATTTTAATTTATAACAGTTTTTGTGCACGTAGCGCTGTCCTGTTAAAGCTTCATTTAGTTTAGATCGATATCAGCCTATTTTGATGCTCCTAAAGACAGCTGCCATGTTTTTGACAAACGTTTCGTTTCGCTGACGTAAGGTGACTCATAGCTTTTTTTGTACATTATATACGTTTTCATTAGAGGCATTAAGCAACGACGAAACTAACTGGAATTCTAAAAATATCATTATTTGTTGTAAAAAATTATATTATAAACTAGCTGTGCCCTCCACGTCGTAAGGGTTCTGACAATATTTTGCTCGATTTTGCTTTGAAAGTATTCCACACCAATTGTAAGACTCTTACTTTTATAGTACTTCAGTTATGGTTTATGTACATATTTACTTTATATATCCCTGGATAAAATTCTAAAATTTATAAAAAAAAGTTCTAAAGATTATTGTAAAGGTGTGTAAAACAGTGATTAAAAATGATTGACCATTTTCATATGCATTGTAATTGCTTAACTTTAAAATATTTTAATTCCACAAAGTAAAAATACAAATCAATTACAAATTGTATTCAATTGGTGCCTAATGTTACGCAATAGTGTTTAAAATATCCCAGTTTTAGACCGAAAATTTCAGTACCTTTAACCGGAATTTGCGTTTTCCTTACTTAGAAGATTTTATATAACATTTCAAAAACAACGATTTTAAAACTGGATTCACCGCTTGTCCGGGCAAAAATTTTTTACTGAGAGTTTTATGTAGCATTCATTCACTCATTTCGAAAAATTTGTCCGGACAAAAAAAATTATTTCTATTGTCCCTCTTTTATTTTTCCAAGTGTTTACATTTGTCAGCTCTTCATTTTGCAGAATATTCATAAAGCCGTTTCTAAAGCTGAAACTCCATACTACGCGTTCTATGCGCACACGCTTTACACGCGTCTGTCAAAAAAGTAAGATCAGTGTAATTGTATGAGACAAGTTACAAGCACATCGCATAGAATGCTTGAGACTTTTCTACGCTTCGCAAGCACCATGAAAAAAACCAGCTGTTTTCATAGCCAAGGATGGTAAATTATATTATATTTACAATGCTATCGATAAATATTTTTGTGTCATGGATTACTTTTTTATGTATTTTTGTATTAAAAAGGTTGTATTCTTAAAAAAAGCATTTTGTAATAAAGTTTACAAATACTTTAAAGTATAAAATTCATTAAAATAAATTTTTACAACAATTCTTTCATCAAAAAAATTTTCATTTTAGTTGTCGACTACTTTTACGTACTTGTCTCATCTCTGTTATGTTATGTTTATTTATTTATATCAATTTATTAAAAACTGTAATTCAGAAGCTAATTAATGATTTTTGCACAAAATATTATGTGCATAAACTTAGTGAATTCCAAAAATTATTTTAAAATTCCTATTTCACTCCCTATTTTAGCAAAAATTGTTTTTATTTCATTTATACTACAGCTGCTCAAAACAAAAACTTGGCGCATAAAAAGCGTTGCATGTAACTTGAAGTTTGAAAAGTATAGAACCCGTATAAAGTATGAAAAGCATACAAAGCGCGTACGCGTAGAACACGTGGTATGGACTTTCAGCTTAAAACGTAACTGTTGGGCTCAACAGTTGCCAACAATTCCGTAGCAGTTGAGCTCAACAGTTACGTCTTATGAACGTGCCCATTATAAATAAATTGGCGTAAAATTACATATAAACATTTGCATCGAAAACTGAAAATGTGGTAACTCAATTTAGCTTTTTCTTAGAGAATTATATTTGGCGGCAACTCAGTTATATTTTGTCCGGACAAAGATTAAAATTAAAACAGTTCAAGCTGAGTTGTCCGGACAAAATCACTTCTCCCACTCTCTGAGAGAAATGTCAAACTACATGTAAAAAAAATTTTATTTTGGGTGGACAAAATGGATGCATCCAGCCTAAAATGATTAAAAACCAGTTTAAATTCGGCATTTCTGTACGAAATAATTTTAATATTAAAGCTTCTGTAGTCCAAAAATAACACCGAACGTTTCAGACATGAAAATATGATCCACAATAAAGGCAGAGAAGCATAAAAAAATTCTTACATATTTTCACAGATCCAGACGTTCAGACTTCAAACAGTCCTGATTAAAAAATTTGTGTCAAAATAGTACGTTGCGGTATGCAACACGCACGAAAATTTAAACATAGTATTTGACTAAAATTCCTTCTGTTTCCAAAGAACAATTTATTGAAAAATGTTACCGGTTTAGACTTGAAATTAAATTCTAGATTTTATTAGATAACGATTCAAGGCGGAAAGCAAGCAACATGCAAGCTTGACTTACATACTGCTGTGCACATTTAATGTCGTCGCCATAACAGTCGCTACACTATTGATGGTATTCAAAATCATTTGTCCTGAAAAGAATAAGGGGAAATAATACGATACTGCGACCAAAAAAATCTATGGTGGTCTATATCAAATTTTTATATTAGGAAACCTAAAATGTCAAGCAAAATTGAGCTGAATTATGTACTGAGAATGGATGAGAGAATATTTATCCTAGTGTTGTCCAAAAGCTGGTCGCATAACAACAAACATTACCAGTAATTATATTGAACTTTGGGAAATCGCATAGACCAAGCTGTGAGATGAAACAGTAGTATTTTGTTATTTTTTTTTTTTTTTTATTATTATTCTCTCTTTTATAAAATGTTATGGGTTAATCGCATATTAAATATGTAAAATTAAAATTCCCAAAAATAAAAGAAAATCAATATTCAATATTCCCAAAAGTTGTTTAAGAGTGCCTCTATGAAATGATTGGTAGTGAGCTAGTCTATCAGTCTGGAGGTAGCGGGTTCGGTTCCGACCAAATACTCTGGGTGTTTTCTGCAGACAAGCAAGAAGCACCGCAGCTAGTGTTGTCTTGAAAAAAATACATCGCTCAATATGCAATTGCTTGTGCAGACTTTCTTACAACACTTGCTAATTTTTAATTCTCTTGCCAGAGCAAAATTAGTTTAGGTTGATATTTATTTTGTCACCCCTTACGTCTGCATTAAGTGTTGCAGAAGGGCAGTAAGAAAAAGAAAAACGTAGTTTGTTTGTTAGTGGTTTGTTAAAGCTTTAATATTTTGTAATGGACTTCTTTTTTTGACAGAATTCTCATTCTGTTTTTAGAATTTAATCACTTATAGAACATTTTTTACTGTTTTAAAATTAGGAAAAGGGTAGCCTGAGAAACTAGCTTTTCCCCCAACAAATAAATAATATTAAATAATCAAAAGTTTGTTTCTATATTTTATTTCCTCTTGAATTTTTTTACGTGGGAAAGTATGATCTGCATAAAAAAGCTGAAAAGTATGCTCTACATAAAAAAGCTGTGAGCCCCTGTTCCAGTCGAAAGAAATGCCAACAAGCAATATTACATGATGCAATGGAGAGATACAATGAAATGTTCTCTTTTGGCAAAGAAGTAGATTTGATTAATTAAGGCTGTGCACCTCTCAACGAGTCCGGAATTTCTAAAATCAATCAGGTATGTTCTGTAATCCGAAACCTAGTGAAATTGAATCCGAATGAAATTTTAAATTGTCATAACTTTTAAATCTTACAACATTTTGATATTATTTTTTATACATTTGATTAAAGACCATTCACATTCACTTCCTTGATTGCTAATGTTTTAAAATAATAGGCGCAACTAAGTTATATTTTTCTTTAAAAATTTATTCGATTTCAATTTCACTCGGTTTCGGATTACAGAACATACCCGAATGTTTGAGAGTTGGAATTACTTTTGTTTCGCTTTCGATTATTAAAAAAAAAATATTGGCAAGTGTATCGGTCCTTCTTGGCAAAGAACAAAATGAAGAGTTTAAAGCTTAAATGAGAAGATCTTACAGATCTTTTTCACAAATTGCTTGTGATTTCCTTGCAAGTTCGGGAAACCTGAATTAATTTAAATACGATTTCTTTAGTAAAATAAACAATTTATTTACAACTCTCTTCGCCTGTTTTTTTCTTGCTATACAAAATGTTTAACAAGCTTTTCCAAATAATAAAATCATTTTGATTTGAAAACGACAAAAAAATCAATTTGATTTAAAAACACAAAAATGCTCACTCACTTCAAAAGTTAAATATTTTTTGTTTTTCAGAAGTAAAAAAATTTTAAATTTTTATTAAATCTATTCATATTTTTAATTGACACAAATCATGTTTTAATGTAAATAAAGTTAAAATTCTGTTTACTTTTTCTTTGCTTCTGTAATGTAAAGAAAGTTTTAAAAATACAATTTTAAAATAAATTTAAACCAAACACAAAAAGAACATACAACAAACATACATATGTACTATATTGTCGTATTCGCTGTAAGAAATAATAATTGTGTATTATAATAAACAAATTTAATAAAACAACAACTAACATGACTTTATATATAACAAATTTATATTAAAACAAATTAAATAAATAAACGAAATTGTAAAATAGTATTATGTAAAATTTTATTGTTTTTCTGTCTTTAATTCTTCTTTAGTTATTCGAATTGATTTATTATACTTATTCTTACTATTATTAATTTAATTATAGACTTAAGTAAATAAGTACTACAAAAAATAATTAAAACAAATGTTTATATATTCATAGTTATTAAACAAAAACACAGAAAAAATAAAAGAAATAAAAAACTTACAACTCCTCTGTATTTTTATCTCTTTTCTGAAATGAAAAACCAGTAATTTTAGTATTCATAGAAAATGTTTGAAAATTTAAACAAAAAATAAAAAAACAATATTAAAAGAAAACTCTGTGACTTTTATTTTAACGATAATTTAATTCTACAATAACAAAACTCTAAAGTGTAAGTTAAATTTAATATCTAATTCAAATAGCTCTCAAGGACTAAAGCTTACATTTTTGTTGGTTACAGAAACTAAGATGGCATTCACACGATAATTTTTAAGGCATTTATTATTTTAATTTTTTTTTTTTTTTTTTTTATTTTAAACTTTCTGCAAGAACCCATGAGCACTTACACGATGAATGCTAAAACACAAAAACAAATACAATTAGTTATAGCTTACTTATAAAAAATTATTATATTCTTATTCACGGCATCGGCTTGGCCTTGAAGCAACTTGAAAAAGTATCTAGTATGTATGCATTTGCCTTTTCTAACTCAAGGCATAGATTGATACAGTTTCATCATGAATCATTCTTTAAACTTTTAGCAGATTATTGGGGGTCGTTGACGTGATGAAAGATTCTTTTTTCAGATCCATCTGTATTTTACCTAAGGCTAAAAACAACGAAAACGCACGCTATTCTCACATCAAAAATGTTCCCATCAAACCTGTTTTTTGATAGACTATACGTATTAACACGATAACAATTTTTCATTTTGCATAGGAAGTATCACCCTCGCCCTCCATTCAAATTCAGTCTGTGTTTTTTTTACACAATGTATCTTATTTAGGGGGTTACTGATGCAAAATTCCAAGGCGCTAACTATTGCAGTTCTTTAGAACAGGATAATAATTTTTTACTTTGTATGGGGGGTACCACGCTCACTGTCCCAATTCAGTCTATGTTTTTCTATAGTATACGCGTGGGTCTAGGTTTTACTTGTGCCCACTTTAAAGACCATACCTATTATAGTTCTCTATGTACACAATAATAATTTTTCACTTTGTATGGGAGGTACCACGCCCGCTCTCCCAATTCATTCTGTATTTTGGCAGATTATGCGCTTTAGCACAAAGGCTTCTCTTGTAAAGTTTCAAGGCGCTATCTATTGTAGTTCGCCAGGAACACGATAATAATTTTTCACTTTGTATGCGAGGTACCACCCCCACTATTTCAATTCAGTCTGTGTTTAGCTAAACTATGTACGTTAATATGGCGGTTATTGGTGCAAAATTCTAAGTCGCTACCTAGTGTAGTTCTCTAGATACAGGATAATAATTTTTCACTTTTTATGGGAGGTACCACTCCCGCTATTCCAATCCAGTCTGTGTTTAGCTAAACTATCTACGTTAATATGGCGGTTATTGGTGCAAAATTCTAAGTCGCTACCTAGTGTAGTTCTCTAGATACAGGATAATAATTTCTCACTTTGTATGGGAGGTACCACTCCCGCTATTCCAATCCAGTCTGTGTTTAGCTAAACTATCTACGTTATTATGGTGGTTATTTGTGCAAAATTACATAATAATTTTTCACTTTGTATGCGAGGTACCACCCCCACTATTTCAATTCAGTCTGTGTTTAGCTAAACTATGTACGTTAATATGGCGGTTATTGGTGCAAAATTCTAAGTCGCTACCTAGTGTAGTTCTCTAGATACAGGATAATAATTTTTCACTTTGTTTTGGGGGTACCTCTCCCGCTATTCCAATCAAGTCTGTGTTTAGCTAAACTATGTACGTAAATATGGCGGTTATTGGTGCAAAATTCCAAGGCGCTAGCTAGTACAGTTCTTTAGATACAGGATAATAATTTTTCACTTTGTATGGGAGGTACCACTCTCGCTATTCCAATCCAGTCCTTGTTTAGCTAAACTATGTACGTTATTATGGTGGTTATTTGTGCAAAAAAAAAAATTCACTCAATTTTTTAATTTTTTTCACACAATATCAAATTTGAGATTATGTCACAAAATCATATGATGCACTTGTAACAATCAGAACACTTGTTTAGCAAAACAATCGATTTTTATCTCATTAATCATTGTTTTTTTATTAATTTTTTTAACAAAATATTCAAATTAAAACGATGATTAGTACGAAAATTAATTTATTTTTATCAAAATACTCATCAAAAAATGCGAAGAAATTAATATTTTCAAAAATCGATTATGATAAGATCAATTACCAATGACGTCCAAAGAGAAAAGAAAAATGATAACAAATTGCTATTTGCATCACTCCGTGCAATGCTCTCCAATACACAAACGACCAAAATGTATTCAATACTAATGAATGCTGTATGCGGTACAAAAAATGCCTGCGGCAAAAACACACTCACTTCACATACGCACCGCACACACATGCGTTATCGGATTTCAACCAAACTTCATATAAACCATATATGGGCCACTGTCTACGTAGTGTATAGGTTTGGTTGAAATCGCACGGCGCGTTTATGATGAGTTCGGCGACGTACATATACGGACTTATTTTTATATATATAGATAACTATAAAAAATTCATTGGAATTACTAGCATATCAAGTACAAAACTAATGCAGCTGTACATAATTAGATAGAATATCATATTTTTAAAAATCTTTCTGAAAGAAAAGTTAATATTTTTTATTATGGTTGATAAGTATCCAAAAGTATATTAGGATTTATTTATTTATTCATAAAAATTTAAAAAAAAAATATAAAAATTTATAAAATTTTTTTTGTAAACCATAAATATGTTTGTAAATTTTAGATATGAAAAAGATTTTTAAATATGAAAGTAAAAGGAACTTCGTAAACTTTAAAAGAATGTATATGTTTCGAAAGTTTCCAGTTTACAGAAAAATAAAATCATATTTAAATATGAAAAACAATTTACTTTTAAAACTTCAATTTTATTACCTATTTTGATATTCCGTAATTCACTTTCTAATGTTGGCCAAAAGTTAATGGAAAATCGCCAACTATTTTAAAAATCGCCAGAAAGTCGCCGTGTCGCCAAATCCAAAATTTGATCGCAAAGTAAGATTAAACATCGCCACGTTTGGCAAGCAATCGCCATATCTCCCAACCCTGCCTTTAAGTTAAACATAGTTTTGTTAGTTTTAAATATAGAATGCCCATGTTAATGTTATTTCTAAGTTTTAACATGGTTGTTAAAACATTTTTTATAAAAACTCTTTTATAACATGACATTAACGTTGTTGTTGTATTTTAGGTTGACAGTAGTATTTGCGAACAGCGCCATCTGTTGCGCAATGGCACTCCTACTATCTGCTATGCAATAAGCATTCAAATAACGTTGTTGGAAAACAGAAAATTATGTTTAAACAGGAAATGACATAAACACATAGTCGTCAATTATAACACATCCACAAATTAATTACGTTGCTCTGCCGGCGTCATGTTTATGTTTTGTTCAATTTGATGACTAGTGAAGACGGCTCTAATGCTAAATTTTGGTACAATTGAGCTGATTTGGTACAATTTTATCATTGGGGTCGTACAATTTAAAAATTGTTATATCCAAACACTAAAACTATACTTTAAATCAAAGTATATTTATATCAAGTACATGCAAGTCTACATTAGAACAACAACAGGCATTTTATTTGTGTAAAATATTGCTAGGTGTCAAAAGTAACTCATAGATGGCAAAGTGGTTACAATTGCACTTTTTTGTAATAAAAAACTTAATATAAATTTTGCTAAATAAAAATAAAAAAATTATAATACAATGATCTTTAGATCAATCTGAATTAAAATAAGTAAAAGTGCTATATTCGGCGGTGCCGAATCTTCTATACCCTTCACCACGGTGATTTTATTTATACAGACATGTACAGCATTATCCTTATTGTTGACTCTTTACTTAAATAAATTCGTATGAGAAAAAATCATTATTCATGAGTTAAAAAAATAGAAGACAAATGAAAATAACTTCCGTTTGCTACAATTGTCGCCGTGTTGTCAGCTACTTAATGATATTGAAGCCGACAGCTACATCGTAAACTCTGACATTGTTGTAGAAATACTTATTTTGCTTTTATAAAATTAAATAACTTTTTCAAAAAATTATAAATATTTCCTCCAAAACTCCATGTAGCTTTGCTGACTTCAAAATAATCGTTTTATTTTTGACAGTTTGTAGTCGGTATCCTGATGATGTCTATGTGTTTAATGCACCTAGGTTTTAAAACAGAGATAACATCTATTTAAAAATCAAACGCATTTAAAAAAATATGTTACTCTATATGCACACATACATACATATGTATATTCTTAATATTTAATATATGTTATGTTACAGTCATGAATTTCATTTTCAAAGAAATATTGAAATTTTTGTTTTAATTTTTCGAAAATTGTGTGTAAAAATTTTTTGTAAAAATATTTTTTTAAAAATTTTTTGAAAAATTTTATTCGAAAATTTTTAAAAATTTTTTTTTCGAATATTTTTCTGTAAAATATCTTTTAAATTTTTTTTTTAAAAAATTTTTAACAAATTTTTTTTTTTAATTTTATTGAAGTTTTTTTGTTACATTTAGGACCTTTCTGCAATCTATATTGAGTTAGAATATAAAGCAAAAAGAAATCCTTACAAAAAAAAAAAATTCCTCATATTGACACATGGGGGTCCTTTTAACTGCTCCTGTTTATCAGTCGGTACCCAGTGGGTCCATTGGCTACCTCTATGTGTATTGCTTTCTATTAAGGTCCCTAATACAAATCAAAGCAGAAAAACCCTACCAATCTAAAAACAAACAAAAATCGCCCCTCGCAGGGAGTTATTGATCCCCCGAGATCTGTATGCACTCCTTGCGATCTACCTGTCACATTCTAATATTTATTTGACAAAAAAAGGCAAAACAGAATCATTAAAGCCGAAAAAAATTAAAAAAAAACGTAAAAAAATATATAAATTTTCGAAACTATGCCTGACAGATTGGTGTGCTTAAATTTTTTGTATATCTTCTGGTGCCTTGGCAAATGACATTACCACACTAACACGGACAGACGGACAGACGGACATCGCTCAATCAACTTCTCTATATATAAGGATCCAGAATATATATACTTTATGGGGTCGGAAATGAATATTGTAGAAATTACACACGGAATGCCAAACTTATATATACCCTTTCCACCTGTGGTGAAGGGTATAAAAAAATATGTTACTCTATATACACACATACATACATATGTATATTCTTAATATTAAATATATGTTATGTTACAGTCATGATTTTCATTTTCAAAGAAATATTGAAATTTTTGTTTTAATTTTTCGAAAATTGTGTGTAAAAATTTTTTGTAAAAATATTTTTTTAAAAATTTTTTGTAAAATTTTATTCGAAAATTTTTTGAAAAATTTTTTAAAAAAATTTTTTTTCTAATATTTTTCTGTAAAATATCTTTTTGAAAATGCTTTGTAAATTTTTTTGAAAAAAAATTTAAAAATTTTAAATTTTTATTTAAAAAAATTTTTTTTAAATTTTTTTTTTTTAAATTTGATTGAAATTTTTTTGTTAAATTTTGGACCTTTCTCCAATCTATATTGAGTTAGAATGGTCAGACTAAAGCAAAAAGAAATCCTTACAAAACAAAAAAAAATTTCATCATATTGACACATGGGGGGTCCTTTTAACTGCTCCTATTTATCAGTGGATACCCGGTGGGTCCATTGGCTACCTCTATGCGTATTGCTTTCTATGAAGGTCTCTAATACAAATCAAAGCAGAAAAACCCTACCAATCTAAAAACAAACAAAAATCGCCCCTCGCAGGGGGTTATTGATCCTCCGAGATCTGTATGCACTCCTTGCGATCTACCTGTCGCAGTCTAATATTTATTTGACAAAAAAGCCAAAACAGAATCATTAAAACCGAAAAAAATTAAAAAAAAACGTGAATAAAATATAGGTGGGCGTGGTTTTTGGCCCACAGCCAATCATGAATGATCCGATGTTGCTGAATTGCAATACCAAAATTTTCGAAACTATGCCTGACAGATTGGTGTGCTTAAATTTTTTGTATCTCTTCTGGTGCCTTGGCAAATAACATTACAACACTAACACGGACAGACCGACATCGCTTAATCAACATCTCTATGTATATGGATCCAGAATATATATACTTTATGGGGTCGGATGTGAATATTGTAGAAATTACACACGGAATGACAAACTTATATATACCCTTTCCACCTGTGGTGAATGGTATAAAAAGAATTCATAAAAAGTTTGTTTGGTGCAACTTAAATCAGAAAAACAAAATTGAAAAATTTCGTTTCCCATCTCTGATGAAACAAAGGAAAGTAAAAAAAAATTATATATTTGGAAATTTTCTTTGAATTTACTTTTTTAAAAATTCAATGGCGCTATTAAAACTGTAAATAAATTTTGACACGTAGAAAGAAAAACAAAAGGAAACGCAAAATATCAGCTAAGCTGACGAATGTACATGATGTAAATACACTTTGCTTTAAATTGATATAATTTTTTATGATGCCTGACAGCGTTGCCCAAAAGAGAAATATTTTCCTACCAAAGTCATCCCTAAAATCTACCAAAACCTACCAATTTTTTTTATCATAAATTAGTTGCATCCTTTATTTTGTCAACTACACAAATTCGTTTGCTGTGCTTTCATAATATCATTTACTACGTTTTCTTTTATTCATTTCAGAGTTGTTTAACTTATACATTTTTTAAATTGTTTTAGTAAACTGTATAGAACTTTGTAAGCACTTTTTTGGAAAATAATAATAAAAATAATTAAAATTGACAAACAATTATTTCTACTAAAAGCACATAAAAATGGAACCAACCAACCAACCAAACTTTCAAATCGTTCATAAAAAAAGAAAAATAAAAATTTTGGTCTGATCGGACCAAAGTGGCATCGCTGATGTCTGTAACAAAATACCGCTAGATATGATCAATAATATGTACCAGGGTTGATAGAGTTGATAGAATTGTACCATTTTTAGTACAAATTGATCCTGAAAAGTATATTGGTACACCTATGACTCTTTTCGTACAATTTAAACATGTTCAGAAGTTTCTTGTTGCGAACTGCATATTTTAAATGCCAACTGTTGCTCATCTCTTAAATTATGTCTCTTCATAGTTTATAATGGGTGATTTTTTTGAGGTTAGGATTTTCATGCATTAGTATTTGACAGATCACGTGAGATTTCAGACATGGTGCCAAAGAGAAAGATGCTCAGTATGCTTTGACATTTCATCATGAATAGACTTACTAACGAGCAACGCTTGCAAATCATTGAATTTTATTACCAAAATCAGTGTTCGGTTCGAAATGTTCAAATGTGACAAATTTTGTTCAGCGATGAGGCTCATTTCTGGTTGAATGGCTACGTAAATAAGCAAAATTGCCGCATTTGGAGTGAAGAGCAACCAGAAGCCGTTCAAGAACTGCCCATGCATCCCGAAAAATGCACTGTTTGGTGTGGTTTGTACGCTGGTGGAATCATTGGACCGTATTTTTTCAAAGATGCTGTTGGACGCAACGTTACGGTGAATGGCGATCGCTATCGTTCGATGCTAACAAACTTTTTGTTGCCAAAAATGGAACAACTGAACTTGGTTGACATGTGGTTTCAACAAGATGGCGCTACATGCCACACAGCCCGCGATTCTATGGCCATTTTGAGGGAAAACTTCGGAGAACAATTCATCTTAAGAAATGGACCGGTAAGTTGGCCACCAAGATCATGCGATTTGACGCCTTTAGACTATTTTTTGTGGGGCTACGTCAAGTCTAAAGTCTACAGAAATAAGCCAGCAACTATTCCAGCTTTGGAAGACAACATTTCCGAAGAAATTCGGGCTATTCCGGCCGAAATGCTCGAAAAAGTTGCCCAAAATTGGACTTTCCGAATGGACCACCTAAGACGCAGCCGCGGTCAACATTTAAATGAAATTATCTTCAAAAAGTAAATGTCATGGACCAATCTAACGTTTCAAATAAAGAACCGATGAGATTTTGCAAATTTTATGCGTTTTTTTTAAAAAAAAAAGTTCTCAAGCTCTTAAAAAATCACTCGTTATCTCAATTTAGGAAAGAATAGTTGCAATTCTTAATTTTACATAAGGTTTACAGGTAGCCTGGAAGTATAAAGTGGGTCCCGCAAAGGTCGCTTTTTGTTAACTATAACGGTAATGTAATAATGGAAAATTGATCTATGGTATAGTTGGTATACTTAAGTAAATGCAAGTAGCTATTGAAGTAGAGGTGTTTTGTTCCAAAATATGCGTTATTTAGAAACTCCTGATAGGAGCATATGGCCAGTTTTTAACTTTTTTTTAAATCATTTGCAAGATGTCTAGTCTAAGTCAGATCCTTGCTATTTTTTACAAGTGGGCTCGTTCAGCCTTCTGATTTTACCTACGAGTCGCTGATGTTAACAAAATTGTGTTTAATATACTATGTCCCCTTCTACATTATGCAACTTTTGTCGCCGCCATTCTTACTTAGTTGGCGAGAGAGTAAAGAGGAATTAAAAGAGGTGCACACATGCATGTACTCCTAAAATTCGTTTTGTCCTCTCATTTGTAGTTTTAATTTTGAAGTTTAAAATGTAAGCAAATGTGTACATTAGCGTTAATTTTTTTCTCGACCAAGCTGTTGTCCAAATCGTAATCTACGATGAATTCTACGAAAGAAACCATGGATCTAAAAACAAAATCGAACTTCCCGATTTTAACGCGAAACTTTTTATATCGTTTGATCAGCAAAAGTTAAAATAGTGACCAAAATTATTTAAAAATCGCCAAATAACTCAATTTGTCGCGCTGAGTATAATTAGTTAAAGTCCACTCTCTATAAAAATTATATCATTAGAATTAAATCAAATTTTAAAAACATTCCTATATCGTTCTTTAATTTTGTAAACTCCAAACGAAAATCTAATGTGTTTCCGCCTTTAATAAAATATGGATATCGTGTATCTGATGATGACGCTCTTATATGTTTGTGTTTTTTTTTTTTTTTGCTACAACGTACTCGCTTTGAAATTTCTTCAAACCTATCAAAAGACTTTCCAGAAATTGATTCTGCTGAAATAGAGTTCGAATTCAAAAGACTTAAAACAACTTTTAACCATGGACCGGATGGTATACCCAACTGTTTACTGAGATACTGCGCAGCTAGTTTGTTCTAGCCTTTATCCTTAATCTTCAACTCATCTATTAGATGTGGCTAGTTCCTAGTCAATGGAAAAGCTCATATATCATGCCGTTATTTAAATCTGGCAGTAAGTCACATGCAAAAAAACTTTAGAGGTACTGCAACTTTCCAAACCACAACATATTGCATTTAATATCGCTGCATCAACATGGATTTAGGAAGCAACCATTACCAACCTTTTACAGTTCACGACGTTAGTCAATAAAGGATTCGTGAAAAATCAACAAACTGATGCTATTTATACGGATTTCAACAAAGCTTTCGATAAAGTCAATCACAAACTTCTCCTTATTAAGCTAAGGGCTTTTCTGCAAATAGTCTAAATTGGATCAAATCTTATCTAAATAACAGAAAACAAAATGTACTTTTTAAAAACCACATATCTAAACCTATAAATGTTAGTTCTAGAGTACCGCAAGGCAGTCATTTTGGTCCAATCCTGTTTTCTTTATTTGTAAATGATCTGCCAAATGTTATAAAATATTGCAACATATTTATGTTTGCTGATGATGAAAAATTTTTCTTACATACAATAAAAATTCGGATCATTTTTACCTACAACATGATATCGATAACTTTTATACTTTATGCAATGTAAACCTAATGCTACTAAATACTAACAAATGCAATCACATGAGATTTAACAGGGGCAACTTCGTCAGTGTCAACTTCTAGTTAGTCAAACAACCTTTGGAATTAGTTAGTTCCATCCTGGATTTGGGTATATTGCTTGACGTTAAGCTCAGTTTTATTCTACACATTAATATGATGGTCAATAAGGCGAGAGGCGTTCTCGCTCTTGTTAAAAGATGGGCAAAGAAATTTATCGATCCATATGTAACTAAGTTTTATATACATCCTTGACCTATTCTTGAATATGGCTCAGTTGATTGGGATCCGTTGTATAATGTTCAAAGTGATCATATTGAGTCTATTCAAAAATAGTTTCTGCTATTTAGCCTACGAAGCTTAAGATGGAATCCAACATTGCATTTGCCTTATTATCGTCAAAGATTATCGCTTATTATTATATTGCCTTCTCTTAAAAGCCAAAGGACTATGCTAAACGTTACGTTTTTGTTAAGAATTCTTAATGGCGACATACACTCTGAATTCATTCTAAGCAGTATATCATTTAATGTTATACACCGACCGACTCGTTACTTCCATCCTCTGGCAGTTAAATGTTTTCGTGTGAACTATGCTTATGCTGATCCACTGAGAAGAATATGTAGGTATGTACCAATTTTAATGAACTGTATCAATTTATAAAACGAAATACATATTATAATTTTCCTTAATTGTTAATTTTTTTTTATTTTCTCTTTGCAAATTATTGTTACATATAATTATTATATTTGTTACTAAAGTCTGTATGCAATTATTATGTAGACTTTTATATATTTAAATAAATAAATATAGAAGAACGCAACAAAACTTCCGTTACCCATGCATTCGATTTGAATTTTATTGTTAGAGTTCCGTGCCCAAAAACGTAATCCTATTTTCGCTACAATGTCTGTCAGTCTGTTAGCGCCATAGATAATCTATGGCGCTAACAGACTGACAGACATTGTAAAAGGTAGACTTTAAGCATAAATTTATACAGTGTGCAAAATTATTAAAGGGTGCTGCTAAAGTGCTACAAATTTACTTATGTAGCCTAAATCAACAAAGAGTATGTACGAGGTCTGTTCAAAAGAAAAGGACAAATTTTGAATTTTCGTGGGCTTATGTTGGTATACATACATGTGTTAGTCATATGTTGGCATTATCGGCCAATTTCTTCGATTTTGACTTCTGGACGCTTCCATTGGGAAGTGGGTCTTGGTTTCGACGTCATAACCATATACCCACGTTTTGTCACCAGCTATGACCCTTTTGAGCACACCTGAATCGTCGTTGCTTAAAAATTAGCAATTTTGGAATAAACTTCGCTGCCACAAAACATTCGAGAAAATTGCATGAGCCGATTGATATGACAACATCCTCTGCAACTTTCCTAATAGTAATTCAACGATTTTCCAAAACAATTTTTTACTGTTTCAATGTTTTCTTATTAACGTAGTTGCAACTGCAGGAAGCTCATCAACAGCCCGCGAAAATTCAAAATTTGTCCTTTTCTTTTGAACAGACCGCGCATATATATTTTTACCCTATAATAAGTAGAAAAAATAAAAGGGGTTTCGATAATTAAACCTTATAGTTGAACATTAATACACCTAAAATTTACACAGATTATATTTTACAACATCTATTGCAAGGTTACAAAAAATTGGCCATATACATCAAATTACATCAACTATTGGGACACCATTTAGTTTCCAAATTCTAATTATGTACTTGTTGTTATAGTGGACTTATCAATACAGGTTTTTTGTAAATTTCAACCGTCTGTCTACAATGGCTCATAAATATGGCTCATAAATATGGCTCATCAAATTAAATGAACTATTGGAATACCCTTTAATTTATAATTTTGAATACTTATACTTGTTATTTTATGGTCATAGTAATCGCCATTCTGTCCAATTTTTAAGTGTTTGTATATACCGATTCAAAAGATAGAGCCATAAATGTCAAATCATGTTACCTATGGGGACACCATTTATTTTTTTATTCCTTTTTTTGTTATCGGGAGCTAAAGTAATACGCACTTTTCTAGAATTTTAAATATGTTCCATTTACGGATCAAAATAAACGTAAATATCATGTATGTTGTATGGGACACCATTTAATTTTTAGAATTAAGGTTTTTTTGAAATGGGACCAATCTGTAAGCATTGCCTTTCTAATAAAAAAAATTCAAAATCGGTTTAGAAATAACAGTTCCGTGGACCCAAATATACAAACAAAAAAGCAACATACAGACGATTTGATAACCTCCTTTTTTCTTGAAGTCGGTTTATAATTAATTCTAAAATAAAAAGTGTGTTAACATTTTTCATTTTCACCCTTAACAAAAGGTTTTTGTTTTGCACTTAGATATAAAATAATTTTGTTTACTGCAACGAAAGTTGCATGAGTAAGGCATAAAAAAGTTTACTTAAAAAGAAAATGAAATACATATGTAGTTTGATTTAAGTCCAATAAGTAAAATTTTAGAAGCCAAACCTATACATTTTAAATTTCATTTACCATCCTTGATGTACATCTCAAATATTAGCTTTAAATATGCAGCATACTTTTAGGATAAGTATATAAAATTTGGTTCCGCAAAAGCGTCATCTGTTGCGAGAAAACAAAGACAGCAAAGACAAAGGTGGTTAAGGTTTTATGTAGAGAATAAAAAATAAATGTAAGTAGTTTATTCAGCGTTGCCAATTTGTATCGTTTGGACCAAAGTGTTAGGTTTTTCATTCTATGCAAGAGTTGGCAGTTGAGTTAATATTTTTTAAAGCTTTTGGTAAAAAAAATTTTAAAAACATTGTTACAACATACGTAGCACTTATTGCCAAATAAAAATATTGCAAATAGAAAAATTTGCTGTATACACAGAGAAGTAATTTTTTATTTTCGAAATGCAAATCCTGATTAACGACACTATTTGCAAATAAGCCAAATGGCGTTACCACTTCTTTTAAATATAAAATGTATTGTGTGAAATTTGAAAATTTGCTTCCACATTGCATTATTATTATTATTATTATGTTCGATCACAACATTTAAGAAAACAGCACTAAAGGGCGTTTCGCACTATAATACAAGTATTAATACTTTTGAGGAAAATTAAATGCAAAAAAAAACTTAAAACTAATTTATTCCAATGTCTTAAAATAATAATCCGTACGTTAATAAGTTAGGGTCAGCCAATATTAAAAAAAAAATTGTAAGCCAATTTCCTCTCAAACTAAAAGAGATAACCTACACATGTGAGCAAATTTTTAATAGATATTTTCAAGATCTACTTAAATTAAAAAAAATTTAAAATTTAAGTTAAAACTAAACTTTTTATGACATTTCCAAAAAAATATATACTAGAGGTACCCAACTTTGAGGTCTTAATCAGAAGCTACCCGGCTCGCAGCTCCACTCACAAACACCTCTGCTTTTCCACTGTAAAATTTCATTAAGATATCTTCAGTAGATCACGAGATACCGAATTATGTCCAAAATTAATCGTTTTCAAACCACTGTGCATTGCGCCGTGCTAACAAGCCGCGATAGAACGTAAACAGATTTATAACAAATGTTTTAACAACTATGTTCAGACGTGACAAAACAATAATTTGGGCAGTTACAGTTAATACTAGCATGATTTTAGTGTTTACTAGATGTGCCCGCCACGTCATGGGCGTCCTGACAATATTTTGCTCGATTTTGTTTTGTAAGTATTCCACACCAATTGTAAGACTCTTACTTTTATAGTCTTTCAGTTATGGTTTATCTATTTACTTTATATAAAGGTACCCATCCCTTGATCAAATTCTAAAATTTATAAAAAATTCTAAAAATTATTGTAAAGCTCTGAAAAGTTAAAATACAAATTTTATTCAATTGACTCCATCTGTTGCGCAATTTTTTTTAAATATCCCACTTTCAAAAATAAAAGGTGCATAACCATGTTTAAAATATCCCAGTTTTTAAAATATCCCACTTTCAAAAATAAAAGGTGCGCAACCGTGTTTAAAATATCCCAGTTTTAAACCGAAAATTTCAGTACCTTTAAACCGGAAGTTGTGTACTTTTACTGCTTTTTCTTCACTTTCTCTTGGAAATGAGATATTTTTACGGAAAAAAGTATTCTATATTGAAATCAGGGTGCTGAGGTACCTCCTCACACAATTTTGTTAAAATCCCTATAGGAGTTTTTTCGTGATGCGAACGCAAAAGAAAAGCAGACAGACAGACGGAAATGAGTTCCTTTTTAACCGACTTCAAAAAAGAAGGAGGTTATCTATTCGTCTGAATGTTACTTTTTTTTATGTATGTAACCGCAGAACTCAGCCATTTCTGAACCGATTTTAAAATTTTTTTCTTTATTTGAAAGGTTATGCTTTCAGGTTGGTCCCATTTTAAAAACAGTTCATTATATTAAACATTAAAGGGTGTCCCCATACAACATACATGTTTTTTTACGTGTATTAAGAACCGTAACTGGCAGCAAATTAAAATTTTAAAAAATTGCGTGCCGCTATAGCTCCCAACAGCAGAAATGAATAAAAAAATAAATTTAAAATTTAAAGGGTGTCCCCATAGGTGACATAATTTGACCTATTTGGGTCTATCTTTTGAACCGTTATAGACAAAACCTTGAAAATTTGACAGAATGTCGATTACTATGACCGTTATAATAAAATGTATAAATATTCAAAATTTTAAATTAAAGGGTGCTCCAATAGTTCATTTAATTTGATGTATATGGCCAAACTTTTGAATAGTTGTTCACAGACCGCTGAAATTTACAAAGAACCTGTAGTGCTAAGTCAGCTATAACAAAAAGTATAAAATTTTGAATTTGGAACTAAAAGGGTGTCCCAATATTTAATATAATTCTATGTATGTGGCCAAACTTTTGAACTGTTAGAGACAGACAGGTGAAATTTACAAGGAACCTGTATTGCAAAGTCCACTACAGCAAGTATACAATTTGAAGTTAGAAATTAAAGGGTGTCCCCATAAATTACGTAATTTGATCTATATGACCCTATCTTTTGAACCGTTAAACACAAACACTTGAAAATTAGGCAGAATATCCACTACTTTCTCTGGTATGATAACAAGTATAAATATTTGGAATACATTATTATTCCAATAATGTATATAATTTTAAATTAAAGGGTGCTCCAATAGTTCATGTAATTTGATATATATGGTTAAACTTTTTAACCGTTATAGACAGATAGTTGAAATTTACAAAGAATCTTTGTGGCCTCTATAACAACAGGTCTTTAATTTAACATTGTAAATTAAAGGGTGTCCGAATAGGTGATGTTATTAGATCTGAGTGCCCCTATCTTTGAAACCGTTATAGACAGAGGCTTGAATGGTGTCCTCATACAAGACGGATACTGGTGAAAATAGCTTAACTTTTGAACAGTAATAGAGGCTTGACATTCAATAGTCTTAATTTTTTTCCTCTAATTTTGGCGCATCTTTTATTTGGTTTAAATCTAATTCTTACAGATTACTTCTTACATTTTTAGTTTAGAATTGGTGCCTTTCTATCTGTTTTGAAGTCGGTTTTTTTTTGCAAAAATTATTCATTATATTTATAGATTATTTTATGTCAAATGTTGAAGGGGAATAATAAATACTCTTCATAATTTTCTCGCCGAAGCAAGACGTGTGTTTTCTACTTAATTTCAATAGTTTTTAAACCTAATAATCGATAGTTGGCCTTAGTGGTGGTAGCTGTGATGGACTCAAAATAGTCGACGTCAAAAAAACGTGTGTATTTAAGTTTTACCAGGTTATAGTCAGTATCCTACTGTGGTCTAGTAACTATTTATGCCTTTGTATTTAACAACAATAAGAATCGGGAATTATCTTTTCACCAAAAGGTTGTTTTAAATTTATATAATTTATTTGTGGAATATAACTAAATATGTTGAAAAAAGAAACAATGGACGACGAAAAACTCAACTCTGATCGCATGGAAAAACAATATTTTATGAATTTTTTGAAAAGATTATCAAATCGTACGACTTGCAAAAAATCATACTTTTTGAGCACATATGCATTTTTTGACAGATCGTACGACGTATGATATAAAATCAAGGTCTTTTGAAAAAATTCATAAAATAATGGTTTTCCATACGATCAGAGTTGCAAAAGCTTGTTTTGTATGATAGTGTGGCATCTACAACGCCATTTTTAAACGATTTTTAAAGTAGGACAGAATTCTATCAGATTTTTGGTTGATTAAATCGTACCATTGTGTAGGATAGTGAAGCCTGGCCTATAGTTATTTATTCAAAAACCAAAAAAAAAGATGCATGCAGATAAACTCAATGAACAAAGAAACTTGATGTTTAGTGCCCAACTGCGAACTAGTAATGAAATTTCATCAGAATTTTATGAGTGTGTTCTCGTTTCGTGAGATTGAGACTAATTTCAAAACATTAACTGCGTTATTCTTTTGGTGTCCGCTCACATATTATGTCAAAGTTGTAGAACTACATAACAGAACACAACATTACGAAACGTCAACGAAAGTCAAGACTAATTAATGATACTTGAACGTTTTTATTTTATTGGCAGCACTCTTCAGCACATAAAAGTATGTAATTGATCAAAAGTTATTTAAGAATATTAATTTTTGTGCATATATCAATTAAATTGAAGTTGAAATGTCCATCGTAAAACGCGTACAGGTGAATGAATTACTAATATAAATATCTATTACATTAGTATTAAAATGTTAACCTAAATCATCTCTACATCCCGTATAGCAATGGGCTACATTTGCCAGAACATGGCACATTTATGACTGCACTTGGCAAAATCCTTTTGATTCGGCTAAGTTGATATCGCGACACCTACAAGGCTTGCATAAGCCCATCTACCACCCAATGAGTAAGTTTTTAATAAATATACAAAATCCTGGAGAAAGTTTTATGTAAAACGTTTTTAACAGTGCTATGCTATATTTCAAAATTAAAATACTAAACAAGTAAAATTAATGGTAAATACATTAAAAGCTTCTTTGTAAACTCTTTATATTCTCTATATCTTCTTACAGATGATTGCGGGGATCATGTCGTTGTTATTAATACCAAAGAAATTGCATTGCCAGGTGATGAGTGGGTAAAGCGAGTTTATTTTCATCACACGGGATACCCTGGAGGTGCCAGCTGGACTCTTGCATGGCAGTTACACGAAAAGGATCCTACTATGGTCATGCATAAAGCAGTGTACAGTTCAATGAAAGGCAATCTGCAGCGACGTTGTACCATGCAGCGACTTCATTTATTTGCTGACGACAAAGTTCCAGAGAAAATTTTGGAAAATGTGACAAACCAATTAAGGTCCCTACGCGAAGTACCGCAACGTTTAGACCATATTGACAAGGAAACATTGGAAAACTTTCCTGCAATAATGGATTATCCAAAAGATTATATATTACGTTAAATTAAAATAAGTATGATTTTGTTACAACAGTAAATAGTGTTTTCACTTTCTTGCTTTCAATATGTGGTTTTCTGGAATAACAACGTATGTCTTATATCAATAAGGAGAATCTAAAGAAGTTCTTTTTGAAATCATAGCTTAGTATAAAAATTTCCGAAATTACTTTTAGCCTCGTAGATGATTAAAAGTTGTAACAAATTCACAGTAAAAAATTCGGAAATAATCTGATGAATCAGATCCTAAGGGAGTTGAAATAAAATAAAGAGATGAAAACATTGAAAGTGTGTCCATATAAAACATATATTGTTAACTTAGCTAGCTACCGTTGAAAAAACGGTCCTACTGCATCAAAAAACAATATTCAAATGTGTTGGGAAATAACATATCGTCGCGTTTATTCTTAAACCACGTAAGCGCCAAAAAGTCGTTTTCAGAAAACGAAAAATACTTAATAACTTCTTTAATATGGGTTTCAAAACAAGTTTTTACAAAACATGGCTGTGTGACTCTCTGAAGGGTAAAGAAACTTTTGTTTTTTTTTTTTTTAATTTTTTACTTACAATTAATTGTAGCCAAATCTGTCGCTTACGTGATTTTGGCGCAACCAACAAATTGTAAATTTCTGTGTGTAAGTTAACATTTATTTTTGTATTTATCCACAAAAAAAAAAAAAATTAACTTTACCAAAAATTGGCCTGAAACTTTCCTGATTTTTTTATTCTTAAATACATAAAACTTAGTGGTTGAGTCTTTAACATTTCCAACTTGAAATATAAAAACCAATTTATTTTGCATGCAAATGTCATTTGTATGGCACTTACGAGGTTTTGAAAATGGATTTTTTTATTTTTCATACAAACTTGTTATGAGAATGTAGTCTGGTGGCAAATGTTATTTTCTACCATAAAAACCAAAAAAGTCAATTTCGAAAAAATGACGCTTACGTGGTTTAAGAAGAAACGCGACGATATGCCCTGTGTGTTTTTGGTATAAATATGGAATGCTTCTCGACATACTTTGGGAACTAATTCACAATAAGTCAAAATCAACTTACGCTTCAATTTATGAAAACCATAGAAAAATCTTTTAGCATTATATTGGATGAGATTGGTGATTGAAACCCCAAAGGCAGGCGTCCCTAAAATGCCAACAAAGTTTTACAAAGAGTGAATGTTAAAATTAATTTTTTTTTTTATTTTTTTTTTTGAGAAATCCTGGTTTTATACATATGATGTCTGTATAAGCAAGATTTTCAATAGTTTATTATTATACAAATTAATAATATAGCTCTTTCACTTTAAAAGATTCGTTGTTTCTCATCGCCTTCATGTGACCTCTTTATTTGCACTTTCTTATTTAAAACGCAGTTTATGTACTAATAAAGCTCAAAAATGCAGCAACTAAAATTATATACATATGTAAATAAAAATGTATTATATTACTTGGAAATATAAATATTTTTTCATAATATTAGTATTCAAATTCCTTAGGTTTTTAATAATTTAAAATGTTTAAATAATATAAATGTAGGTATATAATTTATTTATTTTATGCTTTAGAAATAATGAATTCTAAAATTCGTTTGCAGGATTAGTTGAAATAATGCATTACTTTTCTAGGACAAGCTCCGTGTTAAGAGTAATGTATATTGGAAGCTGAATATTATACATTCCTACTCATTTCTTATCGATTACCTTTTCCCGCTGGGTTATTAAGCTAAATTGTAACCCAATGAAAACCGCGGATGATCTCTCCTTATTTAAGTATGTACATTTATGTGTATGTATATTTTTTTCTTGTAACAGCACTGCTGATGTCGAGAGTTTTTCTCTGCGGAAAAAATATTCAGATGGTACAGCTGTCGCTGAGTAGACAATCTTTGGCCATTAGCAATTTTAGCCGTTCCGGAGTGTAGAATCAATTGTCGGAACTTTACATTATTGGGTTAATGGTAAATATTGACATTTTTGTAATAGTGGCTTTATGGTTTAAAATTTAAGTGATGTTTCTTGTTTTAAATGTATTTCAGGTTTTGTTTCCAAACCTGAAATATCTATTACTCGCATTTCTAAAGTGTTTATAAATAAATTAGAAAAATTTTAATTCTATTTTTCGATTTGCAAAAATGTTGAATCGTAGCGTATTTTAAAATGGCAATACTATTTTTTGTTGCAAAAATTTGTTGACAGAATTGCCATTTGCATTATTTTTAGATTATTTTTTGTTGATGTCATATTAAGTGAATTTAGTCGCAATTTTTAGAAGACACTAAACTAAAACAATTTATTAGCCGGTAGGTACATAAATTGCATGTAATATTTTAATAAAATATTACGAACATCATCTATAGTATATAGGAAACGTAACGATTTCGATATTTAAAAGTTGATTATACAAATCTGCCAAATGAGCAGTAGTGCCACAAAATACTTGCCATTAACCACAAAAATAATTTTACTTAATTTATTTTGATTTACAACGTACTGATTTAAAAACTTCTGTGATAAGATAATTGAGTTTAAATACACGTACATACTTCTATGAATAATCTTTATAGTAATTTAAAACTTTGGTTTGTCTTTTTTATTCTTTAGATTTTATTCGTACATTGAGTACGCAACTGTCGTCGTCAACGCCATCGTGTGCTAAGGCCAACAAGTTTCCCCAAACAATTCCATTGTATTCTGTAGACAGTAAAATGGGTCGTCTTAGTAAAATTGATCCAAGTTCTTTCTCTCAACCAGAATTGATAACCACTCAAAATAGTGTTTTAATCTGGAAGGTCGATTTTAAAAACACTATGTTAAAGGGTACAGTTACTCATCGTTTTAACGTTTTGGAAAAGAATTTACCAGCAATTGTAAGTGTTTTATTTTCTTGCAAGTTTTTAACTTAAAACATATTTTTATGGCTTAAGTCTAGTTTAGGGAATTAGCTTCAATTACAAAAAACCCTAGATGATAGGAAATTGCAAATTAAGTCCATATTTTTGAGTTATGGGCCTATCTCAGACAATATTCTTATCATATAAAAGCTTTTGGAACAAATCTTGCTTAGCGAAAATTCTTTAATCAACTAAAACTATCCAGGGTGATAGAGAATTAAAAATTAGAAATAAAGTGAAAAATAAAAATAAAGTGAACAAATTGGCGGTCGCTCTTATTTTCGAAGTTATGGGCCCCTGAACTTTTCATATAAAACTGTGATTGCAGGCTACATTGGGTATCATGTAAAACCGTTTGAAAATATCTTTCAGGTGGTGCTATTTTTTTAGTTAACCCATTAAATTACTACACTATTAAGTGCAGTAAAACGCATACATACATACATACATACATACATACATACATACATACATACATACATACATACATTTAAATTTGTATGTTTTAATAAAAATATAAAAAATTAAATTAATCAATAAGAAAAATATAACAAGAAATAAAACTCGCAATTTGAACACCAACATCGTCATAGCTTAATTAAAATTTTATACATAGGTGGTCTTCGGTCGAGTATGACCAACACCTACTTCGCTTACTAAAGATTTCCTGTATAACCGGCCTTTAGCCGGGCGCAAGCATTTTCTCGTCTATGGTATGACAAACCTGGCTTTCATACTAAAGATTTTCTACGTACTATATACAAATTTACATCATCGACACATAAATGTCGTCATTTTTTAATTGTTTTTTTTTTTCGTTTTCGCTTCCTGCATTGCCGGCAACCGGCCGGGCGCAAGGATTTTCCCCTCTGTGGTATGACCAACACCGGTTCTCTTAAGATTTCCTGCATAGAGGGCCTTCGGCCGGGCTCAAGGATTTTCTCCTCTATGGTATGACAAACCTGGCTTTCATACTAAAGATTTTCTACGTACTATATACAAATTTACATCATCGACACATAAATGTCGTCATTTTTTAATTGTTTTTTTTTTTTTTTAATTTGAGCACCACCTAAAAGAATTTTCAAAAGCTAATACTTTCATAAATGTAGTGCACAATCACCAGAGATGCCAACTTTTCAAAGACCAAACGCGTCGACCAATCAGTCAAAAAGAGCTAAAAAGTGCTAATTTGAAAAAAAAAAATTCTTTTTTCAGTCTATTTTGTTGTCATATTTGTACTTTAAGCGTACATTTTTTACATTTACAAAAAATTCACTTAGGATTTAAAAAAATATAAAAATAAATTCATAGGAACATATTTAAATTACAATCACCCCTGTTCTGTAAACCGCCCTCCACGTCTTAGGCGCCCTGACAATATTTTGTTCGATTTTACTTTGAAAGTAATCAACACCAAATTTTAAGTCTTACTTTTATAGTGCTTCAGTTATGGTTTATGTATTTTCTTTATATAGAGGTATACTCATCCCTGGATAAAATTCTAAAATTTATATAAAATTCTACAATTATTGTAGAGTTATGTAAATAGTGTTTTAAATATCCCGCTGACAAAAACAAAAGGTGAAGTCAAGTTTGCAGTACCTTTAAATCGGTAAAATTGCGAACTTTCTTTCTCTTGCTCTATTTTCTCTAGGAATTGAAATATTTTGCAGGTCAATATTTGCACCAAGATACCCAGGTACCTCCTCACAAAATTTTATAAATTCATCTAGTAGTTTTTACGTAATGCGAACACGGACAGACAGACAGGCAAAAATTCCAAAAATTGCTGTCTTGTATTCCATTTCGATTACTAACTGCACCAGCAACAAAATGTTTAAATATATTTCATGTACAGAAATTATTTTTCCAAATACGCTTGGTGTTAAATCATAACTTGGACTGCAATGAATTTAATGTTTTGTGGTTGACAACAAAGATAAGATAATAAAGGAAGAAAAGGGAAAATTTATTCAACAAAGCATAAAGTGTCATAACCTCCGTCTTCATAAGCCATCATTTTGGCTTAACACAAGTTAAACTTCATAAAAAAACAATATAAAAAATAATGTTTGTACATTTGATGGATAAAAGAGCAATGTTAGCTCTTTTTTCTGAAAAAGTGCTAAATGGAAAATTTTCGCGTTAGAGGTAGTCAAAAAGAGCGAAAATAAGCGCGAAAAGAGCTAAGATGGCATCGCTAACAATCACAGTTTTATGTGAAAAGTTCAGAGGCCCATAACTCTGAAAATATGGGCGAACGGCAATTTTTTCTCTTAATTTATTTTGATCTTAATTTTTTATTCTCTCTTACCCTGGTTACTTTTTTTATTGAAGAAGCTTCGCTACACTAAATTTTAGTCAAGCTTCTAAATTCAATTTATACATATGTATATATAGTTTGTAGGGAATATTTTGTTGTTAGTGTGACTCGGGTCGTTCCGGAGCGAAGATCCAATTGTCGTGGGAAGAATATTTAGTAGTTAAATCCGATGTTGATTATACCATAGAGCAGCAAATTCTTGCGGTCGATTAAAGGCCGGCTCTGCAGACAACATTTAAAAAGAAGCCGGTGTTGGTTATACCAACTATACAGGGAGGCTTTAGTAACTAAATACTCAATTTTCTAAATATGTGTAAGCTCTTTACCAAATTTAAAAATTTTAGATCCTCCTGAAGATATTTTTAATATTGCCAGGATAATATTACGTATAATGACAGTTTTGTAATAAATGCTTTGTGAATAAATAAAAAGAACTTCAATGAAAAATAAAAGTTCGATCATACTTTATAGGTTCACAACTCGGAAAATATGGTTTACCGCCGATATTTTGTACATAATTACTAATTTTATTTTTCAATCTTCATCAATCCTATATGTTTTTTGAGCTCTAGCTAAACTAGATTTTTTTTATTTTTATTTAGCTGTTAGATGTTCGTGATGTTAAAGTTTTAAACGCTGAAATTATTTCTGGAAATTCTTCAATTCCTTTGAATTACTTTATTAGTGATTCTGTAGATGATATTGGCGCTAAACTTACTTTGGAATTGCCAGAAGGTACAGCTACTGGAGAGTAAGTTTTTTCTTCACAACCGTAAATTAACAGATCTTATCTGAATTTTAATATTTTTGGACATTCATATCAAAAACAAATAGACTTATCAATGACTCAGTTTTATTACAGCTTATATAGTGCCATAACTTACTAAATCTTATATTATTGAAAAAAAAAAAAAAATACAAATATTATTCTTATTAAATTGAATTCGCTTTTCAAGATATGTAGGTTTAGTTTAGTACTCATTAAAATACATATTTTTGGAATTATGAAACATTCAAATTTAGAGTTGAAATCTTTTCTCCAATCCAGTTTAAAAAAAATGTAGTCTACTACATCCTATACCCTCAGACTATACTACATATATTTAAAAACTAACTTCACATTAAAATTACACGTTTGTGTCATTACGCAATAATAAACGTACTCCTTAAGTTTATATCTATCTATGCATATGATTTACAAATTATTTAAGTCTTAAAGTACATATATTAATAACTAGCCATGCCCGCCACTTCGTCAGCGTCCTTGCAATATTTTGTTCGATTTTTCTTTGAAAGCAATCCACACCAAAGACCCTTTCTTTAGGCGAAGTAGTTTGAAGCTAGCATAGCTACGTATCAGTTTATGTATTTTTTTACTTTATAAAAAGTAAAGTATTCATATCCGGTTAGTTCAACTGCGTACTTTCATTGCTTTTTCTCCGCTTTCTAAGATATTTTTGCGGAAAAAAAGTATTGGGACCAGGATACTTAGGTATCTCCTCACAAAATTTTGTTAAAATCCATCTAGTAGTTTTTACGTAATGCGAACGTAGAGAAAAGCAGACAGACAGACGGATATGAGTTACTTTTTTGTTATATGTATAGAAGATATTCGAAATCCATCTAATAGATAAAAGTTGATTTAAAAAATCACGTTTAATTTCAGTTTGTTTGTGCGTATTGACTATGAAACTGCAAGCAACGCCAGTGGTCTCCAATGGCTGAATCCTGAACAAACTTTAGGAAAACAACATCCTTACATGTTTAGCCAGTGTCAACCCATTCATGCACGTTCAATTTTACCCTGTCAGGATACACCAGCTGTAAAATTTACCTACGAAGCAACTGTAGAGCATCCCAAAGAATTAACAGTTCTTATGAGTGCGTTGGTGGCAAAAAAAGATGACGGTGTAACCACATTTAAACAGGAAGTTCCAATTCCTGCTTATCTTTTAGCAATTGCCATTGGAAAGTTAGTCTCAAAATCTTTAGGCTCCAACTCGAATGTATGGGCTGAACAAGGCATTATTGAAGCTTGCGCAGAAGAGTTTTCTCAGACAACCGAAATGCTTAAAGCTGCTTCTGATATTTGTGGTCCATATGTATGGAAACAGTATGATCTTTTAGTAATGCCGCCATCATTTCCATATGGAGGTATGGAAAATCCCTGTTTGACTTTTGTAACACCTACACTGTTGGCTGGCGACAAGTCATTGGCCGACGTTGTGGCTCATGAAATCGCACACAGCTGGACTGGAAATTTAGTGACTAATAAAAATTTTGAGCACTTTTGGTTGAATGAAGGTTTCACGGTTTTTGTAGAAACAAAAATCGTTGGTCGTATGAAAGGTTTAAAGGAAAGAGATTTTCATATGATACGCAACTTGACGGATCTGCAAGAATGTGTAAGTTATTAAAAAAAAATCAATTGACATGTATTAATCGTTAGTAATTTTTAGATACGTACTCAACTAGCTAATAGTCCTGAATTAACAAGACTTGTAGTAGATCTGTCTAATTGTGGTCCGGATGATGCATTTTCCAGTGTGCCTTATATTAAAGGCTCTACTTTCTTACGTTACATTGAGGATTTGGTGGGAGGACCAGAAGTCTTTGAGCCTTTCTTGCGCTCTTATTTACAAAAATTTGCTTTTAAATCTGTTGTCACTGATGATTTTAAATCAGCTTTGTATGATTATTTCATTAAAACCGATAAAAAGGACAAACTTAATGAAATTGATTGGGATCTTTGGTTAAAATGTGAGGGTATGCCACCAATTATACCTAAGTAAGTTTCATAAATATTCGTTGAATAGTTAAAATTTTTGAATGCTCCTCTTTCAAGATTTGACGAAACCTTAGCTAATGTATCCAAAAACTTAGCCCTGTTATGGAGTACCAAAACTACCAAGGAATTGGAAGACAATGCTGATGTTAAACAAACTATTTCAACACATCAATTAATTGATTTCTTGGGCAAATTGATTGAATGCAAAGAAATCAGTGACTTGTCGGAAAATAAAATTGAATTGTTGGAATCCACTTATAACTTGAAAAATACCCAAAATGCTGAAGTACGTTTCCGCGTAATGCGTTTGTGTATTATGGCTAAACTGATGAACCGTTTGGAAGAGATTATTGCTTTCGCCAACTCTAACTTTCGCATGAAATTCTGCCGTCCTATTTATCGCGATTTGGCTAAATGGCCAGAAGCCAAACCTAAGGCTGTTGAAAACTTTAAACGTGTTCAAAGTCAAATGATGGCTGTTTGTTCCCATGTTATTGAAAAAGATTTAGGTTTGAAATAACTTCGTTTCCATTTTAAATATAACAAAAGCATTTTACTGAATAATTTAAACAATTTGCGACTAAATATACTGTTTTGTATTTATATTTAAATAAAAAATATATATTTTTTTTATAACACAAAATGTTTCTTATTACTATTTTTAAAAACTCGTCTTCTACGACTCAAAAGGTAGGGTTATACATTTGTATATCGTCACAGACTGTTCATTTATGTATGAATATGTACTTTTTATTTTTTAGCTGTTTCTTTTCATACATATGTGAGAGACTACAAAAATTTTTTTTTGTTTTTTCATTTATGAATGCGATGATTTATTTTTTTTCTTTCTGTTAAAAAGTGAATAAATGAGAACATATTTTGTTTTTCACATTTGAGTGTTCATATTTGAGTATTTGCAATTTTGATACTTTTCATAAATGAAATGATCGTAGAAAAATATGCGCTAATTTTTTTGTAATCTGCAACTTCCCACGTATGCAGTAACAAAATGTTTTTTATTTCTTTTGGCATACATACATACATATATTGTAAAATTGTATTTTGAGCTAATATGTACATATCGTCACCTAAAATGCAAAAGGCCATAACTACACAAAAATTCAAAATTTACGTTTTAATTGATTATGACGAACTTAACCGAAACACATCTACACAGCAAATTTTACCTGTATACGTCCAAAAATAACGACTTTATTGGTGAAAAACAAAAGGCCGTAACTGCAACTTTAACTAAACCAAAAAGCCGTAACTGCACTTTTCCAAAAAAAAAAAAATCAAAACAAAGTTGGCTTTGATTATCTTTCAATGTGTGTTATGTTTGTTTTCTAAGTTTGAATCTAAAAAGTGGATATTAAGTTTTAAGTAGTCTTTAATTTATAACGTTTATTCCTTCTCCTGTAAAAAACTAAAAAGTGTAGTTACGGCCTTTTGCATTTTAGGTGACGATATGTATGTATTTTAGTGTTTTTACTACATTTTATGGTAATCTTTTGAATCTACAAAATTTTCTCCGTTAGTTATATTAAAAGCAAACATTTTTTCCTTCTTTCTTTTTCCCTTTTACATGTAAGTACCTAAATATGTTAAAAAATTGATATGTACATATGCGATCGCAGGCAGAAAATTTTTTCATGTTTATTTATGATAAATTTTTAACGTTCATAAATGAAGAAGAAGCTAATTTATCACTTATCATGTATGTACATATGTTACAAACACAAACAGGTATAAACATAGGCAGAACATTTTTTGTTGTCCGTTTATGAGCATGAGCAATAAATATAAAATTTCAGATTTCTCATTTATGAAAAATATCATGAATGTTGATTTTTCAATGTTCATGAATGAAAAATTTTGAAACCTGCTTTTTTATTAATTCTAGTCTGTTAGGTAAGAATATGTTCGTCACCTTGCAAAATTTTTCGACAATGGACAAGCATTTTGTTAACATAACAAAAATGCCCTATTAACAAATGCGATTATTAAGTAAATTTAAAAAGCCCTATCTGACACTGCTGGCAGGAATGGTTCGTATACGACAATTTGTTTTAAACGTTAAATTTATATATTGTAATAACATAATATGTTATTACAATATATACATTTCTGCATTGTTTCAGTATTGTTATTAAAAATAGAATACAAAAGTGAAACCTGGCAGCAAACATATGTAAGTTTTTAAAACTATTTGCTTCGTGGAAGTCGTACGTCTTTAATCTGCTTCTTACCGTTAAACCAAGTGCATCTTCATATAGAAAAGGATTTAATTAAAAAAATTTAAAAATCGATAGTGACGAAGGAGGCAGGTTAAAACATCTTAGGATATAACACAATAAATATATGCATATGTATGTATATATGTACATTAGGGGTATAACCAAAATAAGACCCTATCAGCACGCTGTAGCCGATGTTGTGCTGAAACCGAAAAATGTTTCCTCAGGTCATTCCGAAACAAAAACGTTCCGCGTCGAAGCCGATTTCTGAAAGCTCTTTATTTTTATTTATTTTTTATTTTTTAAAAATTTTTTATTTTATAATTATTTAACTATTTACATTTCTTATTTAAAAACTATCTCTGTTAAGTGAAATGAACTTAAGATTAAGAGCTCGAGTTGATTTGCATTGGGGGAAAATATCTTGTACGACTTTGATGGCGCGTTCCGCACAAATGTTGCTGCGTTGTGTTTTTGGAATTCTTGATTCATCTTTCACTGAATGTCTTAGAAAGCATTTCTGAGCATTAGTAAAGCCCGATAACGATTTGTTTAAGGCTTCGAAGTCATTTTTATTGTAACAATGGTCTGAAAACCAAATGTTGTTGGTTCAGTTCACATAACGAAATATTGATACTTGGAATATTTTTACATTTATTTTTTGAATTTTCTAAATTTTGGGTCCTCTTATCCGCTTTTTTCCGAACTACAATTTCGCTATGTTTAAAAGACATTTTAAAAAGTTGAACAAAAACAAACGATTAAATTCGATTATTATAAAATTAATGCACAACAAACTTACAAATTGGAGTATTGTACAATTTTTGGATATCAAAAGTGACAGCGCCTGCTTTTATTTATCATTTAACGCGGAACCTTTTTTAACGATATCGAAAATCTAAAGACGCAGTTCTTATTGTTTTTTTATGCACTACATGGTATGGATATGGCCATTTTGATATTTTCAAAAATTGTAAAAAAGTTGTGTCCCTAATGTACATACATATATGTATACATATATTTTAAAGACAACACCACCTCTGCGAAGCTTTTTTGGTTGCTTGCAGAAATCGAACCCGCAACTTCCAGACTTATAGACTAGCGGGCTACCAATCGGTCTATCGAGGCACTCGATATGATTCGTTTGTTACGAGCCCACGGGCAGGATATATTATAAAAGATATAAATGACGATTATAAATACCACAAATTAACATAAAGACCTTCCAACCAAATGTAAAAAAAATATTTGCAATTGTCAGTCCTCACAAATGACATTTTGAGAGATTGAAATTTTCCCAAAGAAGCGGCAACATATACGCGATCAGACAAAATTGTTGCCTTCATAGAAAATTAAATTGCATTATTTTTTTCTCTATCTTCATTATTTTCTATTGATTGTTTTAATACAAAAAGTACCCAGCCAACAAAATTATCCGACATCCATAAGATATCTGATGGAAACGTCTACAAAAAGTCTGACAGACCAGTCGTGGAAATGTCTCAGTTTTTTTACGACGTTTCTAATAGAAATCTTACAGAATTCAAAAAAAAATTATAAGGGAATTTCTACCTCATTAGCCGACATTTATATTAATTTCTGATAGATATCTAAAAGAATGTCAGATGTAATTCTAAACGACTATTCGTATGGTTAGGTTAGGTTTGGAAGGGTTGTGCCAAACATGGGACATCCACTCGGAGACCTGTTGGTCCATTGTGATTCCCTTTAGCTCAACTACAAACTAAGAAAACTGTGGGAAAAAGAGAGACTTATTATGCTTCCTGCCACCTATCACTCAGCCACCCGATTTCCTTGATGAATCCGACGACATCCTCGATTTTACCCCGCGCGATGTCGAAGAGCCCCTCGAGAAATCTATCACCTAGCCATCTAAGACTGCGGCTTTGTAATACCGGGCAGTGACACACGACGTGCTCAACTGTTTCCAACTCCTCCTCATCCTCGCACATCCTACAAAAATCCGGTGTGCCGATGACTCAGTTTCTAGCCATTGCCCTAATGGCGCAATGACCAGTGATCAACCCTATCACGGCTCTTAGAACCTTCCTGTCTAAACCCAGGAGTATCTCGGTTTTCGCAGCGACCAGTCTAGGCCAGATTGACCTTGACACTCTGCAATCCCCCCTTACTTCCCAAGACACGTTGGTTCTCCTGACTACCTAGTCTGATATCAACCTGTAATAGTGACTAATCGGTGGCTTAACCGATTCTACCCTAATTGAATTTACTCTTTCCGAGCCCAGTCTCGCAAGTTCGTCAGCAATCTCGTTGCCCTCAACATTACAATGGCCCGGGACCCAACACTATCTAACCCTATACTTGTCTGTCAGTGCGTCGATAGGCTTTTTACAATTACCTACCAGCCTAGATGTGACCTTGTGTGTTTTCAAGGCTTTAAGCGCCGCCTGGCTGTCGACGTACAGAGTGACCTCTTCCCCTTCTAGAACGTATCCAGACACCTCTGTGGCTTTTAAAATCACCAACACCTCTGACTGGAACACACTACAATCGTCTGGTAGTCTGTATGACAATCGTGTTCTAGTTCCCAGGATGTGAACACCAGCACCGGTACCCGCTTCCATTTTTGACCCATCTGTGAACATCGCAACTCCGTCATACAGTTTATCAGACCCCAACCATTCTTCCCTTTTTGGAAATACAACCAAGGGTATCCTACTGAAGTCAACCTCATTGACCATTAAGTCCGTTAGCCCAGGAGTTAACGGAAATCCGAGCTCAAGAAGAATCTTTGTGTGTCCTATGTTTCTCGACTTCACCAACCCTGATTCAAAAAGTCTAAATAAACTTCTCGCCGCCATTCCGACCACAAACCTTTCAATGGGGAATAGGTGCAGAATGATGTCCAAAGCTGCTTGAGGTGTACTTCTCCTATCACCTGTGATGCCAATTAAAGCACACCTCTGGACCTTGGCAAGAGTTTGCCTATGTGACTCCGTTTTCAAAGCCTCCCACCAAACAGCGCATCCATACGAAACAATAGGTCAAACCACTGAAGTATAAATCCAGTTTACAACCTTTGGTTGTAGGCCCCAGTTTTTCCCTATGGGGTTCTTGCAGGCATAATAGGCATTTAGACCCTTTTTAAGTCTCAGATAAACTCCTAGGTATTTAGCCTCGCTTGCTAGTTTCAACTCAACACCATTAACTTTGTATCTCCTGGTGAAGACAACTAGTTCAGTTTTATCCCCGGACTATTCGTATAGATTACTTACAAAAATCTGACAGTGTCTAGTATATTCGTACAGAATTCTTGCATAAATCTGATGAAAATTAAATTTAATTTAGGGTAATTTAAGTTTTTAGTGATTTTATTTATTAAACATATAAATATTTATTAATTATATATATGTATATTCTTCTTTCTTAATTTTATTTGAGGTCGTTGTCCCGTAGTTATTTATTAGATCTTGTTATCCACGTCATCATTTTTAAAAATCATCTTCAAATTCCCACAAATAAATTTGCTCACATTGTCCTGCGGTTGTTTGTTAAATCTCGCTATCTAAAATATAGTATACATGAGTATTTAGTAAGTGAAAATAAAGATTCAACCATCTAATACTTACCAGGTTGAGTCTTTTTTCTTCATCGTCCCTTAGTTCCCGGTCAAATTTTAGAATATCTGCTACAGTGAAAAGTTCTAAAGGGGGCTGTAGAGAAAACAAAGGTTTTTGATCCTTTAACTCAGCAAACGAATTTTTCACAGTCTTCCTAAGTGCAATAAATTCTTCAGCAAAGTGTGTCAAGATTATTTTATTTTCTTCCCATAAGTTCTTATTTTCTTCTAAGAGAACCCTAATCTGTTCCATTATTGTATTTTATATTTTTTAAATTTGTTTTAAATTTAAACAATTTGTTTATTACCAAGGCATATTTAGATACGGTTTATTACTGTACGAAATCTGACAGAAATCTATCAGACATATCGATATTTAAAATCCTATCGATATGTTCATACGAAATCTTTTAGAAAACGTTCAGACATGTCGTAAATCAGTTTTCCCAGATAAGTCTGAAAGAAATCCGTAAGAAATATTTGACAATGTAATCAGAAATTTGTCAGAATTGTCGGTTTCAGACAACGTCGGTATGTTCTGCTGGCTGGGTACACACATCCATACATACATACATACAAGTTATATATGTTATTAACATTTTCCTTATTTTAATTACAATAAGACTAATCGCAGTTATAAACTCCAAATATTAATATTTTCTCTATTCTCTTATTAATCACATATTGCTTTACTACTAAATTCTATATTCTTTATTTAAGCTAATGTCCTTGATGTTCACCTTTATTTCTCCTCTAAAGTAAATATTGCAATTGCATATCATTATGTTATTCTTATATTTTGTTCTTACTTTTTGTAGTTTTAAATTAACGGTTATATTTTAAGAATACTTTGTGTCGCTTGGTTTAAGCAATTAAAGAAAGAAAAATAAAAAAAGGAGTCTTTGAATGTTGATCAAAGTGTTAAGTCGAAACATTAAAAATAAGAGTTTTATTTTATTTAATATTTGTTCAAACATAATAATTTAACTGGCGACGAGGATGGGATATGTGGTGAAAAAACATATCCAGTGATAATTCGGTATTAAAAAGAGAATTTTTTGTAACAGCCGAAAGAACCGTAAACAATTATTTGGAATTAAATAAATAAACTTACTGTATTTTAACATATGTATGTATAAAATCGGTCAAACATTAGACATAAAGACAAGTTACAGAAAGAAAAACTTAAGTCATTAGTGTAATGATTACAAATAATTCATATTAATATGAACAATTAATTAAAATAAACTATACATAAATATAAAAATATAGAAAAAAAAAAACAATAAAAAAGTGCACCAACACAAAAAAAAAAAAAAAAAAAAAACATTAAAACAAATATTAAGAAAAAGTAACCTTGAATTAATTTCTAAATATAACAGAAAAAAAAAAAAATATAATTGCAATAACAATTTGTATTGAGAAATTAATAACAACAACATGGTCTTAACATTAGCAGAAAGCCTATGCGAAGCGCGCAGTTTACCTGCATTCAATGGAGACAGCGAATATAAGCTTAGTAATTATTTAAGGGACGTGACTACTGTGTTGCAGTTGACGCCGGCAGAACATCAAAATACGATTAAGGCAGTGCTAAGCAATAGACTGCAGGGAAGAGCATTAAGAGCTATAGAGACGTTGATGAACCCTACTTGGGAAAATATTTTCAATAAGCTAAAGGAAGAATTTGGCGTAAAGCGAAGTTTTTTCAATCTAAGAAGTGATGCGCTAAACGTAAAGGCCGACAACATAGAGGAGTTGAATCACAAGTTAAGTAAAATTTTATCCTTAATGAATACGAAATATAGTTTAGAACCGGATGAGTTGTATACTCCAGAAAATAATGAAAAAATAATATTTGATATCTATATTAATTATATACCAATAAGCATTAAGACACTATTAATTCAGAATAATATTAGATCAATTAGTACATCGTATAGTTTTCTTTTAGAAAATAATTTAATAAAGGATATAAAATTATTGAGTGTAAAATGCTGTTCTCAGGGTAATGATAATGAAGGAAGAAATAATAACAATAATCTACAACTTTCAAGTTCTAAAAATTTACGGTTTAATAGAACTACAAGGAGTAATAATAATTTAAATTATAATAATCCACAGTTTTCAAATTCTAATGGAAATTTTGGTGAATCTTTTTACAGACATACTAAATTAAATAATAATATTTCTAATAATAGACATGCAGGAAATTTCGATTACCAATTTTTCCCTCATGGTAATGGAAGGCACTATTCTAATTATAATAATGGAAACTTTGGACATAGCCAAGATACTTTAAATAGAAATTTTAATGTCAGTAATCAGGAGCAAATGGAAGTTGATGCCATTAATACCACAGGAAATTTTCATTTACGGCCTCCCAATCATCGTTACCAATAGTGACTTTAACAATAAATAATAGAAAGGCAAAATGTTTAATTGATAGCGGTGCAGCTACTACACTTGGTAGTTATGATTTCTTTTCCAGGCTAGGAGTAAGACAAAAATTAACTAGGCCTTTAATATTGAACACCTTAGTAGGTGAAAACATTGTAACAGATGAAGTAATAGTTGGTGTGCCCAAGGAATTTAGAGAGGAAAACAATACAATGTCAGTTAAGCTTACTAATTTTAATAATAAGAATTTTGATTGCATAATTGGAATAAATATTTTGCGACCTATTGGAGCCTGTATAGATTTTAGTAAGAATATGCTTAAAATAAATAATAATGAAATAAAACTTTTTGATGACATTTTTAGTAGATCGTATGAAGATATAAATTATTTGGAAAAATTTGAAATAAATAGATTTGAATATCTAATACCTGAAAATTTAAATAAGGAAGAAAATAGACTATTGAGGAAGTTTTTGTGCGAAAATAAAAAAACCTTTTACATTGAAGGCCGGGATTTGACAACGACGAATTGTGTACGTCATAAAATAATTACGACATCCAATAAACCCATATATTGTAGAAATTATAGGCATCCGCAAATATTAGAAAGTGAAATTGAGAAACAGATAAATGAAATGTTGCAACAAAATATAATTCGCCCTAGCAAATCACCGTATAATTCTCCTTTATGGATTGTCGAGAAGAAATCGAATAATTTAAATGAACAAAAATGGCGTTTAGTAATTGACTTTAGAAAATTAAATGAGGTGACAGTGGACGATAAATTTCCACTACCAAATATAGAGTCATTGTTCGATAAACTAGGCAAAGCTCAATATTTCTCGTCATTGGACCTGGCGAAGGGTTTTCATCAAGTTTTAATGGATGAAACTAACATTGAAAAAACGGCATTCTCTACGTCAAGAGGTCACTTTGAGTTCATTCGAATGCCTTTTGGCCTCAAAAATGCGCCTGCAACATTTCAGAGGATGTTAAATTATGTTTTAGCAGAATATATAAATAGAATATTATAATATATATGGATGATATTTTAGTTTTTTCAACCTCCCTAACAGAGCATTTAGAAAGTTTGCGGAAAATATTTAATAAGTTAAATGAATATAACTTAAAAGTGCAAATTGATAAGTGTAAATTCTTGTCAAAAGAAACAAAATTTCTTGGTCACATTATTACAGATAAAGGTATAAGACCAAATCCGGAAAGAATTAATGCTATACAAAGTTTAAGGTTACCAAGAACAGTAAAAGAAATAAAATCATTTTTAGGCATAACCGGTTATTACCGGAAATTTATTAAATATTATTCGTTTTTAGCTAGTCCAATTATAAAATATTTGAAGAAAGATATCAAAATTGATTTAACTGATAAAGAATATGTGGAAGGATTTGAAAAATTGAAGAGAATCTTAGTCAATCCACCCTTGTTATGTTATCCTGATTTTGATAAGCAGTTCGTTTTGACCACTGATGCCAGCAATTTAGCCATAGGAGCTGTGCTAAGCCAAGAAGGAAGACCAGTAAGTTATGCCAGCAGAACCTTGAATGGTCATGAGAAGAATTACTCAACTTTGGAAAAAGAGCTGTTGGCAATCGTGTGGGCAGTAAAATACTATCGTCCTTACCTTTATGGCCGAAAATTTTTGGTTCAAACGGATCACCAACCGTTGAAATGGCTATATTCATTAAAGGACCCAAATTCTAGAATTATGAGGTGGAAGATTTTATTAGATGAGTTTTATTTTGATATTGAATATCTTAAAGGAAAGGAGAACAAAGTGGCAGATTTTCTCAGCAGAGTCCAATTAAATCAAACTTCTATAGATTCAGTTCCGAGTCAAGAAGGGAACACCGATCAAAATTTTTTTGTTGTAGATAAAATTATAAATAAATATAGAACTCAGATACGAATTGTTAGAAGGAAAACTAAAGAAATTGAAATACTTTTTAGAAAATATAAAATAATATACTTAACCGAAGATGATTTGTCGAACACACATTATTTAAATGATTTATTTAGGCGGGAACTTAGAAAAGGAAAAATTGGAATTTATGTGGAAATTGAAAACACATTTAATATTGTTAAAAGTAAATTGATTGCATTATTCTCCGATAATAACGAATTTAATTTTATAAAATGTAATAAAATTGCGATTGATATTGAATCCGAGGAATCTTTATTGAATATCATTCATGATATTCATATAAAAGGTAACCATAGAGGTATTCAGGAGAACTATGAGGAAATGCGCGACGAATATTTTAATCCAAAATTATTTAAATTAATAAATAGATATTGCAATAACTGTAGAATTTGTAACGAAAATAAATATGACAGAAAGCCGATAAATAAACAATTTCAGTATACCATTACTCCAGATGGACCGAATGCAATAGTTCATATAGATATTTTTCAAATCCAAAAAACATGTTTCTTAACAACAATAGATAAATTTTCAAAATTAGCCACAGCACATAAACTTAGCGATAAGAATATGGTTACTGTTAAAACAAAAATTGAGGAAAGAATAGCATTTTTAGGTAAACCAAAAAAAATAGTTATGGATAATGAATTTAACAACGCACTTATTAGATTATTTTGTCAAGAAAATAACATTGAAACCCATTTTACGACACCGAATTCGCACACGGGAAATTCGGATGTAGAAAGATTGCATTCCACGCTATTAGAGCATTTAAGAATAATTAAGAACTCTGAGGGCGTTAATGACTCTGAGGAATTAGTGTTAAAAGCAGTCAAATTTTACAATAACACAATTCATCGTACAACGAAAGTAAAACCAATTGATTTTATAAATAAATTGGATTTAGATATAAAAGATATAAAAGACAGAATGGAAACTAATAAAAGAAAGGCAATTGACAGGGCCAACGAGAAAAGGGAGGAAATAAGCATTAATTTGAGAAAACCAAACATTTATATAAAAAACCCAACTGCTGTTAGGCAAAAACTTGCAAAAAGATTTACCAAATACCATTACAGCAATCCAAATAAAATAGATATAGCCCAAATTCGAAGACCACATAGGTCCATAAAATAGATGAAATATTATTTCTTACTTTTTTGTCAATATACTGAGAAAAATGCAATATAAAATATGGAAAACAAAACAGTAGTATTATCATTTTTTTTTAACAGAAATAATTTTATTTTAATTTGTTTAGTTTTAAAACTAATAAAGTTAAATAAATAAATTATTATAGGTTAATTTATCTTTGAAATTGTGACATCATTTTTTTAATTTTTTATTATTATTAATCCATTAGTGAAATGATTTTAGATTTAAAAAAAGTAAATAAATCATATATCAATATTAAAAATTCGCTGGGACTCGAATTTTGTAAGGGGAGGCGAGTTATATATGTTATTAACATTTTCCTTATTTTAATTACAATAAGACTAATCGCAGTTATAAACTCCAAATATTAATATTTTCTCTATTCTCTTATTAATCACATATTGCTTTACTACTAAATTCTATATTCTTTATTTAAGCTAATGTCCTTGATGTTCACCTTTATTTCTCCTCTAAAGTAAATATTGCAATTGCATATCATTATGTTATTCTTATATTTTGTTCTTACTTTTTGTAGTTTTAAATTAACGGTTATATTTTAAGAATACTTTGTGTCGCTTGGTTTAAGCAATTAAAGAAAGAAAAATAAAAAAAGGAGTCTTTGAATGTTGATCAAAGTGTTAAGTCGAAACATTAAAAATAAGAGTTTTATTTTATTTAATATTTGTTCAAACATAATAATTTAACTTACAGTATGCAAAATCCGTATTCGTACACCTTCAGTTTTCGCCAAAACGACTACCATTTAATAAAATAAATAACTAAAGTCTTTTTTGAATAATTTAAAGCAAAAGGTTTTATTTAACAAAACAAACGAACAAAAAAATTTTTAATTCAATATTTTTTCTGAATTCACTATTGGGTAATTCCACGTCAAATCAACAAGGCACTCAAAATGACTACTTCAGATTTTATTGAAACTTTTGTTATTTATATTTCTTGACTCTCTGAATCCAAATATAATTTTAAAAAAATTTAATCTCTTATAGTTTTTTAGCTATACAGCTATAAAAGTCTTAAAATATCGTTTTTTTTGCATATGCGCTCGAGGATTAAATATATTCTAAATCCAGTTCTATAAGTCCTAGAAAGTTGAGTAATAGCTCATTTTAAAGGGTATTTCATACGCTTTAATTTGGTATCAATCACGAATCACGAAATTTTTTAACAAATTTTTTTCTGATATTTAAAAAAAAGTTTTATTAAAATTTCGCTTCTTTTGACCGCAGCAGAGTTTTCCCCCCAAGTTTTCGGGGGCTGAAGCTAAATACTCTTCTTCTTGTGGAAAGTACCATCTTGGTTTTATCGGGGTTAATACCAAGACCGCTGGCTTAAGGTTTTTAGAGACCGTTTCATTATTTCAGTCAAGGTATTCGGAAATTGTCCTCTTACCAATATCACTACATCATCAGCGTATGCCACTACGCTTACGCCATGTGCATCTAGATTTAACAGAACTTTATTCAATGCTAAAATCCACAAGGTAGGTGAAATAACTCCTCCTTGAGGTGTACCCTGAGTAGCAAATGCGTCAACATGTGCGCCTCCGATCTCTGCATGAATTTGCCTTTGTAAGAACATTTTCATTATTCATTCATTTACCAATTTGTCACTGCCAGAGTACTCGAGAGCCTTTTCAATTGCACTGGATTTGATGTTGTTAAAAGCACCTTCAATATCCAGAAAACAAGCAAGTTTAAATTCCACCACTCTTGTGTGTGGGGCGGATTGGCCCTTCTTCACAAGAGATGGCGTGTTAATATCATTACTAACTTCTGGTGGAGTTGAGGATTTCCTTGAGTCAATACAACTTATATTCTTTCTTGAGAAATGAGTTCTTTCTGAGTTCAAGGCGTGGTGGCCTATCTTCTCAGAAGAAGCTCGTTCCAAGTAACTTTTTCCGACATCTTTTCGTGATGACATGGTTTCCAGAGCGGGTTGGCCCTTTAGACCAGTCATCAGAAATATATTGTCGCCATCTTTTTTTTGTTAATGACATTTTTTCAAGTCGGAGTGGACCTTTTCCCTTGTTTCCTTTTGAGCCTCACCACTAATTGCCGTTATTCGAGTTTTGACCCGAATTATTAAATAAATTGTTTAGCCTCTTTGAACTCTGCGCTATTGCTTACCGTATTTGACAGTCCCTGCACCGTGCGATGAGATTCCTTGAGCTGTGCAAAACTTCCTTCAGTGCATTTGCTATCATCGACTAGAATATTGTCCATGGCATTTACAAGGGACTTGTCATTCGTGCCAACCTTTTCCTTGATTGTGGAGTTCCTACTCTCATATTCCTCCACGATTGTCAAGGCCTTAGCAAGGCGACTTTTTTCGTTACTAGAAAAACTAGTTTTCTTTGCTAAGGTTTTAATATTTTTCCTTGCATTTCGGATTGTCGACCTCGAAGTGTTTGATAAATTGGAGGAAGCAATCGAGCTGCATTCATCCGAAGCATTTAACAAATTGGTTCAGTCGCTCATTGTTTCTTGAAAACAAAAGTGGAGATCGTGAGTTCTGGAACGAAACTATCTATTAAGTCATCATCTTACACTAAAGATGCAAATAAACGGTGCAAATACACATTGTATGTACATGCATATATGTATGTGTAAAGTAAACATGATTTCTTGTTCTTAAAAAAATTCACGTTTTTCACTAATTTTAATAGGTTTTAGAGATAAGGAACCAATCACCTATTTTTGAATATGATCAATGTCTTTTTTACATGGTTTTTTTACACGGATTTTTCTGGAACCAATCTACCGTGTAAAAACAGAATTAGGTGTATTTATATATGGTAAAATCAAGTTTTCTATGAAGACACTTTTTAACTTTTATATTTTAGGCTTGTTATACATATGAGGCTTGTTATTATACTTGATTTCTATCCGGAAACCCTTTAGTTTTATAAGTCGATTATGGATGGTAACTGAACGCAACTGAAGAAAAAATCATATAATGCATGACAACTTTTTTCAGTTGCGAAGAAGTTATCAAAACCGTTATTTTGAAAGATCGGCAACTGAAAATGAATGTAAAAAAGAATGTAAAATAAAGTAAATACAATTAAAAGAAAAAAATACCAAAATTTTTTGAAATGCTAATGCTTTTTTATTTTGAGCCATTTTTTTCCTTAATTTAGCTTTAAAATTGATCCACACCCTTTGCCATTGTTCTACTGAATGTTTTGGCGGTCCACAACTATTGAGCTTTTGGGAAATTTCTTTCCAAGCTTCTACAGTGCATTCTTTTGTGTCAACAAATCCTCGGACACCACGAGCAATATGTGGGTTATTTTCCGTTTCTTGTATTAATAGCTCAAATTGTTGTCTGGTGGTGATTTTTACCATTTTGTAATCTACAGGCGAAAAAATATATAAATTTTCATTAAAAAATAAATTAATAAAAAACATTCTTTTCTGTTTAACTGCCTTTTTGAAATTGAAAAATCTTCAAAGCAACCAGAAAAACACGGTTGCCAATATCATTACTATTTGGCAACTAATGTTGCCAGTTTCTATCCGTAATATAGTTTTGGCAACGCAACTGAAGTTCGGTTGCCACCCGTAATAGACTTATTAATTTTTTTTACTTGTTATATCCGGCAGAATAATACATTAGGGTGGAACTAATTTTTTTTTTCAATTTCAATATGAAAAAGTGATAAAAAGTTGCTATTGTTAAGTCAATTGTAAAGTTTGAACAAGATTGGAGTAGGGTAAGAGGTGACGCCAATCCAAATATGTATATTGAAATTTAGCAAATTTCAATACATTTGGATCTACAAAAACCGCATTATAGAAAAAAAGAACCATTCTAAGTACATTGTTACAAAGAAGGGAACATTGCACAACGATAGCGCCATTGACGTCTATTCTGGCATTCCCCTCTCTGCTTGCGGGCATCAAATAAATCCAGCCTTATACGATCTGGCCCAGGTAAGATGGTCCAATGAGTCGACTTGTCAAACGGCGAGGACGATCTAGCCTCTACTGGATCAGAAAAAAACGGCTGTGCTATTTCGGTTGCCAAAAATGCAGCTACGTGATTTAATATCAACGATCACTGGGTATTGCCTATTCGGAACTCATGCAAGAAGAATGGGTCTTCCCTGTTCTATCTCTCCCTTTTTCCTTTTTCCTCTCCTCTTTTGCAGGTAACACAAAGGGACCAATGCTTGGACCCAAGTGAGCTGTATTGGAGCTGCCTGCTTAACCTAAGTGCATTAAATAAGTTTTAGTCAAAGAAAAATCATTACAATATTATATCTTATTAAAACAATGAAAAAAGTAAATAAACAAAAAAAACTTGAAAAAGTGAAAACCCTTTAATTTTTATTGTTTTTTATAGGGGTCATATTAATACCCCATCTGTGAAAATTTCAACAGTCTACCTATTATGGTTCAAAACTTAGGCCAGATACACGCAAAGCACGTCACTATCGGAATACCTTTCAGTTTTAAGGCTTAATTATATATACTTATTTATAAAGCGAACAAAGAGTTAACACCCTATAAGTATAATATTTGTTGCTATAGCGGCCGCAGTTATACACCTTCTGTGAAAATTTTAAGAGTCTACCTATTATGGTTCCAAATTTAGGCCTTATACATGCAAATCACACCACTATCGGAACACCCTTTAATTTTTAGGATTATTTTTTTATACTTTTTTATATTGCGAACTAAGTTTTAATTACTGTTTGTAAATCTTTAGTCTATCCCTCCTACAGTTCAAGAAATAAACACGTATTCGTGAATAACACCTCGTGACTAGTATTTTAAATTCTTTTTTAATTTATTCTACAGTTTGCAATCAATTATTTTAAAAAAATTGTTAACAAAACGCAACTATTCGAAATGTTATTTTTGCAAATCAACATCTTTCGGCAACATTGAATTTCTTAGTATCTGTTTATTTATACAGAATCAAAATTCAAAGTTTCGAACAGTTCCGAAAAATCAAAAATTTTAAATTGCTCATAACTCGCTAATTTTAAAACATAATTTATAGACTAAAGCATCATTTTGTAGGTATTAATGATAAAAATTAAAAATTAAACAAAGATTGAAGAAATGTTAAGCTCTAAAAGAACTTGCAGGTGCAAGGTACCCAAATTTGAGACCATATAGAGCCACCCGTGGACCATATAGAGCCACCCAGTGTCAAAACTTAAGCTCAGATACTGGATCATTTACAAATTGCAGATATTTCCAAAATATTGCCCCTTTTGGGTTGTTACGTCACTTCCTCTAGGATCTGAACCACGTTCTATACCTTCGCATAGCATGTGAGAATTCCCAGATTCAGCTTGTTTGCACGTGGCTGATTAATGGAACCACCAATAACCAATAAAAAGTGGCGATTATCAATCTTATTTGGCGATGAAATTTTGGATTTGGAGACGTGGCTACTTTTTGGCGATTTTTAAAATAATTGGCGATTTTTCGTTGATTTTTGGACAACATTAGAAATTGAATCAATCATATCAAAATGGACAACAAAGAAATTGAAGTTTTAAAAATGAATTGTTTTTCATATTTAAATATGATTTTACTTCTGGAAACCGGTAATTCGTGTAGAAAATATTAACTTTTGTTTTAGATAGATTATAAAAAATATTCTATCTAATTATGAACAGCTACATTAGTTTTGTACTTGATGTGCTGGTAATTCCAATGAATTTTTTATTCTTATTTTTTACATACAAAGGAAGTTTTGAAATAAGGATTAAGTTCGTTTTCTTCTCTCTAAGTAGAAAGAATATTTTTTACTTTAATTTAATTTTGAAAATGGGGATTTGTTTTAAATTTATATAGTCATATACATGTAATTCATTTATGCTTTTATGGTTCCCACAAAATGCAGACGCAAACGTCTGCACAATCTTTCAATTTTAATAAACAAACTTCTATTATTACAGAACGAAGTTTGTTTATTGAATGTGCTTATTGGGCACATTTATTCTTCCTCACTAGAAATATTAAGCTTTAAAATGTAACTAAGAAAAACTCAATGTTCAGTTCTGAATAAAAACTCAAAGAAAACAGCAGACCAAGTTGTTTTAATAATTACTATATGCTGGATAAGATCGATTTCGAAATGCATGCTATAAATTTTATGAATTGAATTTATAGCATGTTGATCTTTTGTAATTTTAAATAAATTTAATTCCTATAAAACATAAATAGGAACACAATGACAAATACATACCTTATTGATGGATATGTTCAGATCTCTATTTATTATACACGATTTATTTTTCATTTATCCGGAATTTTCAATTATAAGGACTATCTAGAAGAGAAAAGCAAAAAACTTTTTTGTCTCCTAGAGAGCGAGCATCGGTTATGCTTTTTAAGAGGTATTTATATTCGCATACTGTACGACGTCTGCTGCGGCACTTTCTGTAGTTGCTGGAATACCGTCGATTAATCTAACCCCAGATGAAAGAAAATCTACATATATATGAGCAGCGTAAACTACTTTCGAGCAGGTACACAAACAAAGAGCTCTCGGGCATAAAAGATCGAGCTAGAAAAAGACTCATTCAACAATGGCAAATATCATGGGATAACTGCATACGGGATAGGTGGACGTTTAAAATTATCCCATACTTTAAAACTTGGATAACGAGAAAACATGGCGATCTCAACTTCTACCTAACTTAAGTATTTAGTAACCATGGAAATTTCGGCAGCTAAAGGGTGTTTTTTATAGAGGTAAAGAACTTTAAGTTGCAATAAAACAACGATGGATTATTCGATTGACATTAATTTTATTTATCTGAAAGATAATCTTGTGGCATTACATTTTAAATATGATTTCTGGCATACGACCGCCACGGCTGGCGCGCATGTAGTCCAATCTGGACGTCCAATTTTCGATGACTTTTTCCAACATTTGTGGCCGTATATCGGCAATAACACGGCGAATGTCTTCCAACTGGTCAAGCGTTTGTGGCTTATCCGCATAGACCAATGACTTTACATAGCCCCACAGAAAGTAGTCTAGCGGTGTTAAATCACAAGATCTTGGAGGCCAATTCACAGGTCCAAAACGTGAAATTAGGCGGTCACCAAACGTGTCTTTCAATAAATCTATTGTGGCACAAGCTGTGTGACATGTTGCGCTGTCTTGTTGAAACCACATCTCCTGGACATCATGGTTATTCAATTCAGGAATGAAAAAGTTAGTAATAATGGCTCTATACCGATCACCATTGGCTGTAACGTTCTGGCCACCATCGTATTTGAAAAAGTACGGACCAATGATTCCACCAGCCCATAAAGAGCATCAAACAGTCAGTTTTTCTGGATGTAACGGTGTTTCGACATACACTTGAGGATTACCTTCACTCCAAATGCGGCAGTTTTGTTTGTTGACGTAGCCATTCAACCAGAAGTCGAAGACAACGTGGAACTTACACTTTTTCAATGCAAATACTGGGAGAACAAAAAGGATATGTATAGTATTTCACATCAAATATCCACCGAGAAGTTAGTTAAACAAATGGTGGAAACCAACGAGGAATGGTCGAAATACTTAACATATTCCAGGAGATAATGAAGGAGAAAGCAAGTTTTTTGCAAACACTAGAATCGAACCCCTAATCACAATGGTGGATGGGGGAGTAGATTAAATCATGGAAGCTGCATAGTCCCGTAAATGAACTCCACCCCGAAGAAATGCCAAAGCGGTCTCGTGGTGGATGTTCCTGCGTAGGACTACTATTGATTGTGCGCTATCATTACGTAAAAAAAAGATAAATAGATAGATAGATAGATAGATAAATAGATAGATAGATAGATAGATAGATAGATAGATAGATAGATAGATAGATAGATAGATAGATAGATAGATAGATAGATAGATAGATAGGTATATAGATAGATATGTATGTAGATAGTATTTTGTTATCTAAGTTTGTTGGGTTAAAGAGATGTTGTTTACAAATAAACACTATAGAAAGTAGATATTTATGTATATATCTAGGTATGAAAAAAGTCACTATCTAGAAAATGCATTACAGTTTTTGCGAATATTTAAACTGTGAAAATTATACCTCTATAGTTAATATTTATCTTGTAATTAGGTCAAAGTTGTCTTGAGGACATGCGTCAAAATAAAACAGCTTCATATAATGATATAATTTTGCAATTTTATATTTTTTTTTGTTATTCCTTTATTAAAAAATAAGCAAAACTACTTTTATAACAAGATGATTTTCATTTTCTTCTCATGCGTAGTTAATTAGTTTTTTTTTTGTTGACATTTTTATTTATTTCTCTTGTTGACCAAAAAACAAAAATAAAATTTGTTTTGTTTAAATTTCGATTACAAGTGTGATGATTTTCTTTAATATGTATTTCTATGTAGATCATGTTCATTCATGGTCTTATTTTATTTTCAGAAATGGAGCACAATTACATACATAAATAACAATTTTTATTTAATTACCTATTTACGAGTATAATTTTTATTCTCTTCTATTTCATTGTTTTTGACTGCAGTTAATTTAATTGATTTCTTTCGTTTTTGTTTTGTTTTTCTTTTTCTTAGATCAAGTATCAAATTGTTTTCTTTTTTTTTGTTTTGTTTAGAATATTCTTGCAATGGCTGGATGGGATTTGGATTTAATTTAATGTACATATGTATGTATGTATGTATGTATGTATGTATGTATGTATGTATGTATGTATGTATGTATGTATGTATGTATGTATGTATGTATGTATGTATGTATGTATGTATGTATGTATTTATGTATGTATGTATGTATGTATGTATGTATGTATGTATGTATGTATGTATGTATGTACCGGTAGGTACTACAAAAAGATATTTCTTCCCAGCATATACACGTGAGGAATATGTTTGTATCAGTTGCTGATATTTAATATCAGATGTTTGTAACACATGCATCAAACGTGTGTTTGTTGGGAAGAAACAAGTATTTATGCAATTTAGCACACACGTACGATATCTTCAAGGATACAATGGTGCATAAGTATATTTAAGAGAGAGGGGAACTCGTTTTGTATGACTGGGTTTTTCAGAGTGTGTAATTGATAAAAAAAATGTCTGTGTTTTATTTCCGTTAAAAATAATACGTTTCCGTGTTGTTTGCCAACCAAGGTTTCATAAATTAAATTTTAATAATTTTTGGTTTTTCTTGCAAGTAACTGAAGAAAATGAAAATGATGGTGTTGATGATTTTCAATTAATTTCTATTATAAAAAATTTTACAAATTCATTGTTTTGCTGTAATTAATTCTAATGATAATTGATATATAAATAAAATTAAAAAAATTAGGTTGTTGGAATATTTTGGGTGAAGGTTAGGTTGTTTGTGGTTGCATTTATATTAATTTTGTTGATTTATTTTCCATGCAAAATTGATTTTTCAGACTGTTTTTTTTTTATTTTTTACTTATTTTTATTTAGTAGTAAGTTCTTTTTTAAATCTATAGTTTTTGCTTGTTTGTCCTAAATATGTATGGATTTTAATTTTTATTCAATGGTTGTCCTTTTTTATTTTATTATTTTCTTTTTAAATTCTTGAATTTCCAGTTACACTTCATTTAGTTTTTTATTTGTTTAATTTAATTTTACACAGATACAAATTTAAAGTTATTATTGTTTTAATCATTTCGTCCTTAATTTAATCTAATTCAGTTTAATTAAAATTTTTAGGTTTCCAATTAATTTTATTGTTTTTTAGTTTTAAGTTATTTCATTTCATTACAGTTATTTTTCCAATTTCTTAATATTATTACTAATTTCTGCTTGTTATTAATTTTTATCTTTAATTATGGTTTTAAAAAAATGTGTTGCTTTCATTCGTGGTTTGTCCAATGCAATTAGTTCTTTAAAATGTGTGTTTTTTTTTATTAAATATTAATTAATTTAATGAGGAATAAAAACTATCACGCACTAGAATTATCATTGGATCGGGATGTAGATGGACCGGCCCCAATATCATCTCCTAAGATGAATGTGGGACTCTGGCGGGACGTAGACGCAACAGGTTGATAGTGATAACCCTCACGATAACGTTGATTCGGTTTACGGGTTGTTTGAGTATGACCCAGTGTTGGTCTTTGATTATTTAATTCATTGGGTCTTTTGGCTGAAATTCAAAATATATAAAAACATTAAGTACATAAAAGAAGTGTTTTTTTATACAATGCATTTTAAAACCTTCCATTTCTTGTATTTACCATTGTTTTACTTTTGCGAAGATAAGACTACATGTTCAACGAAGATCTATTTGTCTCATATTAGAAGCAATAAGAATTTAAAACAAGGCTGGTTTCTGAAAGAAAGTCAAGTTTTCAAAAACTATTTTTAACAATCAATTGAGACAACTTTGAATAAGAAAATGCATCCTGTTATTAAACAATTCTAGTTAAAAAGAACTCAAGCAAGAGTTATCCAAAGTTTATTCCCGATGTGCAAAAGCGGTTATTATATGTACCATACATCCAGAAATGAAAAACCTCGCTTAGAAGACCGCTTAAAAGTCACGATATAGTATAGCATTTCTTGTATAAAGTGCGGAAACTAGTTGAGATCACGGGAACATCACGCGGCTTAGTAATTTTAATTTTGTTTAAAAGTTTTATAAAAAAAACTGTCAACAGAGTATGCAATGCAATCTGAATGACTGATTTGGTAGTTTGCCTGGCGTTCTTCCGTCGCGGTCCTGATTAATTCCTTAGCCGATACGTAACAGTTGATTAAATATGGATTCACTAACAAAAATAAAAAAACAACAATCCATGAAACCGATTTTACCAGGTGAAAACGTCGCGAAGAAAGCAAAAGAAGGCTGAAAAGATTACGACTGCAAATTACGAATGTGTGTGGAATTAAAATCATTGGATACTTCAAAAAAAAAGAAAGAACAAATAGAGGCTGTTATTCATCACTACTTGGTCAATTAAGCTACGACATCAAGAAAAAATGCTTTGATTTCACTCAAGAAAGTTGATTTTCTATCAATATAATGTTCAGGTGAACTCTTGTGCAGTTGCGAATATAAAATACATAATATGAGTTTCCTTATTTTCTACTTCCGCCCACTCGCAGTGAGTTTTATGTTTCTAAATTATAATAAATGGCTGAGAGAAAATATACCCAAGTCAAATGAGAATGTCATCTCTACAATAATGCATGATTGCGGTGAGTATATAAAAGTTGGCTGATTGCTACATGCAGTGCACAATAGTTTAAAAACATTTTATTTTGGTAGCTCAAGAACCACTAAAGATGTCTTGGGTCTTAAATTGTAACCGTTGTCCCCAATCTAAGATTTTCAGTCCAATAGCTTATCACACACTTTTCGCTTAACAAACACTTATAATAACCAAAAGCTTAAAATATGTCCTATAACATATTACTTTTTACAATTGGAACGTTATAAAAACAGCACTAAGAAAAATATATGTACATAAACATAAGATATAAAATATAAATAAGATTTATACATTATTTGATTTTTAAAGATACAGAGATTATTTTTATTATCATATGTTTTCTTCTTATTAATTATTACTCACAAAATTTGTTAAGTAAAAACTCATTTCTCTTAACTTGTGCTCAAATATTTATAATTTTTTTTTTTTTTGTTGATGAACCGAACCTAGGTTCCAATAAAAAACTGTAAGACCTTTTGGTTAAGCAAACGTAGTCTTGTTGACCTGGTTATGATTTTAATATATCAAAAATAACAAGATACTAGAATTTGTGAAATTCTGCTAAATTTGTTACCGTTCATGACATTACTTATCATAACCACACTAAAGTTCAACGCAAAAGTTGTGCTGGAAATACTTTGTTTAAGTTCACTTCAGCTTAAATTTACAATTATTATTAAGTTAGTTTTGACATATGTACATATCGCTCCTTTTAAATTGGGTGCCCTCGATAGTTTGATTGGTAGTCTGTGGGTTTGATTCCTGCCAAACATTCTGGATGTTTTCTGCAGAAACGTTGTATTTAAAAAATTTACTAATTATGAAAATTATAAAACTAGATTTTGCTATTATTTGTAATAAAAACAGCTGAAAATTGAATGAAAAAACAACTTTGATCCACTACACTTTAGTCATTCTTATCCGATCAAAACAAATTATCCATCATTCGACGCGTAATTCAATATGCTTTTAAACAATGTTTATTTTTTAATTTAATCGAACCAGTCTTTGACTATGGATGACGCTTTAATGTGAAGTATACTTCGAAAAAAAAAACAACAAATTTTAAATATTAACTGCCAGTTTCACCATGTCGAAAGAATTCGTTCTTTCGTGCAATTACATTCAAAACAAAAACAAAATTTTTAATTTTATTTTTGTTTTAAATGTAATTGTAAGAAAGATCAAATTCTTTTGATATTGTGAAACAGGCCGAAAAAAAAAAAAAAAAATAAAGCAGTGTAATACATTTATATTTTAAAGTTGAGAAAGCCTCGCTCAAGAGAGTCTTATCAACTGCTTTCAAACATTACTTATTTTGTTTTCTATTCCGAAAACGTGTATGTTAAAAAATTTTTTAAAGATTTGTTATTTTCAGATTGTTATAAATGAACCTGAATTCCACTTTAATAAAAAACAAACTTTTAATAGCAAACTTTATTTAAACTTTTATTTAACTCCACAGTTATTAATTTGTTAGCTTTAAAAAATTTTGTCTTATCGCGTGATCGGTTTAATTCAGATTACCGTTTTTAAAAAAGATTTTGCTTCTTATACCAATGAGCTTTTACATTTTTTTTCTATTTACCGCTTGTTCAGCCGTAGTATGTTTATAACAGTACGCATATAAAAAATGTTTAAAGGGCATATGAAGTATAATACATACAAAGAAAAGTAATTAAGGGGAAATCAAAAGTACGTTTTAGTAAATAAGGCAGTGGTGGCAACATGCACAATGGGTTATGTGGTAGGGCGCTTGCGTTCATTTTACATGGTCGCTCTTTCTTTCAATTATTTAACATTTCATGGCTTCATTTTAGCCAACTGAGCAGCACATCAATGAAACGCAATATCTTAAAAACATCCATACTGTCCATGTTAAAAATGCTGTGGAAGTTAGCACTCCATTGTGCGTCGAACTTGAACTTATATACCTACAAAATTTAAATATTTCACGATATTCAGGAAATCCATCGTAGACATTTCCGGGAGTTTGCTACCTGGGTTGTGGAGCAGTTGTAAACTCAACTAATTTTAGGGACAAGATTAAGCAAACTTACAGGGTTGGGGAAACTTTTGATACAGATTAATGGCAGTACCTGGCCTTTTGCGACCTAACTTGGTCTTTTTGCTGGGCAACTAGTGTCATAAGAAATATTTTTAGTTTTATAAAACCAGGTTATGTCTATTCTCCGCTATTTGGGTCCACACTATAGTCACTAAGTACCTCTCTGAAGAGTTTGATAAAAAAAAGGCAACAGGAACCTGATATTACTCTGATCTACCGTATCCCGTGGTACTACTAATAACGTCACTGTTTAGACCTAAAAAATATTGATCATGCATTTAAGGCGGTGGACTCGGGGACAGAGGATGAGGCGGGGATCTCTAACAGAAAGGCGCTTTATGACACTCTGCTCAAGCGATGTATAAGCGGATGTCATTTTACCGTGTAACACATCTCAGGGACACTGTAAGACAACTATTCAGTAGTTTCTTGGAAGTATCGACTGTCTCGCTTTAAGTTTTGCTATCAAAAAGGGTACCGTTAACTAATGTAATACATATTTACGTCAGTACTTGGTGTGTTGCCTTCACCTGACGCTTGTCTTACCACTAGCTAAAAACTATGCATCTACAAAGACAAATTTTTTTGCACCAATTAAAGTTTTTAATTAGTTTTAAATTAAAGTTCAATTAATATTTTAATTGATACAAATACATATTTGTTTAAAACAGAACAAAAATATTTCCTAATTAAACAAATAATTCAATCAATAATTTGTTTAATTAAAGTTTAATCTGAAATCAATTAAAACCTTTAATTGTTGAAAATATTTTTCTCTGTGGATTTAGCGACACAATAGTTAGCAATTTTAAAACATGACTGTCAGAACCATTCTCATACCCCTTCTTTAAGATTTGGAGACTATCGGTGCGTCGGTTAAGAGTACAACAGATCATCGCACATCGCAGTTGCTGCCTTTAGGGAAACTTACTTCTAACATTGCTCCATTAATTGTCTACATTTATAACACACGCGAAAATAGTGAATACCAACTTACTTTGATTGATCGTGTTGTTTGTGGAACCAGCATATTTTTTTCTTCTAAAAACTCAATCTAGAAAATGATCTATAGGTGTCTCTTCTTCAAGGCTATCAAGAGAACATCACATTAAAAAAATCTAATTTGGATTTAGGACTCTTCTTATTTAAGACTTCATTAAAAAATGTTTGTTACTAATGTATGGATGTAAGTATGTATGTACATATGTACCTTCACTCAAACGTAAATAAAATCAGGATTTGTGACAATGAGCGGCATACTAATGTCTATTAAAACTTGTTTTACATCTTCATCCTCTAAAATGCTTTCTATAATTTAAATACTCTACATTAATAGTCGGATTTTTATAACAAAGCAACAATTAGTCCAATTAAAAATATCTTCTGATTTTATTCGCAAAATTATGCGTTTTTACGTTTAATTTTTTTGACAATTAAGTTGATGGTAGATGTGATTTTGCAGAACTAACTGTGGATCCTTAAATATAAGATTTTTTGAGATTTCACTACATATGTCGCATTACAGAAGCGATATGTAAGTATGTATTTTATAATTTGTGTTGATTGAGTTGAATTTAGACTGTTTTATTTACCTCTTTTGGTTACTTTAACTGCAGGAACATAATAGACGCGGTAACGCAACGATTTGTCGTTACTGAGAATTAGTACATAAAACATCGATGGCTCGCTGACGGCATTGTCAATATTTATTTATATATATTTTTAACTATTTTGTTAAAAACTTTTATAGTTTATTAGAGATGACTACAATTAAGAAAATTGAAAAAAAGCAAAACAATATTAAATACCATTGAGTGTACACTTAACATGTACATATGTACGTGGCATTAGAATCTATTCAAAATTATCTCAGCGGCATTATCGTTGAACGGTAAGTTATGTCAAATTTGTATTGAAATATCGTTACTCATTTCCTGCACAAAGTTGTATGAACTTTTTCTTTGTTCGGACTAGAATTAAATTATCAGCTGTTTTTGGTTATATTTAAAAAATTAAAAATTTTTAAATAAAAAATTAAAAGCATTTTAAATAAAAGAAGAAAGTTTTTATTTAAAGTTTATTAAGAGGCCAAATGGAAGATTTTCAAATAAAGTTCCAGGAGAACGTGCAATAGTAAAGGTCATGATTCACTATGATACTCAGTCGCACGATCTGTCAAAAACAGATTAGAAATGCATGTGTGACTTTTGACAGGTCTATACCAAGGCGAACTCATACCAGGTGGAGTCGATAGCCCAGCTGATTGTTTTTTGCTCTCGTGTTTTTGCTAATATCTTGTCAAAAAATACATTGTTTCATATCTTGTAACGATTTTTATTTACACCTGTGTAATTACAACTTTTTATAACTCTTTGGTGTTTTATTGCGAATTTTCTAAAGAGGTTTCCTTCCCCAAAAGTAGCACGCTAGAGATTTTTTTTTGAATTGGTTCTCACGCTTTAATACGTGTAATGAGTGTACATTGTTCAATAAAAGCATTGCAGAACTCAACTTATTAGCATGAACTCTTTGTCCTCTTCTTACAAGCAGAGATTCAATTATATCCTAAAATGTAATAATTTTCTCCCATTGGAATATTGCTGTTAGTAAATTATATTTTGGGTTAGTTAACAACATTTTTGAGAAGAAAATATCATTATCAATTGTAAAGTGAATAGTGCAAGAAGTACAAAGTTTTAATCAACTTATATTAACATTATTTTAAATAAGCTGTCCATGTGGTAATCTCACCTAGAATATATTTTCGAAGCTGTTTTAATAATACTTAAGTAAGTTATAAATAGTTAATATTGCAAATTTATAAAGTGTGTGATGAGAAAACCATATTTATTTAAGGTGAATAAACTCGCGTTAATAATTTGCGATTAAGTCAAATTATTGGTGGAGAATTGAAGTCATAAAATCCAACAAGCTTTGGTTAATAAGCCCTAAGGTACCGATAAACATTTACCATCAGGTTAAACGTTATTTTAACGGAAAAAGGACGTTAATTTGGAACTGATTGGCTAATAAACCACATGTCAAGTAATTCAACATAACCTCTAATCTTTGCGACATAAATTAAAGTGGCAGCCATATTGGGTGCAAAAATCAGTTGCCTAAAAGATTTTACATAACCTTATCTTGACGACAAATTAAACTTCGTGTCGATATTATTTTAACACACATGTACGTGAACTGCGAGCCGATATATTAAAGGAAGAATAATATTTAATATTGTTTAATATTTTAACTTTTGTTGCAAGAACTATTATTGCACTAAGTTATTATAAAAATCTAATATGTAAATGTAAATCATATTGAACTACAAAACTTTACAACTAATCTATATTAATTTTAATTTTAGTAGACTCTATTTCTAAAATAATTTAAACTTCATATTTACTCATTTTTTTGTAGCTATAACGCAATTAATTTTAGAATTAATTATAAACCTACCAATCAATAATGAAAATCTAAACAATTTTACTTAATTCTTATTCTTTTTTTTATAAAATATAACCATAAAACAAGTTGTCAGTTGACCTAACATTTTTTCATGAGTGTATTATAATGTATCTCACATATTAGCAATTAAATTATCGATCTACCTTTTTATGTTAATTACTACTTGAATTTATTTTGCTACTTTTAATCATTTAATTTTGAAGTTAAACAACAACAATGTCATCATGTTCATCTGTTTGCTGGGCCCAACATCAGGGAGACAAGATGGAATGTAAACACTCCAACATACATAAATGAAAAAGTGAGTAAATGTGTATAATCATTCAAACTTAATTATTACTATTTATATTAATTGTCAATAGTTGATCAATATATACATACTTGCATACGTTATTCTGTTTATAGGTTCAATTGCTCAATCGTTCCTACTAATGCTCATTATTTGAATTAATTTCCATTACAACTCTCTTATGCTAAAGTCCTCACCTTTAAGTATGAAAGTATGTATGTAATGATTGTATTTTGTTTACATACATACCTTATTTTAATGTGAAAGTTATAGACATTGGCGACGACTCTATCCAACCAAAAAATGCTTGATCAGCAATGTGTTAATGCACGCGCAGTCGAATGCATAACACACAGGTTCAATGGTTTGATACGGCAAAATTGCATATCAGCATAAAAAGCATGGGAAAGTTAAATTGCTGGATCAGCGTCTGTTAGCTCGCGCGTGTTGGTGCAACGATAGGTATGATGGGAGAAGTTGGCAATGAAAAAAGGCAGTCTTGGCTACGTGTTCGTGAAAACCGGTTATGCAAATTAATCTTTCTGAATTATTGTTTTTAAATTAAATTAGTGTTAAATAAATTTGTATTTTAAAATTTAAAATTGTGTAAAAATTATTTCACGGCGCGGTTGAGCGCCTTAACAAATTTTTTTAGGATACTTTAACAGAAATCCCTTAACTGGCGCCCGAGCAGGGACCCGCAAAAAAAAAAAATAACATTTGCGGGCTCCTTGAAATAAAAAACAAAATATATTCTGCGAATCCTAAGGGACCCTCCAGAATTAACTAATAAATATTAAAATTATTTCTGCGATCTCTAAGGAGCACTCCAGAACTATAATTAAATAATTTAACCCAAAGGATCAATTATTAAAGCAGTCCTCCTTTGCCAACCCGATACTCCTGGTGATCCTAACTTAATATCACAAAAGGTTATCGGAGCGAAAGTGGAGTAAACCATGCCCCAGTAGGTGCCCACGAGTATAAAAGTGGATTTCCAAAAAGGATAACCACGGAACTTCCGCGAGGACAAAGGGATTTCAGTTAGATCGCGTCGCGTCTACCGAAGCCAAGGCTCATAAAAATAAAAGAAAAGAATATATATAAAATAAAAAATTGTAATGTAAAAGAAAAAGCTGTTTATCCCTCGGAAGCGTTCCATTAAATAAACCAATACTAGTCAAATCAGTGGGGGGCGACGTAAACATAAAACGTGTGGTTACAGGACCATTTTTTAAGCATGTAGGGATAGATAAGAAAATAAAATTTTACATTTTACCGAAGTTAGGAACATTTGATGGAATAATCGGAGACGACACCCTTAAAGATCTAGAAGCTGTGGTCGATAGGAAAGAAAACGTTTTAATATTAGGAAAAAGTATCCAAATTCCTTTAAAAGAAAAATTTGCGGTGGAATCAAATTATATATTGAATGAGGAGTGTTTACCCGAAATTAGAAAGAAAATAGAAAATCTTATCAATAAATTTAGTATCCTTTTTGGGCCTCTAGATGGTAGCGAGCTTGCTTCTACTAATGTGCTAGCGGAAATTCGGACTAGCACAAATGAGCCTATATATACCAAAAGTTACCCATACCCAGTTTGTATGAGGGAGGAGGTTGAGAGACAGATTAAAGAATTACTCTCAGAAGGTGTCATAAGACCTTCAAAAAGCCCGTACAACTCCCCAATTTGGGTTGTGCCTAAGAAGCCAAAGCCAAATGGCGAAAAACAGTATAGAATGGTAGTGGATTTTAAGCGTCTCAACTCGGTGACCATTTCGGACACCTATCCTATCCCAGATATATCTTCCACTTTGGCTAGCTTAGGAAACGCCAAGTATTTCACGACAATAGACCTCACGTGAGGCTTTCACCAAATTGCCATGAGTCCCAAGGATATCCCCAAGACGGCTTTTTCAACAGCCAATGGAAAGTTCGAGTACTTGAGACTGCCCTTTGGGTTGAAAAATGCTCCAGCTATATTCCAGAGGATGATCGATGATGTCCTTCGCGAATACATAGGGAAGATTTGTTATGTGTATATCGACGACATTATAGTCATCGGGAAAAATGTGGAAGATCATATGAGAAATATAGACACCATATTTGCCAAACTTTATGAGGCTAATTTGAAAGTAAATCTTGAGAAAACACATTTTATGAAAACGAGTGTGGAATTTCTCGGATACATTGTCGGGTCAGATGGTATCAGACCGGACCCCGCCAAAGTCAAATCTATTGAAGATTTATTACCACCTACAAATTTGAAAGAATTGAAAAGCTTCCTTGGCATGACTTCCTATTATAGGAGGTTTATCCGTGACTACGCAAAAGTGGCTAAGGCACTTACAAACTTAACTAGAGGGGAACATGCTCAAATTAGGGCTAGTCAGTCGAGAAAAATACCAATCGATTTGAATCAGGAGTCTCTTGAGGCATTCAATGCATTAAAATCATTGCTGACATCGGCCGAAGTCTTGTCTTTTCCCGATTTCGGAAAACCATTCAACCTAACGACAGATGCATCGAACACTGCGTTGGGTGCTGTTTTGTCACAAGGAGAGATTGGCAAAGACAAGCCCATAGCCTACATTTCTCGTTCGCTCAACAAAACAGAAGAGAACTACGCGACAAACGAGAAAGAAATGTTGGCCATTGTATGGGCCTTAGATAACTTAAGAAATTACCTTTACGGAGCTAGAAAAATAAACATTTACACGGATCATCAACCACTTACATTTGCGTTGGGCAATAGGAACTACAACGCTAAATTGAAAAGATGGAAAGCGCGTATTGAAGAGTATAACCACGAGTTGATTTATAAACCAGGTAAATCAAACTACGTGGCTGATGCTCTTTCAAGATTGAAGACCATACCAAGTCACTTGTATCAATCACTCTTCGACTGATACTGCAAGCGAAGGTAGGGCAATAGATCTTGATGGTACTCTAACCGCCTCAGAAGGTGGTGACGAACTCTCATCTGCATCGACAGTTCACAGCGCTGATCAGGACTCTTCTGATTTGATTCCGCATGTTGAGGCTCCTATAAATGTCTTTAAAAATCGGATCATAATAAAAATTGGTATGAATATGACGGTGTTCGAGGAACCACATCGCGGCTATGCAAGACACTTTGTATCCGCAGGAAGTTGGTCTGAGGAAACATTGATTTCGTTACTGAAAGAAAAATTGCATCCCAATGTTGTAAATGGTATTAAAATACCAGAAAACCTATTGGGAGCTTTGCAGGAAATTTATATTGATCACTTCTCTAGGTATAAAATAAGAATTACGCAAAAGATGGTTTCAGACGTTACCTCAAAGGAGCGTCAATTCGAGATTATCGAAGCGGAACATAAAAGGGCACACCGCAATTGTCGGGAAAACAAGGAGCAAATTTTGGAACAATTTTACTTCCCGCATATGAACGCTAGTATTAGGAGATACGTTGCCAGTTGTGACATATGCAACATGTGCAAATACGATAGGAAACCACCACGGATACATCACCAAAAAACTCCTGACCCCAAATATCCATGTGAAATTCTTCACATGGACATCATGGAAATACAGGGGCAGAAGTTTATAACTTGTATTGACAAGTTTACTAAGTTCGCGAAGTTCTTTAGCATACAGGATAGATCTCTAGTTCAAGTAAGGAAAAAAATAATTAAAGTCTTACATTATTTTACCGTCCCCAAAATCCTCGTGACTGACAATGAGCGCAGCTTTCTAAGTCCTCTAGTTGAAACCTTTATAAAATCGCTAGGAATCAAATTGTATCTCACGCCCGCTCAAAGGAGCGAAGTGAATGGTCAGGTGGAAAGGCTACACTCAACAATAATCGAGATATTTAGGTGCCTGAGAACTGACTTTCCAGATCTTTCAGTTAAAGAGCTTATTGAAATATGTGTCGATAGATATAACAATACCATACACTCCGTGACGAAGAAACGACCTAGGGATTTATTTTTTAACAGAATTAAGGGAACAAACTACGAGAGGCTATTAGTAGTACAAGGCAAGGTAAATCGCGACCTTAGACATTTGCTGAGAAGAAATACGGCGCTCCGTAATGCGCGAATGAATAAGAAAAGACAAAGCCCGAAAAAGTACAGGAAAGGTGACAGAATTTACGTGGCAATAAAAACGATTAAGGGAAAGAATAAAGCGCTATACAGAAAGGAAATTGTTGAGAAAGATAATAAAGTAACAGTGCTGACAATAAATGGAAGGAAAATTCACAAAGAGCACATAAAAAATTTAATTGGACTAAGTCCAAGGAAGAAAAAGGAATGTATAGGAAATAATTCACAATAATGATCCTTTTTCGCCGCAGTAAAACGGGGTATAAAATACAAAACTAATAATTCAATATAGAGAACATCGCATTGGGCCGAAGTTGTCTTGACAAATTGTGTTACGGCTTATAGACACAGTGGCGGAGCGTTATTGCAATGTCAATCTATTAGACTGCTAACAAACCCAACGATGCAGAAAAATAACTATAAAACAAAATAATCTAATAATAGTAATAATAATAATGAATTAAAAGGGCTATTATAAAATTTTTTATCTACAATGCACAAGCTATATTATATATTATACACAGTACGAAAAGAAAAAAAAAGAAAATTTTTGAAAAAAAAGGAAAGAAAGAAAGAAAAAAAAAGGAAAGAAAGAAGGAAAAAAGAAAAAAAAAAAGGGGAAGGGTATTTAAATAAGATCATTTAAAATTAACTTACAAAAATAGTATAATTTCATTTCCTCAATTTCACATAATCTTACTTAAAGACATTTCACGTCACATCCATACGTTCACATACTATATCATCCCATATTTTCTGCATTATGCATACACTCTTTTCAGAAATTCCAACCATGGTTTTTGGACTCATTGGTCTTATTGCTTTTAATCTGCTTGCGTATACGAAGAGTGTACAAATCTATCAATATAAGACACCCCTGGTATCATTAAAAGTAGGAAATGGGTGGCTAATCGACGGAAGCTTTAAATTAATACACGTCATCGACTTGAGCAGATACACCGACGCCATGGCTGACATTTCATCCCTTATCGAGCAACATATTCCACCAAGCAAAAATAGAGAGTTTATCTTGCACCACACGGCGCAAATGCAACAACGTATCGAGGAGCTGACATACAAAAACAAGAGAGCACCTCGATCAATCGATTGGATTGGGTCTGCATGGAAATGGATAGCTGGGAATCCAGATGCCGCGGATTGGAATGCAATACTCAAAAGTCAGGACGATATCGTCAGAAACAACAATGAACAATATAAAATAAATGAAAGGGTTCAGCACTCAACTAATCAATCCGTGCAGAAAATTAATGAGCTAATTACTAGATTGAACAACCTAACAAGCGGTAGGGACTATAATTTTATTGAACAAACTACTATCAACGAAATAATAATTTTGAAGGATGAGATCAATGAAATTGTACGAGCTTGCCAATTGGCCAAGAGTGGAATCGTCAATACAAACTTGCTTGACCAATCCGAAATGAACAGGATTGTAGATGAAATAGAAACACTACCCTACAATAATGCAATAGAAGCCGTGGAGTACGGAAAGCCGTCAGTTTACACAAATGGCACATTCCTCTTGTACATTCTTTCAATGCCAAAACTTGGCAGGAGCGTTTGCAACACCCTCTTAACTAGGGCTACTATCAGAGAAGGCAAACAAGTGGATTTGCCGTACAGAATGATGCTTGTTAACGAAGCTGAAACTTATGGCATCAAAGGCGACTGTTTTTCAATGAATAACAGTCGCCAAGTATTTCAGGTAGTGCAGGAGCCGCCGAAGAAAGGCCTCTGCAAAGACCTCAGAACGAGGACGACTTGAAAAATATTAGCCGCCTTCCTGATAGTGTTAAGGAATTAAGATCTTTCGATGGGAATCCCACACAGTATATTTCCTGGATTCATTCGGTAGAGGCAATTTTGAATGATTTCGAGATAGTAAGGGACAAACCAATATACCGTGCTATCATACAGAGTGTTCGACAAAAGATCATCGGGGCCGCTGATACAGCATTAGTGTCGTATAATGTTTTCGAGAGCGATTGGGCTGAGGTGAAAAGGATTCTTTCACTTCATTATGCCGATAAACGCGATATTCAGACATTGGAGCACCAACTCAACCAGTTGGGCCAAGGCTCGTCATCTGTCGATGAATTCTACTCTACGATTAATCACCAGCTGTCCTTAATAATTAACAAAATTAAAACTGAATCTCATAGTGAAGAAACCATTAAGGCTTTGATCGAAACTTATCGTAATAGATCACTTGATATATTCATACGCGGCTTAAAACCAGACCTTTCCAAAATGATAATCATACAACGCCCAAGAACGCTTCCGGAGGCATATTCGGCTTGCCTTGAGTTACAAAATTTGACGATGAGGAATAATATCCTCTATACGAAAGTCGGGAATAAAACACAAGAACAAACTTCTGCGAATCCTGGTTATAGAAATATGCCACCAAGACATCTAAAACCATTTCCGATGCGGTCTGGCTGGCAACCTCAATACTCCAGTGCAAGGAATTGGCAACAGGGGTATAATAACCACAATAACCCCTTTAATTCACGCGGAAACGTACACAGTTCCCGGAATAAGCCAGCATTGCACCCGCGATATCCGGCAATCAAACATGAGCCCATGGACATAGATACTTCCGTACAATCCCGTCGGATTAACTACATGAACCATCCAGGAACGGAAGAAAAACCACGTGGCTCAGAGCAGCACTTAGTGGGCAAACGACCAAGAATTTACAATATAGAAACCTTTTCAGACGAATCCCACACGGCTGAGGAAAATTACCAGCAGGATTATCAGCCTGAAAGTAGCGAAGAAGAAATAAATTTTATGGGAAAAGGCCTTCAAGCCTCCCCTATATAGAATATTCATCCGAATCTGGTGAAGTTTTATGTTTTCTAATTGATACTGGCTCTAATAAAAACTTTTGCAGTGAACGTTTATCCCTCGGAAGCGTTCCATTAAATAAACCAATACTAGTCAAATCAGTGGGGGGCGACGTAAACATAAAACGTGTGGTTACAGGACCATTTTTTAAGCATGTAGGGATAGATAAGAAAATAAAATTTTACATTTTACCGAAGTTAGGAACATTTGATGGAATAATCGGAGACGACACCCTTAAAGATCTAGAAGCTGTGGTCGATAGGAAAGAAAACGTTTTAATATTAGGAAAAAGTATCCAAATTCCTTTAAAAGAAAAATTTGCGGTGGAATCAAATTATATATTGAATGAGGAGTGTTTACCCGAAATTAGAAAGAAAATAGAAAATCTTATCAATAAATTTAGTATCCTTTTTGGGCCTCTAGATGGTAGCGAGCTTGCTTCTACTAATGTGCTAGCGGAAATTCGGACTAGCACAAATGAGCCTATATATACCAAAAGTTACCCATACCCAGTTTGTATGAGGGAGGAGGTTGAGAGACAGATTAAAGAATTACTCTCAGAAGGTGTCATAAGACCTTCAAAAAGCCCGTACAACTCCCCAATTTGGGTTGTGCCTAAGAAGCCAAAGCCAAATGGCGAAAAACAGTATAGAATGGTAGTGGATTTTAAGCGTCTCAACTCGGTGACCATTTCGGACACCTATCCTATCCCAGATATATCTTCCACTTTGGCTAGCTTAGGAAACGCCAAGTATTTCACGACAATAGACCTCACGTGAGGCTTTCACCAAATTGCCATGAGTCCCAAGGATATCCCCAAGACGGCTTTTTCAACAGCCAATGGAAAGTTCGAGTACTTGAGACTGCCCTTTGGGTTGAAAAATGCTCCAGCTATATTCCAGAGGATGATCGATGATGTCCTTCGCGAATACATAGGGAAGATTTGTTATGTGTATATCGACGACATTATAGTCATCGGAAAAATGTGGAAGATTATATGAGAAATATAGACACCATATTTGCCAAACTTTATGAGGCTAATTTGAAAGTAAATCTTGAGAAAACACATTTTATGAAAACGAGTGTGGAATTTCTCGGATACATTGTCGGGTCAGATGGTATCAGACCGGACCCCGCCAAAGTCAAATCTATTGAAGATTTATTACCACCTACAAATTTGAAAGAATTGAAAAGCTTCCTTGGCATGACTTCCTATTATAGGAGGTTTATCCGTGACTACGCAAAAGTGGCTAAGGCACTTACAAACTTAACTAGAGGGGAACATGCTCAAATTAGGGCTAGTCAGTCGAGAAAAATACCAATCGATTTGAATCAGGAGTCTCTTGAGGCATTCAATGCATTAAAATCATTGCTGACATCGGCCGAAGTCTTGTCTTTTCCCGATTTCGGAAAACCATTCAACCTAACGACAGATGCATCGAACACTGCGTTGGGTGCTGTTTTGTCACAAGGAGAGATTGGCAAAGACAAGCCCATAGCCTACATTTCTCGTTTGCTCAACAAAACAGAAGAGAACTACGCGACAAACGAGAAAGAAATGTTGGCCATTGTATGGGCCTTAGATAACTTAAGAAATTACCTTTACGGAGCTAGAAAAATAAACATTTACACGGATCATCAACCACTTACATTTGCGTTGGGCAATAGGAACTACAACGCTAAATTGAAAAGATGGAAAGCGCGTATTGAAGAGTATAACCACGAGTTGATTTATAAACCAGGTAAATCAAACTACGTGGCTGATGCTCTTTCAAGATTGAAGACCATACCAAGTCACTTGTATCAATCACTCTTCGACTGATACTGCAAGCGAAGGTAGGGCAATAGATCTTGATGGTACTCTAACCGCCTCAGAAGGTGGTGACGAACTCTCATCTGCATCGACAGTTCACAGCGCTGATCAGGACTCTTCTGATTTGATTCCGCATGTTGAGGCTCCTATAAATGTCTTTAAAAATCGGATCATAATAAAAATTGGTATGAATATGACGGTGTTCGAGGAACCACATCGCGGCTATGCAAGACACTTTGTATCCGCAGGAAGTTGGTCTGAGGAAACATTGATTTCGTTACTGAAAGAAAAATTGCATCCCAATGTTGTAAATGGTATTAAAATACCAGAAAACCTATTGGGAGCTTTGCAGGAAATTTATATTGATCACTTCTCTAGGTATAAAATAAGAATTACGCAAAAGATGGTTTCAGACGTTACCTCAAAGGAGCGTCAATTCGAGATTATCGAAGCGGAACATAAAAGGGCACACCGCAATTGTCGGGAAAACAAGGAGCAAATTTTGGAACAATTTTACTTCCCGCATATGAACGCTAGTATTAGGAGATACGTTGCCAGTTGTGACATATGCAACATGTGCAAATACGATAGGAAACCACCACGGATACATCACCAAAAAACTCCTGACCCCAAATATCCATGTGAAATTCTTCACATGGACATCATGGAAATACAGGGGCAGAAGTTTATAACTTGTATTGACAAGTTTACTAAGTTCGCGAAGTTCTTTAGCATACAGGATAGATCTCTAGTTCAAGTAAGGAAAAAAATAATTAAAGTCTTACATTATTTTACCGTCCCCAAAATCCTCGTGACTGACAATGAGCGCAGCTTTCTAAGTCCTCTAGTTGAAACCTTTATAAAATCGCTAGGAATCAAATTGTATCTCACGCCCGCTCAAAGGAGCGAAGTGAATGGTCAGGTGGAAAGGCTACACTCAACAATAATCGAGATATTTAGGTGCCTGAGAACTGACTTTCCAGATCTTTCAGTTAAAGAGCTTATTGAAATATGTGTCGATAGATATAACAATACCATACACTCCGTGACGAAGAAACGACCTAGGGATTTATTTTTTAACAGAATTAAGGGAACAAACTACGAGAGGCTATTAGTAGTACAAGGCAAGGTAAATCGCGACCTTAGACATTTGCTGAGAAGAAATACGGCGCTCCGTAATGCGCGAATGAATAAGAAAAGACAAAGCCCGAAAAAGTACAGGAAAGGTGACAGAATTTACGTGGCAATAAAAACGATTAAGGGAAAGAATAAAGCGCTATACAGAAAGGAAATTGTTGAGAAAGATAATAAAGTAACAGTGCTGACAATAAATGGAAGGAAAATTCACAAAGAGCACATAAAAAATTTAATTGGACTAAGTCCAAGGAAGAAAAAGGAATGTATAGGAAATAATTCACAATAATGATCCTTTTTCGCCGCAGTAAAACGGGGTATAAAATACAAAACTAATAATTCAATATAGAGAACATCGCATTGGGCCAAAGTTGTCTTTGGATGATGGGTCAATACCGCTTCTTGACAAATTGTGTTACGGCTTATAGACACAGTGGCGGAGCGTTATTGCAATGTCAATCTATTAGACTGCTAACAAACCCAACGATGCAGAAAAATAACTATAAAACAAAATAATCTAATAATAGTAATAATAATAATGAATTAAAAGGGCTATTATAAAATTTTTTATCTACAATGCGCAAGCTATATTATATATTATACACAGTACGAAAAGAAAAAAAAAGAAAATTTTTGAAAAAAAAAGGAAAGAAAGAAAGAAAAAAAAAAGGAAAGAAAGAAGGAAAAAAGAAAAAAAAAAGGGGGAAGGGTATTTAAATAAGATCATTTAAAATTAACTTACAAAAATAGTATAATTTCATTTCCTCAATTTCACATAATCTTACTTAAAGACATTTCACGTCACATCCATACGTTCACATACTATATCATCCCATATTTTCTGCATTATGCATACACTCTTTTCAGAAATTCCAACCATGGTTTTTGGACTCATTGGTCTTATTGCTTTTAATCTGCTTGCGTATACGAAGAGTGTACAAATCTATCAATATAAGACACCCCTGGTATCATTAAAAGTAGGAAATGGGTGGCTAATCGACGGAAGCTTCAAATTAATACACGTCATCGACTTGAGCAGATACACCGACGCCATGGCTGACATTTCATCCCTTATCGAGCAACATATTCCACCAAGCAAAAATAGAGAGTTTATCTTGCACCACACGGCGCAAATGCAACAACGTATCGAGGAGCTGACATACAAAAACAAGAGAGCACCTCGATCAATCGATTGGATTGGGTCTGCATGGAAATGGATAGCTGGGAATCCAGATGCCGCGGATTGGAATGCAATACTCAAAAGTCAGGACGATATCGTCAGAAACAACAATGAACAATATAAAATAAATGAAAGGGTTCAGCACTCAACTAATCAATCCGTGCAGAAAATTAATGAGCTAATTACTAGATTGAACAACCTAACAAGCGGTAGGGACTATAATTTTATTGAACAAACTACTATCAACGAAATAATAATTTTGAAGGATGAGATCAATGAAATTGTACGAGCTTGCCAATTGGCCAAGAGTGGAATCGTCAATACAAACTTGCTTGACCAATCCGAAATGAACAGGATTGTAGATGAAATAGAAACACTACCCTACAATAATGCAATAGAAGCCGTGGAGTACGGAAAGCCGTCAGTTTACACAAATGGCACATTCCTCTTGTACATTCTTTCAATGCCAAAACTTGGCAGGAGCGTTTACAACACCCTCTTAACTAGGGCTACTATCAGAGAAGGCAAACAAGTGGATTTGCCGTACAGAATGATGCTTGTTAACGAAGCTGAAACTTATGGCATCAAAGGCGACTGTTTTTCAATGAATAATTCTACGATCTGTGAGGGATCAGCTGTGGACAAGTTACAACAGGAGGATTGTCTTAACCGAATTTTAAAGGGCGGAACCGCTAAGTGTAAATATAGACACACTCAGGCAGAAATTATTGAATTATTACACGATGACGTAGTCTACGTTTCTAACTTCGACGGTGTATTTGAATGGAATGGAAGAACAGAATACCTAAATGGTACTTACCTGTTACAGTTGGCAAACGAGTCCATAATAATTAAAAACCGCACATATTCGAGCAGCTCTCTTATAAAAACGCAAGCCCTACCTCCTGTACTTGCTAATATAACACATGATGACCTGCTATTAGACATCAAATATGTTCATGAAGTAAGCCTGAGAAACATTAATCGGTTAGACCAACTAGATGTGAAACTAATTGGTTCTATGGGAATAAACGTGGGCATCATTGGCGCTCTGATAGCTTGCCTTGGATGGATTTGGTATCAGCAAACGAAAAAACTGAATCTTCCGAAAGTTCTAGAAGTGTCCGACAGCGTAAAGCACAAGGATCTGCGGGACGCAGATATTTAAGGAGGGAGGAGTTATAGACATTGGCGACGACTCTATCCAACCAAAAAATGCTTGATCAGCAATGTGTTAATGCACGCGCAGTCGAATGCATAACACACAGGTTCAATGGTTTGATACGGCAAAATTGCATATCAGTATAAAAAGCATGGGAAAGTTAAATTGCTGGATCAGCGTCTGTTAGCTCGCGCGTGTTGGTGCAACGATAGGTATGATGGGAGAAGTTGGCAATGAAAAAAGGCAGTCTTGGCTACGTGTTCGTGAAAACCGGTTATGCAAATTAATCTTTCTGAATTATTGTTTTTAAATTAAATTAGTGTTAAATAAATTTGTATTTTAAAATTTAAAATTGTGTAAAAATTATTTCACGGCGCGGTTGAGCGCCTTAACAAATTTTTTTAGGATACTTTAACAGAAATCCCTTAACTTGAATGAATTAGCTTACTTATAATATTTTTTTTGTGTTGTTATTTTCCTTTTTTTATTATTTTGAAATAAATAATTGTTATGAAATCCATTCTAAACAAAATGAGTTACTAAATTCTTACATTATGGAAGGAAGGATAACCAAAACAAATCATAAGACAATGTAGATAAAAGGTCGTTCATTTTAGGGACAGATTTATAATTATGGGTATCCAATCTGTCATAGGTGTTTTTTTTGGGAGGGAACAATATACCCCACATGGCGTAACATCATGCCACTTGCGAATATAATTTTTGTTAATTATACAAGGAAAAAGGTTTCTATTTGATTTCTATGTTTGTTATTTTGTATAAATTTGCATACTCCCAGGGTGTGAGAGTATGTTATATGCTTACGCGTAAAACACGGGTTGAGAACTAAAATTATAATAAAGAGCTAGCGGGATAACTTTTCATACCCCTTAAACACGGTATTCGTAGGGTTATTATCTAGAAATTTTTATTATCAAAAATGTAGCCAGCGCGTAACAATCTGCTAATATAATGTCAAAGTTGTTGTTTTGTTGTAGTTGTTGTTATCCTACTGCTCACACCTGGTATGAATTCGTCTTGGTCTATACGATTTTATAATCCTTTGAAAAAATTCATAAAGTAGTATATTTCCATGCGATCAGATTTGTAAAATCTTGTTTTGTATGATAGTGTGGCATCTACAACGCCATTTTGAAACTATTTTTTGAGTAGGACAGAATTCTGTCAGATGTTTTTGTGATTGAATCGAACGATTGTGTAGGATAGTGAATCCTGGTCTTTACTTGGCTTTCCGTTTTGAAAAAAAAATTATAAATACTTTTTTTAATTTATTTTCATTCACTCAAGGCATATTCATCAGGTAACCTCACTAAGAAGGGGAAATAATAAGGCGAAAATTTTAAAATTTTTTTTATATGGAGTTTGATAATTCAACTTCCATTTAAGGGGAAAAATTGTAAGTTTAAGTGTCAAAATCCATATAAAAAAATTGATTATTTTCGCCTTAATATTTCCCCTCAGTAGTGAGGCTACCTGATTAATATGCCTTGCATTCACTTATTAAAGCCGTTGCCAATGATGCAAATGATTTGCTTTTAAAATATTATGCATTTACGCGTCTAAAATCACTAAAATAAAATTAATTTGAGAATGTAAACAACATTAACCCTCCGATGAGTGAGAAGGTCCCTAAGGACCTTTTGTGCCTTTTCAAACTGAAATTACTCCTACTTCGGCCACTACAAAAAATTCTAAAAAAAATTCGAAGACATGAACCTTATTGCTTTCAAGGAAAGGAACAATATTCTAATTTTATACTACTAGCAATAAACCAGTTCTTAGAATTTTTTGTTCTTAGTATTTTGTTCTTAGTTTTGTTCTTAGTATTTTTGTTCTTAGAATTTTTTGTTTTTATCATCATCCCTAATGTCTTTGAGTTTAGGTAGACGTACGAAAGAGTATAAAAGAAGTTGTAGTTTCGTAAACCAAATCAGAGGCTCAGTGCTCCATAATATATTCATGGCTGACATACCCAAACCCTCCGACGGTGATCTTCTGTTAACATATGCAGATGATATTCTTATTGCATCTTCCGGGCCTCTCGCTCGAAATGTGAACGGAAGAGTGAACAACTACTTGGCTCGACTGGAGCCATATTTTGCTAAATGGCGGCTTCATTTAAATATGAATAAAACCGAAGCAATTATAATAAAAGGCAGGCGTAAAAACTTGTACCCTAACAGCAGGGGTTTTATACCATCCCTTAGTATAGGCAATCAACTTATCTTGGTTTCGGATAGGATGAAATACTTAGGGGTAATTTTCCATGAGAATTTTGAGTTTTATCGACACATAGATTTTATTTTAGAACGTGCTAAACGCGCGTATGCCTCCTATCGAAGTATTCTGGGATATAGAGGGGGACTCGATAGAAGAATTCGATTTCTTATCTATCGCCAAATAGTTCGACCTATTATATCCTACGCCTACCCAGTCTGGTCCAGGATTTCCTCTGCACAGATGGAGAGGTTAAGAAGGTGGGAGAGAAGAATTATGGTAGTTTGCCTTGGCCTAAGGTGTAGGCAGGGCCCTGACGGTATATATCGCAGGCCGTCTTGCAGGTCAATATGTAAGGCAATAGGCTTTGATAGAATCGACGCCTACATGATGGGGTCAGGTATTAAATTTCTAGAGAGAGCTCGCTCCCTTGAGAACAGACTTGTAGGACAGTGCTTTGAAAGAGCTGGCAATATTGACATCATTAGACTGTCAAAATACATATCACCAGTAGACTTACTGACTTTAAACGGAGCTGGACTCCTTTTTGAGAATGCAAACCTCCTATACTATCATAGGAGAATTAACACTTTAAATATAAGTAATCTGGTGTACAACACCGCTCAATAGGCCATAGGCCACTAGGTTATTAACTCTTTTCTAAATATTTTCTTCATTTTCTTTGTAAATATTCCTATTGTTATTCTAACTTTAAGATTACTATAAGATTTAGCATTAAGTACAAATGCCTCCCTTTTTAATTTTTTTGGGGAAAATTTTAAGAAATGTATTATTTAACATAAAATTATCATTAATATTATTGTAAGCGGCCATGCTGCAAACATCTAAATAAAATAACTTGTCAAGTCCTTATAAGATACAATAGTATGTAAGGAATTATAACTTAATAAATTAGTTTTAAGCAAACATGTAAAACCTTGACTTTTTAAATAAATAAAAAAAAAAAGTAAACCAAATCAGTCAAAGTTTAGACAGCGAAGAGTAAAATCGTGTGTGATAGAAACAAAAATATAAATATGGCAGATGCAAGTAATTTGGACGTTGCTGAAATTGTTGTACGCCGTAGTACACATTACCAGCAAATGACTGCAGATGAAAGGCGTGCAGCTGATAGTAGATTTGCTGATAATTTACGCACGAAGACATGGATGAAGAAATTGATATTTCTGCAATTGATAATTATGAAGTTGAGGATGATGAAGATCGCACATACCAACATGCTGAAGAGTCAGATGCCGAAACTGAAGGATACGTCGTGCTAAATGAAAGTACTGATGATGACGATGATGAAGAGGAAGAAAATGATGGACAGGAAACGAACACCAACATCACGCACTCGTAATCATAACGTGGTCGACTTCACAAGAAAGAAACCAGGACCAACAGGAAATATACACGACCCCTATACAATAATGCGTTCAATCATGACAGAGGAAATGATACACTTAGTGCTACGTGAAACAAATCGTAAAGGCAGGGAGGTTACAGCTGCATAGAATTTGGCGAATCCCACGAAGAAAAAAGAGTGGAAGCCAGTGATAGTGAAAGAGTTTGACGCCTTTGTAGCTATTCTTTTGTATGCTGGACTTACAAGATCAAACCATGAACCAGCTATGGAATTATGGGGCGTGACGCGTTGCCCAATATATAAAGCTGCGTTGTCGTACGATCGCTTCATGTGCATAAAGCAATTTATTCGATTCGACAATGGAAATACTCGACAACAGCGACTCATCAACAGCAAAACTGCGGCTATTGACGATATTTGGCAAATGTTGCAACATAACTTGGCAGCAGCTTACACTCCTTATGAAGCACTAATAGTTGATCAGCAGTTGTTCCCTTACAGAGGCCGCACCCGCTTCACACAATATATTCCGTCAAAGCCAGCTAAGTATGGTTTGAAAGTATGGTGGTTATGCGACTCACAGAGTTATTATCCTGTGAAGGAAAACTGGAAAACTGCCAAACCAACAACGGGAGATAAACCAAGGGCAGAACGTAGTGCTGGATCTTGTGGAAAAATATTTAGATGATGGCCGTCCAAAATACGCGGATAATTTCTTTACCACTCTTGACTTGGCGCGTATTTTGTTGAGGAGGAAGACCGCATATGTTGGTACAGTGCGCTACAACAAAACATTCATTCCACAGGAGTTCAAGAAGAACCCCAAGCGCACCATCAATAGTACATTCTTTGGGTTCAACGAAGGGGATATAGCGTTATGCTCATACGTGCCGAAAAAAAAATAAAGTGGTGAACGTGCTCTCTACAATGCACTACACCTGCCTCGTTGGCGAGCAAACCGAGAAGCGGAAGCCCTATGCCATATTAGATTATAACGCCAACAAATGCGGCGCTGATACCATGGATCAAATTCTAGGCACTTACAGCTGCAAAAGAGCAACACAACGATGGCCGTTGGCCATGTTTTATAATATGCTGGACGTCGCTGCATTGGCTGCTTTTACGATTTACAACGAAATGAAGCCTATAAAAAGGAGTGACAGACGGCGGTCGTTCTTGTTACTGCTAACGAAACAATTGGCCACACCAAATATCGAAGAACGTGCCCTGAACAACCATATAACTTCATATCCAATGCGATGGAAGCATTCGATGTCAGGGTAAGAAAAACATCTTCAAATTCAAGAATAGAATATATAGTTATTTGTTTTTTATTTTTTTTTCATTTCAGGTATTACCAAGACCGATGGAAGGCAATGCACCATCGTTTGCGGCTAGGTCAAGTAGACCGTCATGTCGCCTTTGCCGTTCTGAGTACGATCGGCAGCGGAAAACGCGGGCATACTGCTTCGGCTGCGGCAACGCTGTTTGCGGAGAACATAGCACACTTTTACATCACTGCAACACTTGCGCACAGGGCGGGGGACAAGAAGTACACGCTCAACAACAATAATTTTTAAACTTTTTTATAATAGTCTTAAGAAAATTCAACAAAAAAATAAAAAAATTAAAAAAAATATTTTTGTATGTAGAATTTAGTTATAAACAATAAAAACAAAAAAAATCAAAAAAAAAAATATTTTATATGAAAAAACATGATTTACAAAAAAGTTCCGTAGGGACCTTTTCACACGGCCGTGAAGTTCAGAACTGTCACTCATCGGAGGGTTAATTGCTTATTTTTTGCGTTCCCGCAACTTTGCGCAACTTTGTCATATTCAGAGAGTAATTTTGTTTTTACTGTCAATAGTCCAGACTGTTTTGTTATGCACCTGGAACAGAGCTACTAAATGCATACATAGCCATTGCTTGAAATGTCAAACTTTATTTACAAAACGTTTTTTATAAATGGAGATTGAAACTACGTGATAAATTGATTTGCGTTGAATAACATCTTCGCCTTGATTAGTACATATGTATGAAACACATGTTTTTAAATGTTTCCATATGTAAATGGATTCAACAATGATCATACAAGAAATAGAGAATCGAGTAGTTTTATGTATGTATGCATATATGGATGTATCTATTTAAAATAAACATATTTTTATGACATACCAGGTATATAAGGCTTTTGATTATTATAGGACGTTGGTGATGATATTGTACGATTTTGTTGATTGTGGTGATTTGTTTCACTGTGCGTTGTTACGCTATTATTACAATTATTGTGATTTTGTGGTCGCTGTTGCGGTAATTGATTGTGATTATTCGGCACATCAGTACTATCGATTGGACTCATGGGTGTCATCTCGCGATCCTCAATATACATTTCGCTACCGTCATCAGGAACATGACGATACTGTGACCATGGCCAAGAGGCAATACCTGACAATATAAATGATTCTACAGCACAAATGTAACCGATTATCTGTAAGTTAAAAGCGAAAATCATTTATTGCCTAATAAAGAGATAAATTAAGTTTACCGCTGATGCAAACAAGGTATCCTTTGTGTGTTTTGGCACCCAGGTGTACTCTTCGGCAAAGAGCACCATGTGCATAATAAGTGTAGAGCTCAAAATCAGTATTAAACCAATACTCAGGTACATCCATGTATTCTGTAAATAAATTTAATATATTGTTTATTTTAGATAAGAAAGTAAGTAAGTTAAGTTCTTTTTAGTACTAGATTTCAGTTGTGGTATTTGTTTTTTGAATTGTATTTTTATTACGTCTTTCTTGAGAAAATATAGATTTTTTATTTTTATTTATTTAAGGCAGAAAACTCTCACAAAGTTATGAATATGGAGATCAAAAATTGTTGCCGCGAGACCTTAATGTTATTTATAGTCTATAGTTACTAGTGTAAGTTACTAGTATATAGAAGCTAGTGTAAGGAAAAACAAATTTCAAATAAAAAGGCCTGAAATCACGTGATAAATTTGTAAATAAAGATAAATTTAACATGAAGAAATTGCACATTTAAGAATCTTAAGAGTTTTTGAAATTACCACCAATGTTTTATTTCCAAAACTGCTAATTCGATTTCCTTTTCCTCCTGAGTTGAGAGGGGACCCACAAGTTGAACAATTCCTATTAATTGTTTATTTATTATTTACTTCTTTTCCTTTTTTTAAATAACATTCAGACCGTTAATGCCTCTATTAACTGTGTTACTTCCTTTGGAAAGGGATAGGAGTAGATAAGTCAGATGGTTAGTTGATAGAAAAGCTTCTTTTATGGCAACACTGCAATTGCACGTTATGATTGTTTTTAGAACAGTGCACATTGCTACTCTGGTGTTATGTAGGCGTATTAGTTTGAAGCTAGCATAGCTAATTTATAATTATTTTACCTCGCCATTGATTTAGTGCTATGTGGTAATACCGGCGAGGGAGGACGATGTGATATGCATTATTATAAAGTGAATTAATACGTCTCAGAAAAATTGATGTTGCCACGGCTGAGTATTGAACTCGTGAGCATGCTTTAGTAAGCAACGTGCTAACCACTTGGCTACAGCACCCTCAAAGTGGTCCAAATGCTCAAGCAAGACGGAAAAAAGTCATAACTTGTACCGACATGAAACTTTGCACGTTCATAGATTTCATCAATATGAATAGTTACAAAAAATGGGCAAAATATCTTAGATGGGCGTGGCAAATTTATTTTGCCACGTGTGTACCTGTTTGTTTTTTGTAATATACATACATGAAGAGTGATAAATTAGCTTCTTCTCAATAATGTTCTTTTTCATAAATGTATGTACATGTTCATTTATGAACGTTGAACATTTTTCATAAATGAACATAAAATAATTCTCTCTCTATCTACGAAATAAAGAAAACATTTTGTTACTGCGTATGCCGGCAGATACACTTTAGAAAATATGTGCGTACATTTATGTATGTTATTTTTGTAAATTAACAAAATTATGTAAATTAACAGAATTGTAAATTATCAAATATGTGCACTTGTGTGAACAACCAATTATTTCTCATTTATTCACGTTTGAATAGATAGAGAAAAAATAAATAATCGCATTCATAAATGAAAAAACACTAAATATTTTGTAGTCTCTCACACATGAAGGAGACGATGCAGCTAAAAAATAAAATGTACACATTCATACATGAATGAACAGTGAGTGAACATTTCGGTACTCTGGAGCCTAATAACCGCATTCGATATCGAGTAAAGTATCGTATCGAATAACATTTCGATATTTAAAAATTATTTAATTTAATTAATTATTTAATTAAAAGTTCACAGTCGTAAAGTTTCTCAATTCATAAAAAACGATTGCATCCATTCCACAGTATGAGTATGATCTTTGCAGCAAAATTTTAACCAAAACAAAAAATTGCATTTTTTAATTGAAGCCTTCCAGCGCGACGTGTGCAACCAGGGATTTACCACTCAGCATAGTTTGCAAGTTCACAAAATTGGACACTCGAGGCAAAGGCCATTTATTTGTCGTATTTGTGACAAATATTTTGTGGCAATGAACGCATTCAAACCGGCAAAAGGACGTTTAAATGTGATTTTTGTCAAATGGCATTTGCCCAGCACACAAATTTTGTTCGTCGCAAGAAATCTGTGTAGATTTTGAATTAAAAATGATATAAATGCGACATTCATATGTGAGACTATCATATACAGCCCATTCATACGGTTTAACGGCCACACAAATGTCAAATACATAGTGGCAAAAAACCATACGCATGCGAAGTATGTGGCAAACAATTTAATAGTCTCGACAATCGCAATGCCCACAATTTCACATTTGACTCCAGCTTGCCAGTGTACAGTGTGGTTAATAATTACTTGAGATGATTTGGACAAAGCACAGTGGCGACGTATGGTTTTGCTTTATGTTGTCAAATTTCAATTTTATAATTCTTTATATATTACATGTATGGTAATGATTTAAAAAAGAAAATAATTATTTTTGTGTAAAAATAAACTTGTAAAATTTGGCCTATAACCTTATAGTGTTAAGACCTTAAATCATAAATAAATAAACTTTTAAAACAACATAAAATAACATTTTGGCGCTAAAGAATGAAATTTATATGCTTACGATTAGCACAGACGTATCGATTGAAAATTCGATAGATCATACTTTTTTATTACTTGATATCGAATACGATACTTTTTATACGATATCGAGTGCCATGATACCAAAATGAAAAATTACGACAGTTTAAGCATTCAAAATTCTAATCAATTTTCTTTTAGCTGCTTCTTTGTGATGGACGTTTTTAACTATAACCGAACAAAAATCTTTGAGGCATAAATCGGCAAATAATTTTAAAAACATTCTCAACTACAAAAACAAATACTAGAGATTAAGTCCGATAAATTCCCATTTAGGAAACATATACACATAAAATTGATTTTTTAAATAAACATCTTATATTATATTCACTTTACATCGAAATTTAACAGATTTCATTTGAAATCTTTCTCAAAATCTATCCCATTCATTAACAAGTCCACAGGACAAACTTTCTTGCAGTCAAAATAACCACTTAAGATTTCATTGAAATTTTTTTTATTTATATTCTTTGACATTATTAACTTTATTTGAATTATTTTTCAATGAATAAATTAATTATTTAGGCAGAAATTCTTAATTATAAAGAGATAAAGAAATATTAGAAACCAGCAGAGTGGAATGCATTTTCTAGACAGCTGCGTTCGTCATCAGCACTCTTCGTATCTATCTACAAGGTAGTTTCAATTGTTATTAATTTTATATTTAAAAAAAATTATCAAAGAAATAGGTTATGAGAAATTTTAATTTTTATATTATATTTCATAGGAGATAGAGCTGGTTTGAAATTGTTTTACACTCCTAAATACTATTTCTTTTGTATTAATAGCAAGACAGATATACATATCGTCGCGTTTATTCTTAAACCACGTAAGCGCCAAGAAATAGTTTTTCAGAAAACGAAAAAAACTTAATAACTTCTTTAAAATGGGTTTCAAAACAATTTTGTTTGCAAAACATGGCTGTGCGACCCTATGAAGGGTATATAAACTTTTTTTTTTTAATTTGTTACCTACAATTAATTGTAGCCAAATCTGTCGCTTACGTGGTTTTGGCGCAACCAGCAAATTGCAAATTTCTGTGTGTAAATAAACATTTATTTTTGTATTTATCAAAAAAAAAAACTTTTAACTTTACTAAAAATGCTCCAATTGGCCTGCAACTTTCATGATTTTTTTAATCTTAAATACAAAAAACTTAGTGGTTGAGACTTTAACATTTCCAACTTGAAATATAAAAACCATTATATTTTGCAAATGTCATTTGTATGGCGCTTACGAGGTTTTGAAAATGGATTTATTTATTTTTCATACAAACTTGTTAAGATGAGAATGTAGTCTGGTGGCAAATGTTATTTTCTACCATAAAAACCAAAAAAGTCAATTTCGAAAAAATGGTACTTACGTGGTTTAAGAAGAAACGCGACGATATACCATTTTTAAGTAAAGAAAATATAAAAAGAGAATAAAAATAAATAAAAAATGTTTGCTTGGTAGTATGTACATATAATACAAAAGAAATATTGTTTAAGATTGTAAAACAATCTCAAAAAAGCTCTATCTCCTATGAAATAAAATACTTATATAAAAATTTAAATTTCACATATCCTATTTTTTTTTATAAGTTTGTTTAAATAGAAAATTAATAACATTATTAAATCCTCTTTAAAATGAGCTTTTACTCAACTTCCTAGGGCTTATAGAACTGGAACTAGAATTTATTTCTGCCTCGAGCGCATATGAAAAAAGCGATATTTTTCTATTTTCATAAAGGTACTAGAGTAACAATACAATAACATACGTCTACGTCTTTGTATTAAAAATTAAAAGAATTAAGAAAAAGATACATTTTATATAGGGAAAACACACCATCATAAAAGTGCGAGCATATAAACCATTTTATAAACCATCAGTGAAAGTTGACCTTTCCAACGCATGTACTCGTTTGAAAATCGGTTGTGTGGATCTCGAGTTATAAAATCACGAACATAGGACAACTTATTTTTATATATATAGAAGATTTCTAAAAAAAATTACAGTATAGTTAAAGATTTTCAGTTTTTTAGCTATACCGAGATGGAATATTTTTAAAAGAATATAATTAAAAAAAGTTTCGATGAAATCTTGCGGAATGACTCCGAAACAAAAATCCATACTGATTTTGTTTTACAAACCATTTAAAAGTCAATATTACGTTTTGTATGAAGGAGGCCTTTATGGATGAAGGTCCTAAAATCGATTACTTAAATATTTTATTTAAAAATAAAAACTCTTAGTACTTACAACTTTTGTCCAATTGAAGGGAAACATTAGAGCTATATGAGAAATGTCAAGAAAAATCATGAGACATGTGATTAAAAGAGAGAATAATGCACAAAACACCATCAATCTGAGGCGTCCGATGAGTGGCAGTAAAAAGAGACCGACTTGAACAGTACCCGCTGAACATTCGCAGGCAAGACAAGCAGCTGAGGACAACTGAAAAAATCAAAAGTGATTATTAATAAATAGTCGTAATTATGTATAAAAGAGAGAAAAAATAAAAGATTTACCACCAAAAGTATTCGCACAATCCCTGTAGGCGTTTTTAAATGTTGCGGATCACAGTGTAGGGCAACACCCCATGGCAGTGGCGTTTGATTGGTACGCTGCTTATAATTAGCGTGGGAATCCCACGATGTGCACGTACCCAGCGGCGATTCCAAGGATAATGATAGCTCTCCGGCTCTGCTGCCAGCTATTTCAAAATCCTGTTCATCGTCCAGCTGACAGCAGACCGGCTCTAGTTCACGTATTTCGTCCAGTAGAAGTTCTATCTCGTCCGTTCCATATAGATCAGATACAGACGGTATGTAACGTTGGGGTTGTTGCATTTCCCGCTGCGGGGGTTGTCCCACATCACCGGATCTTGTGCGAAAAAATTTTTAATATTTGAAAATGTTTTTGGCCTACAACTACCACCAAAACACAATCACGCGCAGTTGAACAGCTATTTATTCTATTTCCCGATGCTGTAGGTTCTTTTTTTGTTCTTCTTTTCCCACTTTCTCTGTGCAGCACGTTAACTGTATGTTTAGCTTAGTTCTGTTCTCTCTCTTGGATAGATGGATGGATTCTTTATATTTTCTTAAACTGTTGGTTGTCGTCTTTGCTCTTGTTGTACGTTTTAAGGAAGTTTAAAGGTTGTTTAGTTTAATTGTTTGTTATTTTTCTTGTTGTTGATTTGATAATTGAATCTAACAGAGAGGAAAAATACGCATTAAATTTAATTTACTTGGAATTATACATATTAACTGCAATAAAAAATAAATATATTAGCCCAACTGTGAATTGTGAGCAGTTCTTCATTTCAGTTTGCAACACTTGTTGCAAAACACGAAATTCCCTATTTTACTTTGGCTTCAATTTAAGATTTTCTAAGGATAGTTTTAAAGTAAAATTTGTGCATTCTTACAATGAAATTTATAGTCAAGCTTAAGTTCGTTTTTATTCTCTCTAAGAAAGAATTATTTAAATTACAAATTAGGTGATAATATTAAAGAAAAATTGGGAAAATTTAATTTTTAGACATCAGCAGGAGCGGAATGCACATTTTCTGGACAGCCACGTCCGTCAGCAGCACTCTTGTATATATCTACTTAGGGTAGTGTTTTAGTTGTAAGCATCATCTATTTAACCAACCAAACCCAGATAAAGGAATACGAGAAAACTTGTATTCAATTATCAATCGTCAGTTGGTGAGAACGAAGTCTTAATTTCAACGAGGGTATGAAATATTCTAATTAATAAAATATTTATTCATTTATGAGGGCAATAGTACATTACCCACAATTAAACATTAGTCCAGTATTAGGTAACAACGAGTTCAACGTGGCATGGGACACATAAAAAGTCACGAGATTATCAACTGCCCTCGTAATTGGATCACAGTTTACGGGAACAGTGTTGAATTGAAAATTACTGCACTAGAAATAGAGAATGTCATGGAATTATCAAACTGCTCGCCTAATAGACGCTGCTGCCCTCTTAACAGACAAAATTACGTTTTTTAATTTTTCTATTTTTTGTTGATTTTAATTACCATATTTCGTATTTAATTTGACAAAGTCAGCTGTCAGTTTGCAATGAAGTCTTGCAAATACATAGCAAATACAGGGTGGGCCAAAAGAAACCAAGGGCTCTCCAAAAATTTGTCTTAAAAGTGCCATTGTGTCTCGGGCAGTATGGGCAGTGGCTCCGTCCTGCTGAAACCACATACCAGGTCTGTTTTCAAGAGCAGGACGTAAAAAATTTTCTATCATAAACCGATACCGCTCTCCATTTACGGTTACAGCACTTCCATCTTCATTCTCGAAGAAGTAGGGCCCAATGACATTTTCAGATGTGATCCCACACCATACTGTACACCTGATGGGGTGCAATTGGCGTTGATGAATGGCTCTTGGATTTTCAGAACCCCAGAACCTACAGTTCTGCTTATTAACAAAGCCATTCAAATGAAAATGAGCTTCATCACTCATAATCAAATTTTCAATAATGTCGGCGATATGCTCTTTGCGTTAAAATAATTGATCTCTGGTTTAAATAATACAATTCCAAGTGTTGTCTATATAATCTGAAAGAAAAAATAAAAAAAAGTTAATAAACAAAAAAGTTATTAAACTTTTACACCCCTTGGTTTCTTTTGGCCCACCCTGTAAAAGCTATGATTTTAGATTTACAAATGCTACTATGCAAGACCATTTGCACAAGATTGTGAATTTAGCTGTCAAGTATAAACGGCAACACAGGGTAAAAATACACATCATGCATTATAGTAGTATTATTGACAATATTTTTCTATGCGTGACACCGGCGCACAGAGGGGCCAAAATCCCTTTTTCCACTGATTGATTTATATCTCTACAACGACATTAGTAAGGCTCACGAAATTTTAAACTTCATGTTTCAACAAAATCTTGTTGGTATACGAGGCGGTAACCATTTTCCGCCTCGTATACCAACAAGAAAATTCATAATTTGTATCTGCTGAACTACAATAGCGAGGGACTCTAAATTAAATGAGGGTAACTGTTAGAACAAACTGCATGTTTGAACGAAATTTTGGCTGTATGAAAAAAAATTATTTTCGCTTTATGTACAGAACTACAATAGCGGAGCACCCTAAATCTAATGAAGGTTACTCTTAAAGCAAACTATATATTTCAACAACATCTTGGCGGTATATGAGGGGAGAGATGGGTACCCCATACGAAAAATAAATAAATTTTTCTATATCTGTAGAACTTTAATAGTAAAATGAACTTAATTTGAAAGTACAACAAATAATATTAGTTAAATTCACAAGCTTTTGCATTTAAGAATTGTGAACGGTTTTTTATTTCAGTTTGCAACACTTCTTTCAAAACAAAAAAATTTCTATTGGAATTTGCTTAAAGAAGTTGTTTTCAACAAAGGTATTTCACACATTCTAATTAATAAAATTTTCATTCAATTACAAGCCAAGCGTGCATTGTCCAAAATTATTCAGTAGTCCCGTATAAGGGGAGGGAACAGTGAACTATAAAAGATGTATTATGCCCAAAAAACGACAGTCGTCTCGTATTAAATAACAATTAACAGGAGCAGTCTTACATTGAAAACTACTTTTCTAGAGATACAACAGATCTCGGAATTATCAAACAGCACAGCATTTCTTTGGAATTTTTAGTGTAAGAAATACTAAATCAAGATCAAGGAATTATCAAAAATAAAATTCCGTAGCCAGACAATCCAGTAATATGTAGATATCAAATAAAATTAAATAGTTATTGTAGTTTTTGACCTTTTTTTATATTTCAATTCTATTTTTAATCAAGCACAAGGTCTTTTTTATATAAAAATCTTTAAACAATTTTTATTTACAATATTTCGCTACACCATTGGGTAGCATCTTCAGGAAATAAAAATAATAAAAGTTTTAAAAATTTAAATGATTGATAAAAATTCAAATGAATGAAAAAATTTGTTGTCAATCAATTTAAAAAATTCTAACATTTCAATACATTCAAGTAACAACATTTCAAAAACAAATAAAAATTAAAATAGAAAAAATTCTTACATATACATATACAGAAAATTTTTTGATATTCAAAAACATACAAACATTTTAAGAGAAAACACAATAAATTTTTAAATTCATATACATAAATTTAACCGGAAATGTTAAAAAAAATTAATGTTTCTATTATAAACATTTGATTCAAATTCATGTTATTTTTTATGCACTAAATGCCTATAATTTTGTGCAACATTTTCTGTATCTGCTTTAAAATTTATTCTTTTTTTCAATTGGAACTTTAATAATTTGTAGCATTTCTAACATATAACGACGTTTATAATTATTTTCCAAATTTAAAATTGATACATTTTCAAAGTTAGGATAATGATTACTTTTCGAACAGTGTGAAGATAATGCTGTTTTTTGCAAACTAATATTGTCTCTGTATCTCTGATCTGATTTATGTCCAGCTATCCTGACTTTCAATTTATTCTTTGTAGTACCTACATAAACTTTATTACAATTCTCTTTGCCATTACCCTTACAAGGTATTTTGTAAACTAAATTAGACATATCTAACTTTTTTATCTTTTGGTTTGCTAAATAATCTATTTAATGTATTATCTGTTTTGTATGCCATCCTATATTTATCTGTATCAAATATTTTTGATTTTTCTAACCGTTCTGATAAATCTGGTACATAAGTAATTGATTTATAAATTTTTAGTTCCGTATCATTTTTTCTATTTGGTTTTCTATTATTTTTTTGTTGATTTATTAATTAATTGAATTGGAAAATTATTTTCTCTTAATATATTTTTTATCTTATCTATATTCTTTTTGTGAAACTCCTTGTCACTAATGGTTAGTACTTTTTCTATTAAATTTCTGGCTGTATTTATAATTATATGTTTATTTTGTTTAGAAAAATAATTAATAATTCTACCCGAAGCTGTGGGTTTTTGGTACCAATCCATTAACAATTTGTTACCTTTTCTAATTACTAAAGTATCTAAATAAGGAAGTTTTGAATCGTATTCTTTCTCTATTGTAAATTTGATGGAATTATCAAATTCATTTAATGTTTTTAACATATCGTCAACTGCTGAATCGGAAATAATACAGAACAAATCATCTACATATTTGGTTATTATACTTGGTTTTATATTTAATTTTTCAATACAAGTGTCTAGTAATTTCTCCATAACTATATCTGCTACAATTGGAGAAGCAGGTGATCCCATTGGAAGTCCCTTTTGCTGTATGTATATTTTCTCATTATATTGAAAATATCTATTATCTTCTATACAAAACTTAAGAATTCTTAAAAATAAGGATTTTTCTATTTTTGTAAAATTTTCTATAATATCCCATTTTTCTTCTATTGTATTAATAGCTAAGTTCACAGGTATACTTGGAAATAGTGATACTACATCAAAAGAAATTAATTTTTCGTCATCTTTTATATGTATATTACCTATTTTATTTTATTATTATTTTATTATTAAATTCAAGTGAGTCTCTTATATTATAACTCGAATGTTCAGTAATCCTTTTTAATATATTCGTCAAATATTTACATAAATCATAAGATGGAGAATTAACGAAAGAACAAATTGGTCGTAAGGGAAAATCTTAAAAATTTATTGTGTTTTCTCTTAAAATGTTTGTATGTTTTTGAATATCAAAAAATTTTCTGTATATGTATATGTAAGAATTTTTTCTATTTTAATTTTTATTTGTTTTTGAAATGTTACTTGAATGTATTGAAATGTTAGAATTTTTTAAATTGATTGACAACAAATTTTTTCATTCATTTGAATTTTTATCAATCATTTAAATTTTTAAAACTTTTATTATTTTTATTTCCTGAAGATGCTACCCAATGGTGTAGCGAAATATTGTAAATAAAAATTGTTTAAAGATTTTTATATAAAAAAGACCTTGTGCTTGATTAAAAATAGAATTGAAATATCAAATAAAATTTTATTGTGTCCATCCGGATCCATTTTTATATTCTTATATTCTTATCTTCTTTTTTAGGTTTTTTTGTTGATTTTAATTTTCATATTTTTTATTTAATTTTTGTCAGCTGTCAGTTTGCAAATGCCTAGCAAATAAAAACTATTGTTTTAGGTGTTGTTTATTTTCCAATGCATTTCTATATATTTTGTTAGTAGCCCAATTCACAATCTAGTGCATTTGAGATTGAAAATTTATGCAATTGTAAAAATTTCCCATTAATTGTGAATGGTTTTTTATTTCAGTTTGTAACACTTCTTTCAAAACCAAAAATTTCCTATTGGAATTTTTTCTACCAAGGTATATTTATCTTACTAGGTAGTGTCTTCCGCCCAGCTGATTTAGTAGTTCGACATGTCATAAGTTGTATGTGTTCAGAAATTTTATAGTTCAGAAGTGAGAAGACAATAAAACACATACACGCCTTCTCAATTTTCTTCTATGTTTTTTTGAAATTCCGAACTACAAAGCAACAATAAAATGCCATGTTGTTCTTGTATTGTTGTATTTGTTGTAGGGACGCCACTACCTAGTAAAATAAATATACCTTGTTTTCTACAATAAAAATTTCGTTGAAAGAAAGTACAAATAATAAATTTTAATAGATAAAACTGCTAAACCAGTTGTTTTCAACAAAGTTACATATGTATGTATTTCACACACTCCAATTAATAAAATATTCATTAAATTCAAGAGTGTATTGTTCAAAATTCTTCAGTAGTCCAGTATAAGGGGAGGGAACAGTGTTCCATCGGAAGTTGCAAACAAAAAAAAAAACACGGAATTATCACACTATAAAGATTCATTATGTCGAAAAATCGTCAGTCGTCTAGTATTAAATAACAATTAATAGGAGCAGTCTTACATAGAAAACTACTGTACTAGAGATACGACAAATCTCGGAATAATCAAACAGCCCAGGTAATAGATGCAACTTGCCCAAAATTTGACTGTAGTCTAGTAATAGATTACAGTTAACGGCAACGTAACAGTAATTCATTGTAATTTTTAGTACAAGGAATGGTTAAGATCACGGAATTATTAAAAATAAAATTCCGTATCCAGACAATCCAGTAATAGATATCAAATAAAATATAATTGTGTCCATGCGGATCCATTTTTAAATTCTTATCTTCTTTTTCCTTTTTTTGGTTTTTCGATTTTTATTTTTTCATATTTTTTGTTGATTTTAATTTCCATATTTTTTATTTAATTTATATTGTCAGCTGTCAGTTTGCAAATGCCTAGCAAATAAAAACTATTGTTTTAGGTGTTGTTTATTTTCCAACGTGTAGCATATGCATTTCTATATATTTTGTTAGTGTGTTGTAAAATTATCCAATGCAATTTTGCAAATGCTACGATGCAAGACCGTTTGTACAAGATTGTGAATTGGGCTAATGATTTTAATTCTTAATCAAAGCCACAAATATTTCAAATAACAATTGCGCTTACATCCAGTAATAAGTGCATGATCCAACAACAACAAAGATTTATGCATGTTAATAAATAATAAACTGCCAAACTAATAAGTATTGGTACATTAACCAGTGATAACCACACCCAGGCGTGAGTAATTTTTGACTAATTACGACATTTGCACATCATACATAAAAAATAACAACAACAATAAAAGTGTTAGCAGTAGCAAAGAGCCTTTTGTTGGCAAACTCAACTAATTCGCACATAACTTTTGAGGCGCACCGATGCGCAGGGTAATTTTTTCTAAAATAAGGCTTATTTGTACAGGCTTTTAAATCGTTGCTCAACTCAGTCCAATTAAACTTTATGTTCACTTAAACTGAGAAAATACATTTATTTTTTGTCTTTCTAATATAAACAGTTAAAACAAAAGCACATCCATAAATAATTTGAAATGCAATTTTAAGCTGAACTTTTCATCAAATACCTGAATTTGATGGTTGCTTGATTGAATTATTGCTTTTTCAAAATTACTTGCGGTAAATAGTATTTAATTGCACAAAGTTTTATGCAATTTTCTACCTATTTTCTTATTTTTTTATTTTTTGGCCTAGTGATGTTGAATTTTGTGTTCTTTAATCGAGTAATTTCAGTTTTCACCAAACGAAATTTTTTTTTATATTAATCAGCGAAATAAGAGAAAACGAAAAATGAAAAATTTACCTACAAATAAAATGTTCATTTATTCTCTCTAACTTTTTAATAGGGTTGAAAAAAGGTTGTTAATTTCTAAAGAAAATAGGAAAAATTTTCCTTAAGCACTTGCGGAACAAAATGCATTTTCTGAACATCCATCCAAACACTATCTAACGTATCTATATAACTTATGTAACGTTTAGGTGTAAACATCATAATAAACCAAACTCAGATAATAGGATACGAGAAATTGTATTCCAATCATCCATAGACAGCTGGTTAGAACGAAGTCTATCTTAAGTTTTTCTCTTGTTTATGTGTTTTTCTTTAATTTTTCCCACCTTATAATTCTTGTTGCTTCAGCCAATTTTGTTTGATAGCAATAAAAGCAACTTCTTTTTATTACTTATTTTTTATCAAAACAAACCTTGTTAGGTAAACATGTTCAATTAATAAATTTAAATGTTAAATAAAAAAGAAAAGATTTTTTTTAGTTTTCACAAAAAGTGTACGAATTTGGGTCAAGCATTTTGACTGTGTTGTTATAATAATGGGCCTAAATGGTGTCCCGATACAATACGTATTTTGATGCAGCTGTTCTTTTAACGGTTCAAAAACTTAGGCCATATACATTAAACTATGTATATCACCTATTTTATGTATAAATTTAATAATTGTCGTTATTTCGAGCTTAGCAATACAAGTTCTGTGTAAATTTCAACTGACTGTCTATAACGGTTCAGAAGATAGGACCATACAAGTCAATTATGTCACCTTTAATTTTTAAGTTTATTTTTTATTACTTTTTGTTATTGAGAGCTATAGTGATACGCATTTTTTAAATTTTAACGGTTTTTAATAATTAGGAGTCTCTTTAATTTTTAATATTATGAACCATTATTATATAAAAATTTCAAAATCGGTTCAGAAATGACTAAGTTCTGCCGGTAGAAATATAAAAAATCAACATACAGAGAAATAGTGTGAGTTTTTGACATCATTCCATCATATTGCTTCGAGCAGTGACTTTTTGACGCTTGATATATGTACATATATATACATATGTAAGTATAAATTCTATAAAATTTAGGAAGGAAATTAAAAACTTCATAAATGAAGTTCAGCCTTATTTATACAAACTCGTAATAGAACATTTTGAAAAAAGGTGTATATTCGGGCAAAGCTCAACTGGACATAGAATAGGGTAGTGCATGGCACTATTCTGTAACTTTGTGATTCAGTAAAAATTAACAATATAATAAAAAATAAGCGTAAATTTGAGATACACATTATAAAAAATATAATAGAATTATACACTTTGTACACCTCGCTTGATAATGTAGAGGAATCATACAATAATATGTGGTGTTGAGTAAATTAAAATCATGTAAGTGTTTGTATTATTTCGCACAATCACACCATCATACATAAGTATGTACGTATGGTATGTTAACTTTCAAAAACTCAGTATCTAAATTGTACAATTTTGATTGTTTTTGTTTTTTGTTGAATGATATAAAATGCATGAATGCGCTTCCGTCATGTCGCGTGCTCATGTTAAACTTTAAATTTATAAAACGGAAATGAAACCTATTCTGAGTTTAGTTTGTTATTTTATACAGTAAGACTAATAGTAATCGTAATAATAACAACAACAATTACATACTATAATTACGAATATTAGTTTGCCAAGCATTTAAAAGACACTTTTTATTACGTACACGTGTAAGAAATGAGTACGCGTGTATGTTTGTCTAGGCCTATGGAATTTTGTTTTGTTTTTATTTTATTTCAATTTATTTTTGGTTTTGCGGAATTTCAGTTTTGTAACAAACAAGAAAAATTCACATTTTTACCATAAATTACAAAAACAAATACCGCATTTTAACCACACACATGTACTGATATTAAACAGTTACAAATTGTTCAACACATTGAACATTTATTGTGTTGGCCTTTTTAAGCAATTTGCACTCAAACAAACAAACAAACAATCATGTCTGCATTTGAGTTTATCCATTGTTCAAGTGAAATTTTTTTCGTTTTAAATTCTATCAGTTTAATTCGAATAATTAAAGTGGTAGAAAAACAGGACACCAGCATTTTGGAAACAAATATCTTTCTATTTGCGCCATAAGAAATTGGTAATTATTGCGCTGTAGTACTGTATATTGACGGCGATGGTAGCGTTACCAACGTTGAAGAAAAAATTATACTTAATTATTTTCGACCAGTGCTAGGCAAAAAAAAATTATTTATTTTTCATGGTTGATTCTTTCGTTTGAAACTCATATCTGTGATGTTTACAGGCAAAGACTTAGTTTTTTTTATAAATTATAGAATATTCTAAACATCGATTTAGTAAATTAATTTATTATAATAAATTACATATACAAGAGTACTACTATTAAAAAAAACATTTTGATCTAGAATATAAGAAATTAAATTTTTATTTATTTATTTCACGTTACGCTCTTTAGGGGTTTAATGGTAGACCGTATACAACTTTTTGAAACCGGTAGAAAACTGACAAAACCAAATCAATGAAATGCTAAAGCCATCAAAATCTTTGTAAAATTGCAATACAGGTGAACATTTATAAATATTTTATGTTTATAAAGGGTTTATTAAACAAATTTTGTATAAAAATTAGTTTTTTTTTGTGTCTTCCTTCCTCTGTGTCTTATAAAACAAAAAAATCTTTCATATAAAGGCTGCCAATTTAATTATATTGGAACAATAACTTTCGAAATTATCTTTAATTTGTGCTAAATCTAATTTGATCGATAAATTTTTAAATAAAGCTTACGCATTAGTTCATTTAATATAATGTAAATTTATGTAAAGGTATAGCAGCCTTTTACGAACATCATCATCTAGTTGTACAGGGCGTTGCGGGATTGATTATACTTCGGTAAATATAACACAACAATGATAGCGGGCGCCTAGGAAGTATTAAAAAACTAAAAATGGCAAACAAACTACAAGAAGTGCTTTACATTTGCAACGAGGAAGTTTATGTGTTCCAAAAATCTGCAATTCAATATAACTGGTGAGTAAGGCATGAAAAATGTAGCATCTTTGGAAACAATGTTTTTAATCATAATATTTCTTTAAAAAAGAAATGCCAACTGGCTTAATTTCCAAAATTTATCAAATAAAGCATTTTTTAATAAATTTTCTTTTTTTCCAATACATTTTTATTTGCAATCTATTTTACAAAAATAAAATAATAAGCAAAATACATAATTAATTTAAGTGACATATATTAAGTTACAATAAACTTAAAAAATATATATAAATACAAATTTATAGTATTAATACATTTTCCTATTTTCTGAAGGGCAGGTCAAGTACGTGGTATCTTTTTAGTCTTTGGATTTCATACTATCATCTAAAAGGTTGATTGCGAATACATTTGAATGATTGCTAAAAGTGGTTTTGCACTACGTGTATTTGTCATATGACTTGTCACTTTTCCATGTGTAAATTCTAAACACGTCGTGTGAACCCTTTCAAACATGACATGTGTATTTTCCATGTGTACAATACATATGACATTTTTCATTTAGAACGTGTTCTATTTTGATGTGACAAAGCATCTAACATCCTGTAATGCCAACTTGATATTTTGCTATTTTAGGTTTTTTGTGGTACCAAAATCACTAAAAGCGTGGCAAAAGCACTACGTTTGCATCTTTGCATCAGCTGTGGTTGGCAATACGAAATTGTGTGGCGGAAAAATTATATATTGTAGGTTATGTCACATGTAAATACACATGTAGGTTTGAAAGCAAAAATTATAAACCGTATGTAAAATGCTTTTTTTTGACAAACACATGAAATTACATATGGGTTATCAAACTGACAAGTCATGTGACAAACACACGTCGTGTAAAACCACTTTAAGTCTGCTAAGGTATGTACCTTTGACAGAAGTTAGAAATTTCTTCTTTGACTTTTTTAATTTTGAGATCTCTGTGTATGTTGTTGTTGTCCACAAACCAAGGGGCATTAGCTAACAATCTTAGTGTTTTGGACTGATATCTTTGTAAAATCTCAATGTTGGAGTTGCTTGTTGTGCCCCAAAGTTGAATACCATATGTCCATACTGGTTTCAGGATTGCTTTATATAACAAAACTTTGTTCTCCAGACTTAATCCAGATTTAGGGCGTAACAACCCGTACATTTTTCTTCACGTTTTTTAAAACATGTTATTTTCATGTTAATCGTCGATCAAGATAAAGGCCCAAATATTTAACTGTGTCATTTTGAGGTATAACAGTTCCATTTAAATACACTGGAGAGCAATAATTTTTTCTTAATGTAAATGTCACATGAACGCATTTTCCGGTATTTACTTTAATGTTCCATTTTTGCAGCTAATATTGAATAAGATTTAATTGATTTTGTACCAATTCCGAAGCTATGGTTGGTGACTCATTTTCATATTATACTACCAAGTAAACATTTTTCTTTATTTGACATTGTTAACTTCAACACTATTGTGTTAATAATCAAAATATACATTTGTAAAATAAAAATATCTAATTGTTGTTAATTGCTAACCAAAGGATAGCTAATAGCAAGACAGATATACATATACCATTTTCAAATAAAAGAAAATATATAAAGAGAATTAAAATAAAGAAAAATGTTTACTTGGTAGTATAATATGAAAAATAAATAGAGTTTACAAGTGTAAAACAATTTCAAAAAAAGCTCTATCTTCTATGAAATATAATGTAAAATTAAAATTTCTCAGATCATATTTCTTTGATAAGTTTGTTTAAAATAGAAAATTAATAACAATTGAAACTACCGGGTAGATTGATACAAAGAGTACTGATGACGGACGTAGCTGTGTAGAAAATGCATTCTGCTTTGCTGGTATCTAATTTTTCTTTATCTCTTTATAATTAGGAACTTAAGCCTAAATAATTAATTTATTAATTCAAAAATAGTTCAAATAAAATTCATATAATAGATTTTTTAACTAAAGAGAAAACACATTTGTTTTCAATATAAACCCGAAACAAATTTACGACTCGGTTTCCGCAACAATATCAGTTTTAGCAACTATCCTAAATTTTTTATTTATGTTAAACGAGGTTAAACTGTATTTAATATCACATGAGAACTATTATACCTCGAGATTTCAAAATAAGTGAGTGCAACTCCTTTCTTAAAGTGCGTAGTCTGAGCCAAAATTAAGTTGATTAAAACAGCAGGCTTCACTTCCTCAATATATCCTCAATTTTGTCGTCTCTCCAACTTGGTTACCGTTAAACTGCTCAAGTATTACCAACTTATTGCATTATATTATACGAAGTAAGCAAACTGATACTGTTTACAGTGAAGCATTTAATAAAGTTAACCATAAATTTATTCTGCATAAATTAAACATAATGTGTTTTACCATGATTACCCTTAAATGAATTTTATCATACCTCTTTGATTGTAAAGAATGTATCAGATATATCAGTTTTGTCTGGAGTATTTAAAGGCCCAAGTTTATTTTTTCTTCTTTAGTTACACTGATCGCATCAATAATTGTTTCAATCTCACTTGAATAACTTTCAAATATGTAATCAACGCCTATTTTCCCGCTGGGTACTGATTTCAACAAATTGAAACTGTTCATGATAACTCATTTTTGGGAAAACATCAGTTACCCATAACTTTGGATGTAAGAATTTTGAAGAATACCGAGTTAACTTTCATATCTCATATTCACATCGCTCCTTCAGTGCTACCTAGTTTATCTCAAAAAATCAAAAATATGATGTTATTGAAGACATGGTAATCCTTTAAGCCTTCTTTATCTGTAAAATAAATTTGAAAATTATATCACAAACTACACCCGTAAAATACACGGGATTTGCAAAAGTATTTTTGCACATCAGCGCAATTTCGGTTATCTGGGGGTTAAAAATTGTGATGTGCATACAAATTTCGTTTCTAAAATGTAAACCAGCGAGGCAAGTTCTATTTTTGTTTTGAAATACGACTATGTTGCATTAAAGGACTAATAATTAAGATTGACCATTTTTGAAACCAATTTTAAAAAATTGTTCAATAGTATAGGACCCACAATAGATTGCCATCGCAGAGGAATTTAAACATTTAAAATTCTTAAATCAACTTAATTAATGGGTACATTTCTGTATATTGGTTTGTATATTTCCCGTATATCTGTTTCTATATTTTCCGTCGATCAAGTCGATGGTACCAACATTTCTTCCACATTTAACTCGTTTATATAAGGTAGCGACAGAAAGAAATATCCTTAACTGCAATGAAAATAAATTAATACAAACCACCTACAAAGTTTTAAAATCGTCTACTTAAAGACTATAGAATAAGACATAAGCAGTTTTTCCTTTTTGTCACAGAACTGAAATCAATTAATTGATTATTCATTGTCATTGAATGTCGTGAAGTGGAATATTATTTTTTAATTCGCCACTTATTTGTATCCGTTGAATATAAGTCACAGATTTCTATACTATTCTATTTCTATTCTATTGTAGTCAACGTGTTAACAACATGAGATACAGCACCGTCAGAATTAAGAACCTCGGTTTAAATAGAGGATATTTTTTCCCGTAAAACTATCTCATTTCCAAGAGAGAAAAACCCGAATGTACACAATTTTGCCGAATTAAATGACTTGGCAGCACCTTTATTGTAAGCGGGAAGTTTTAAACACTATTTACATAATTCTACAATAATAGAATTTTATATAAAACCTATGTTGCAACACCCAAAGTAAATGAATTAGACCTGCAGCACTATAAAAGAGTCTTAAGATGTCGCTGGCAGTGCTAGTCCATCCTTTGGCCAGTCAATTAAATTCATATTTACAATATTAATTTCCATTATAATTTAATTAACGAATATAAAAATAAGTATAAAATTTGCTATTGGTTGAAAAATCCAACAGAATTAAAATATACGTACATACATACATATGTATGTGTATGTATGTATTATGACAATATGTAACAATATTTGCCATGTTTATGCATATGAAAAGTGTAAAAACTCGTAGTATTTAAATGGCAAAAGTCCATCTTAAGGCAAAATGGATTCCTAAGTGTGTTTCTAATAACAATGAACTCAAATAAAATATCGCAGTCTAATAACCCTCCATATTGATTTATGCTACAACAAAAATTGTTTGTACATATCTTTGGTATCATGTTCTACATTTTATAGTTTGTTTCAGGGATGGTAAAATTGGTAGATTTTTACTTTTTTCGTACAATTCGCAACTAAAAAGTGCAATGGTACATGAGTCACTCATTTGGTGCAGCTTAATAATTTTGCAGTTGTAGGCTGCAGATTTCAAACCTAAAAACTTGCTTGACTTAACTTGTTTTTTATTACATAAATATCCGAAGGTACTTGGACTTAGGTCATCATGTCGGTATCTTTTTATGTTACCTATAAGGAAACCAGGAAATAGAAAAAAGAAGGACAATAATACTATTGAGAATATTCGTGATGTTTGGATTTCTTAAAAGAACCAGTTATTAGACTGCTGTTACAATAGACAGAAACAGGGCAGACATTTTTTAAATTCTGTTTTGCTCTGCCTTAATGCTTTTACAATTGGACATATACATATGCAGTACGATAGTCATGAAATACACACTCTACCTCTTCAACCCATTACCTACAAATCTCGCCCTGTTTCAAAGGCATATTAGATAAAAAAGACGACGTTTCCGTTTACGACAACTTTTGCAATATTTATTTAGTCTAGCCTGCTGGTGCGATTGTAAACTTTGCGTGGACACGAATTATTCAACTGCTTTCGTTAGAATCTTAAAATACTGCTGTTGCGAATTTGATTTCTATTAACACCCTTCAATAATTGTTGTTTTAATAGTAAATTTTCTTGCGGTGCTTATATTACCAATTAACGCTAAAAGTTTATTTTTTATTAACTGAGAAATAATAACAGAAGTGTAACAAACTAGAAATGTTTTAATTAATTAGTTTAAATTATTTATTTTGTTTTTTTTTTCATTTCAAACAAACTAAAAAGGTAATTTCTTAGTTATTCTCGAATTTATCAACTATCCACTTTTTAGAAAAAAATATTGGCCTTATTATTCCAGCAGTCATAAAATTATAGCACTACCAAGCCAGAACATTTTTTAAATATTATAATAAAATTACAAATTACATATATTCTAACTTATATTATCGAGCATAGTAAGGAAGACCTTCACTCGTTGTAGTGAAACACATAGAGTCTTTGTTAGGAATCGAGCCCATAACCTCCAGACTGATACACTGAACCAAAAATCGTAGATAATATTAACGAAAAAAATTGGTAGAACCTTAACGACAAAAATAGTTAAATCGACTTAATTTTTATTCAAATCTATATACGATTTATTCATATAAATTAATTTTATTCATATAAACAGAATTTTTTGTCAAAAACATATTTCAATAAAGCTTGAAAAAACTTATAAAAATTTAAATAAAATTTTGTTAAATTAACAAAAAATTTTGTTAAAACAGTAGTAAAACATTCGAAGAAAAACAACCCATAAAATTAGTTAAATTTACAATTTAAAATTAGTTGATTAGACAAATTTTTCGTTTATACTACTAAGTTTTTTTAATTTTATTTTTGAAGAAATTTGAATATATATTTGAAAGTGGTGTAAGTCTATTTTGACAAAAAATTAATTAATGATAAAAGTGAATACAATTTACTATGAACTTTTTATTTATAAACTTTTTCAAAAAAAAAAATCTGTTAACATTTTCATTGTTTTTATCATTATAAATTTTCGTAGTTAATGAAATGTAATTACTTTGAAGATGGTGTAAGTCTACTGTCCTCAAAGACATACTACTATTTAGTTCAAAATTGTACTACATAATTTCTTTAGTGTTTTTTTAAATGTGTGGCAAAATTGTAAATGACATAAAATTTGTATAGTTTTCCGGAGTTTCGCCTTTTCGATATACCATATATATTCCATAAATCAATTTAGTATTTAAAAATAACATTGCACAAGAATAACATAGTACGTATATCATTTATTTATATATATTTTTCAAATTATTCAAATGGAAAACCTGAAATATCCCCATATTAAATAAAATACACTTACACCACTTTCAAAGAAAAGAAAAAATAAAGGAAATTTCGTTAAATTTAACTTCAGGAAAATTATTTGTATTGCCATATAAAATAGAAAATTTTTCAATTTATGTATTTTTATTTTAAATACATTTTTTATTTTATATCAAATGCTCGCAACATAAACTAAAAGCTTTATTCGTTTATTCTTCTTAAAAGAGGAAAAAAGCGAAAATGCATTAATGATATGCAGTTTTGTTTTCATGTTATCATTAGATAAAAATATTCGATTCTAATAATTATAAAGAATAGAATTTTATAAAAAATTAACTAAAACTTTTAGTTAATTTAACTTATTTTTTGTCATATTTACACCCTGTTAAATAAGAAAAAGAAAGAGTCATATTGAAGAAATTTCTTCAATATAAGAAATTCAAAAGAAGTATGTTTTACGAAAATAATATGTAGATTTGACTAAAAAGTTTGTTAGCTGTATAACAACCTACTTTTCTTCAATTCTAAGTACAAAAGTACTTTTTAATTAGCAGTTTGGTACTATTTTCAGATTACACTTACCATCCCTGATTTAACTCATTAAATGTTTATTTACGTATTCAATGATGTGTGCATTGGAGTGTGCACTTTTTCGTTATAGTAGTCATTTAATATTTAAAGATATCATTACATAAACCAACATTTTAGAACAAAAAAAATATTAGATATGTAGTCAGGGTTACCAAATGTCAAGTATCATTTTTTTCAGATTTTCGAAGCATTGAAAAATTTTTCATTTTTTGTTAAAAAAAAAGTTTTCCTGCAAATTTCAGTTTTTTACAATTTATTATTTTTGAACTTCAAAACTCATTTTCCCCCCTGGTTAAACATAACTTTCACAAGGACTCGTTTAGTGCCACAATGTATAACAAAGCACAGTGTCGACAATTAGTTTTGCTAAGATTTATTTAATTTTTCTACTGCTAAATCATCTTAGATTAAATTTTAATTTAAAATTTATAAGTTTTTGTATATAACATGTACATACATATGCTAATGATTTTTTTTAAGAATTATTTTTGTGTAAAAAATAAATTTGTAAAACAAAAAATAATAAATTTTTGGCGCTATTACAGACTCACATTGGGGTTTTCGATGTCAAAAGTGAAGAACTTCCCTGTTTGTAATTTTTGATATTTTCTGCTCAATATCACTTAGAGAGAGAGCAAGCATCGAATTTATGAAAAAAATTGGTGGAATAGGAGTGGGGGAAAGGGTTCTCCCCATAGCATGTATTTAATACTAGCCTGTTATCTAGAAAGCTATAACACTAAGAGTCTTCAAATTTGGTATGCGTTCAAGACGAGATATGAAGTTGGGTGAAAAAGTGATACGGTAGGTGCGGGGGAAGGGCTAACTTTCATATAAAGTAATTAATAATTATGTGCCAAAATTGCAAATTATTTCGAGGTATCTTTCCCCGTTTATAATTTTAGCTTAAAAAAGTAAAATTTATACATTTTTAATTATATTTTAATGCATTTTATTAAATAAATACTAATCACTTTTTACCCTTGTATATATGTACATATGTATATAAAAAGAAGTGTACACTTTGATGTCACCACTAACTGCGGAAACGGGTCGACCGATTTCAGCCAAAATTTCAGGGTATGTTGGGGATGGTCTGTAGATGGTTTGCACGAAATCGGCCCATTTACATTTTCCTATACATTCGCATAAGGATATCAACAAAATGCCCTTAATTTTCCATATTATGATTTTTTGTTGTCACTTGAAAAGTTACCAAACCATGTATCGTTATGTCTTATGTGTATTATGACATTCGGTCTTTCTAATTGGAATGTTGAGCTGAATCTCTTCAGTCGTTGCTTCGAACGTTATTTTATTTGTGCGCTGACCATTCGATGCTTCACTTGCTATACACCTGCATTGTATCATAGGTATGTGTTACTTTTTTTTTTTGTTTCCTTAATCGTTGGCTCGTCGATTGGTTGAACCGGATATGTGATGATATTGTTGAGATTTATGCAAATGCTTTGTCGCGAAACTATAATTGTTTCTCCTCTCTTGAGAGTGAACCTACAGGGTAGACAAAACCGAAAAAGGTTAGTAATTTCGCAAGCACTTAGAAGGGCTCTAAGTGTTTTACTTAATTTGGATTAATTCACTACTATTTATTATGATTTTTCCAAAAATCCACTAAATTATAGGGCTACACATATTACTAACTAGACGTTGCAGGTTCCATTATTATGTTTTTTTATTTTCACTTCAGAAAGCAGTGAATATTATTTCTTTAAACACCAAAAATTTAAATTTTTATTGCAAGCAAGAAAAAGAACGATTAACTGAAATTTGAAAAGTGTACACCTATTTCAACAATAGTATTTGCCATAAAATTTATTCGGTTTGTTTCAATTAATTCCCATTTTTGGTATCGAATGTAAGCGTGAGCGATAAAACTTGTTTGATTACTCGATATCGATTACAGTTTGGAGTTTACTAGATCCATAAATATTAAAAATTTAAGCCATTCACTTTAAACGTAACGACAATAGCAATTGACAGTTTTAACGATGAAAACTTTGATTCTTCTTGTGGATTATTTTTATTTGGTCTTTTAATTTTTTTACATCAAGTCGAGAATATGATATCATGTAAATGGCCGCCGCCACAAACAGAATTGACATTAGGAGCCAATCGCAAAATTTATAGCATTTTCTGATAGGAGGATTACTTTTGCGCCACCCGTTAGTATCATCGCATATTAGCGTTATAAAAATTTCATTACTGTACAGTGTAAACATTAAAGTTCTGTTACTGATTCAAACATTTACAATATTGGTGTTTGTAGTCATTATTGCGAATTGCGTATGTCGATTGCTATAGTTGTTATAAATTTTCAAACAAAGTGCTTGTCTTTCGATTAAAATTCTAAGCAACATTGTAACACTATTGCATTTTTTGGTTTAAGAAGCAAGGAAAGTCAGGCAAATAGTTTTGCTGCAAACGACTTGCACATTCCCAAGTAGATTTACCAGTACTTGTATGGAATGAAATGACTTTGTGGTGATTTAATTTTAAGTGGCCTTATTTTGTAGCAATGCAGTGGAATTTAATTATTAGCTTAAATTGCATTTTGTTGTTATGTTTCAGGAATGCCAAACGGAATACACCGAAATCACGGAGTTTTAGGGTTTTTTTTCTGGATTTTTTCCAATATAATTTTTTTTTAATTTAAATTTTTTTATGAAATAATTTTGGAAAAATGGATTGTTAAAGTTACTCTTAACTTCTTTTTATTCTCTCTGACTACTAATAGTTGTTGAAGAATATTTTTATACAAATTAGATGATTTATTAAAAAAATGGCATAAATTTAATTAGACACCAGCAGAATGTAATGCGTTTTCTGAATAGCTACATGCGTCTTCAGAATTCTTCGCATTTATCTACTTTGGGTAGTGTATAAAAATATCCGTTAACAACTACTAGAGAGAATAAAAAATAAATAGTATGACTAATTAAATACTTAATATTAAAATAATTTTGGTATATATGTACTGACTGATTAAGTTCAGTTGGCACCTCTCGATGTTGGAGCAGCAGCCCCCTAAGATTGGACTTTCGTAATATGGAAAAGGCATTAACTTGTTTGAACCCTAAAATCGCCGTTGATATTGATAAAACAAGTGAGAAGATGGCAATCGTCTTACCCCGATTAGCAGTAATAATAATTATTTTTATTTTCAATTCTATTTTACGTTACGCCTTGACAACTTTTCCCTAGAGTGAAGAGTTTCTTTCTTAACAATCCTTCCTAAGCCATTAAAATATTACACAAAGATCACTTATATATCATATAGACCAATAAGTCTATTATCAAAGCACGCCTCACATAATTGATGCCGAAAGGTAGTATATTGGGATCCATTTCTAAATTTTGTATACTTTAGATACTCCAACTAGCAACCTGGCCCAAACAAAGCTTTTCTAAACATTTACAATAGTTCAGATTTGCATCTGTAATTCAATGTTATGAATTTCAGGCATGGGGCACTCCCTCAACTTTGAACTAAAAATTAATTTAAAAAACGCCAAAAATAAAATACAGCTAAAATGACGAATATTTAGCACGAAATATCTGACAACGTATTGTTAGAAGCTTGACAAACATCCAAACCAACTTGCGAATAATATCCTAATGATCCTGTTTACATTCGACCAAGAAGAGGGGATATTGCTTTTATTGTCGGAACACCAGAAAGATGAATGAAAAATGCAGAACTGGCTGGACAAGATTCGTTCTCTTTGTTACGTATTAAATCACAAGTTCTTGGAGGCCAATTCACAGGTCCAAAACGTGAAATTGCACTATTTGCAAGCACTATTTGCACTATTTGCAAGCGTTGTTCAGGCGTGAGTCTATTTATGATGAATTGCCAAACCGAACTGAGAATAAATCACTTGACAGCTGTTAAATCGGTCGCCATCTTAAAAAGTAATGTCAACTTAAAGTTCTATACCTCTATAAAAAAACACCCTTTATTTCTTTGGAATTTTTGGTGCAAGAAATACTAAAGATCAAGGAATTATTAAAAATAAAATTCCGTAGCCAGACAATCCAGTAATATGTAGATATCAAATAAAATTTTATTGTGTCCATCCGGATCCATTTTTAAATTCTTATCTTATTCTTTAGGTTTTTTGATTTTTCGATTTTTCATATTTTCATATTTTTTGTTGATTTTAATATTGAAACCCTTAATATTGAAAATTTTAAATCTAATTTCGATTAGCATCCTAGTGCAATTAAAAATTGCTCAATTATAAGGTCTGTTCCAGGTGCATAACAAAACAGTCTAGACTATTGAGAGTAAAAACTCTCTGAATGTGACAAAGTTGTCCAAAATTGCTGGAACGCAAAAAACCACCACTGAACATCTTGAAATACTAATGATTACAAGGCGAATTCATACCAGGTGTGAGCAGTAGGGCAACAGCTACAACAAAACAACAACTTTGACATTAGATTAGCAGATATGAAATAATGTATTTTTGACAAGACATTAGCAAAAAAACGAGAGCAAAAAGCAATCGGCTCCACCTGGTATAAATTCGCTTTGATATTTTATAAGAAAATCATTTGCATGATTAAAATGGTTTTACACGACGTGTATTTGTCATATGACTTGTTACTTTTTCATGTGTAAATTCTAAACACGTCGTGTGAACCCTTTCAAACACAGCATGTGTATTTTCCATGTGTACAATACATATGACATTTTTCATTTAGAACGTGTTCTATTTTGATGTGACAAAGCATCTGACATCCTGTAAAGTCAACTTGATATTTTGCTATTTTAGGTTTTTTGTGGTACGTGTCAACAGCCCTACGTTTGCAAATTTGCATCAGCTGTGGTTGGCAATACAAAACTGTGTGGCGGAAAAATTATATATTCTAGGTTATGTCAGATGTAATTACACATGTACGTTTGAAAGCAAAAATTATAAACCGTATGTAAAATGCTTTTTTTTTAACAAACACATGAAATTACATATGGGTTATCAAACTGACAAGTCATATGACAAACACACGTCGTGTAAAACCACTTTTAGCAACAGCTGTAAAAAGTAAAATGGAAATGAAGAATTTTACTCTCTCTTTAGCTGAAACGCTTTTGGACTAATTTGTGTGAGTTTGGACTGTTTTGTTATGCACCCGGTACAGACCTAAAGTTAACAAATAATAGAAATGTATTTTTTAGAATTTTTAATCTTAGTGAAATAAAATGTTTGTTGTTTTCACAATTTTTGGTGAATTTTCGGTTTTATGTTAATTTTTAAGCAAATTTTCGATGAAATTTACATTTATTGCTAAAATTAATATTTATAAATTCCATTTTTTAAAAATTTATAATTTTATGCAAATCTTCGATTTGTTGGTTAAATTTAGGTTTTTGGTTTATTTGTTATTTATTTTATTGAATTTTTCTTTTAAATTTCAATTTTTTGGAAAATGTTAACTTTTTTGTAAAATTTTGGTGAAAAGGTGATGTATATTTTGCTTTTTGATGAATTTAAATTTCTGTGTGACTTCGGTTTTTAAAACAACAAAGATAAAAACAGAAATGCAAAACAAAAACAAATGGGTAAGTTTTTGTCATTGCCTTCGCCATTTATGAAACGATTTTGTTGCTTTTCGTAAGTAAAGCTTTGAAAGCTCTATCAGACAATTTGGCATACAACACATACAAAAGAATAATCGAAATAAAAGAAATTTGTTCTTGTTGTTGCCTAGTGTAATTCGCATTTAAGACTTATATGTGTATGTACATGTGCTGCATCTTAGTTCTATGCAGCTGCTTCTTTTTGGAAAATTGTTACTTTTTTAATACCCATGTTTATCGTTGTAACAGTTGAAAGGATCTTTTAGTTAAAATGTCATAAACAAAACATGTTTTTCCGTTTTTTTAACACACAGATACACATATGTATGTATATTGTAGTATGAAATATTTGGTCATGACAAATCCATGCAAACATTTTCTACTGCAAACGTAATTAAAGCCTGGCTTCCGTAATATAAAATGTTTGCTTGGATGGAAGATATTCTTCTTGTGTTTGTGTTCTCACATACATGCGAACATAAATACTAATGTGTATACATGATGTCTACGGTATATGCATTAATTCATAAACATATTTATGTCAAATAACAAACACATTTTCTTCTGGTAAGGATGCAACCGCTCTTGAAATAGGGCTTTTGTAGAAAGTGCATATAACCGTACAAAAGTATACACAAATAAATAAGTGTGTACGCATACATACATATGTACATATACATTTGTATATTTTTGTACATAGTAAAGTAAATATGTATGTTTAGTTCATATTAAAAAATGAGATAAACTTTAAGTCTTATTATGGAACAAGTAAAGGTTTAAAATACAAGTGACAAATTTTAGAAAAATTTTTAATTCGGGTTTTTTAAACGACGGGTTGGTTGAGACAACAAGTGAAATAAATGAATTTCGAGTTACTATCAAAAACTTCTTCTTAAAATGTAAAACAAAGAAATCAAAAATATATTGGGCGAAGTTCATTGTACACCTGCACCAGCATTTTAGACTATATCAAGACTTCCAGTTAAGACTGTCTCCTTAACAATCATTTATAGAAATCTACGATATAGTATTCAGTTACCACTGAATTAGGTAGCACAAACTAATTGAGACTACTAACATATCACAGTGTTTAATTTTGCATAAATAATTGAGTTTCAAAATCTATAAAATCTTTAAAATCGCAACCATTTTCTCACAATCGAGTACTATTTTAAACGCGTCTTGATAATGATGTCTTTATATCGAAAGCGCTCGCCAAACGTAACAATATAAATTTCTATCTTAATATGCTACTCTTAGATTATTTATAATAACTTCAACCATATTTTTTTTTTCTTTACGTGAAATTTAACTTGTGCAGTTTCGATGAGGAAAATACATGATTTGAGTTTCCAATTGCTGCCGCCTTGTTTTTCAGGTTTTTATCCCAATGACTTTTTACTGCTTCCAAATTAAAAGAAAAGGCTCACCAGAAAACAATTTTATTTGAACGCTTATTTTGAAGGCCACGAGATAGCTCGTGGTTAACTAAGCATGAGTAAAAAACAAAGAAACACTTCAGAAGTTGAACAGTTGGTAATTGTGCAACCACAAATTTATCGTGCAGTAGGGTGCATAAAAATAGTAATAATCAAGCGATTTTCTAATTTTTTGTGTTTTTTCTATTTAGGACAAAACTGCTCTTAAAATAAATTTAAAAAGATAACTCGTGTGTACTCAGTTTTGTTCATACTTGTTCTCAACTAAATTAGTACACCTGTGTTTTAAATTTTAATTTAATAATTGCCAAAAAGTGTTGTTCTTTAATTTGAAACAAAAAGTTCATATTTTTAAAAACAACGAAAAAACTATTGGGAAAATTCTATTGTAAATATTCTATTGTAAGGAAGGCTCTTCATTACGTATTCTGATTGACTAGAGTGCTAAAACGGCGAAATGTAGCTCCGCAAGGGTTGGCTTGTGGCCGAGATTTATTAACTAATGGGTACGCAGCAAGAAGAGCGCTACACAACATTAGATTCCTCGTAGCTGGGAAGAAACCTAAACCTGCATTGATACATAAAAATGTTTCGGCAGGATTTAAATTCCGTATGCATCAGAAAATTTGGGCTGTTGATGACTGGAAGAGCGAAATATGGTCAGATGAGTCAAAATTACTCTGATATCAGTCTGATGGTAAACAGTATTACTGGCGCCGACAGCAGGAAAAAAATTCAACGACACCACACCATATTAAACAAATGGTCATGCACATTGGCAACATCATAGAGCGGGAATGTTTTACATGGTGTCATGTTGGACCATAGCAAAAAATTAATGGCATCATAAGAGAGGAAGGCTATTTAAATATATTGCACCCTTCTTTCCGAATTTTTTAGATATCCAAAGAAAGAACTTGTGTTTCAACAGGTTCGAAACCCGAAACACACATGAAAAATCATTGAGGAATGTCTGACTTCGCAAAATTTTTAATTGATGCTATGGCCTCCGCAAAGTCCCGACCTCAATCCAGTTGAGAATTTGTTTTCAATTGTAAAAAGACGATCGGGAAAATATCGAAGAGCTCCACCTAACTTAATGGAGTTTTGGCGACGTGTGCAGCTGGAGTGGCAAACAAATTCAGATAAAATTATACAGAAACTGCTTAGAAGTATGCCCAAACATATAAATAGTCTATTAAAAAATAAGTGGCTATAGAATAAGTATTAAAAATATAAAATATTTTTAATGTTACAAGAAAGAGCACATAAGAGCTATTTTTAATTTCTGTATTTTGATTTATCCTTTAATATGTAGGTTTTTGTTTTGTTTTAAAAATATTAATGTTAACAACTTAATAATAAATATGTAAGTATAAATTATGCGCCTACAAATGCAGAATATACATACATGTACTCATCTCTGCTCCCCACTGTATGTTTTAAAGCGTGTTTTACTCTAATGGTCATTTAAGTGAAAACAGAACTCAATTCAAGTTAAAAAAAAAGTTGAATCTTTAAAAGAAATTGTGAATTCCAATTTCAGTTTCTTAACAAATTTTTAATATGTAAAGCAGAAGAAGCTGGGCAAACTAAGCAAACTTTACTGAGCGAGCCGTATTTTATTTTAAAACATTTGTTTACAGAGCAACGTTTAATTTCAATGTTTTCCAATTTTAAAGTCTTTGAAATTGTAAGTCATTATAAATTTGGCATAATCTTCTTAATGGATCAGGGCTTACAGAATTTGTTAGAAAACACTTAAGGTGAAGTGGTGTAGTAGAGTAGATATTCCGAGTAGATATTTTTCAGTAGCAATTCTGAATAAATTGAGCCGCTTATCAAATTTATTAAAAATGTTACATTAAGCACTTATTGCCTACTTTCCAATGTCGGAAAATGTACCTCTCATAATCTTTAATCTTGTAAACTGTACGTAGGAGTAATGCATTTTAGTGACTAATTAATTGAATATTTAATTAGCATTAGATTCGAAATAATGCTAATGAATATTTTAATAAAACACATTCATTAGTGATTATTTATAAAATCAAACTCATTATCATTAACCAATGAATAAATGATTTCAAAGAATTATTATCACTAAATGCCGCATTTAAAAAAAAAAAAAATTGCGAATTTGTGATCAAATTGTGATCAATGTCAAACGTTGTATAGCAGACGTTAGTATCATAAATTAGGTAGGTAGTGGCGTCCCTACAACAAATACAATAATACAAGAACAACATGTCATTTTGTTGTTGCTTTGTAGTTCGAAATGTCAAAAAACATAGAAGAAAATTGAGAAGGCGTATGTGTGTTTTATTGCTTGCTCACTTCTGCACTATAAAATTTCTAAACACATACAACTTTTGACATGTCGAACTACGAAATCAGCAAGGTATATTTATCTTACTAGGTAGTGTCGTCCGCCCATCTGATTTAGTAGTTCGACATGTCAAAAGTTGTATGTGTTCAGAAATTGTATAGTGTAGAAGTGAGAAAGCAATAACACACATACACGCCTTCTCAATTTTCTTATAGGTTTTTTGACATTTCGAACTACAAAGCAACAACAAAATGCCATGTTGTTCTTGTATTGTTGTATTTGTTGTAGGGACGCCACTACCTAGTAAAATAAATATACCTTGGAAATCAGTGAAATAAATAGTTGATATTTCTATTATTTCTATTTTATTTCTATTATTAAATTTCTATTTTTAAAAGCTACAATGACAATCCGTTTTTGTTTTATACATAAATGGTAGTTCAAACTTCTGTCATTCTAATTTTTTCCAATAACGCCAATAAAAAAATCCCAAGTATGTTTTGATCATATAATAGATTTGTTTAAACGTTTGAGATATGTTGGTTTTTTCATTAATTTTTTTTTTCCAAAAAACTAACTTCTAAAATCCGCCTTTTAGAACCAATTATAAATATTTAAACGCACTTTTTCTTAAATTTAAATTTTGAATTTTGGTGTTTTTAGAGACTTATATAAGAATTTTTTTAAGGACTCTTTATACTGTCATATCACTTTTTTAACCGTATTTTTTACTTTTTTACTCAAGGGCAAAAAAGGCTCAAAATTTAGATATTAAAATGTTCCACAAAAATATTACTCGTGGTATTTTACATAAATCTGCTGTATACATCCTAAATAAAAAACTAAGAGTCTCACGGGGAATCACCTTATTCTGAGTTTAGCATATTACGGGTAGAGAAAAGAGCATCGTTTTTTTGGTAGTCGGCAACACGCTTTGTTGACATTTGCTTTTTGAAATTTGCTTCATTAATAATAAAATGTTTCCGACAAAATGTTCCTCCTTTTGACTGCAAATGTTCGCCCGTCTAAACTGGGACTCATAAATTATAAGAATGGGGCACCTTAACAACGCCTCGTAAAATAAAACGTTGATATATGTACATACGTATATTTTTTCGTTGTACTCTCCGCTAGAATTCGAATATTTGAGAAGGATATCATTATCAAATGCCTACAAATACATAGTTTATTTTTAAATTTTCATCAAAATTGTATGTTCTCTGGAATTATACTGCACAAAATAAAAGATTATGCAACTTTTTCGTAAAACTGTTTCAACTCTCAACGAATTAGTATAGAATATGTAATAATTAAAAATATTTCAATGGCTTGAGCTTTAATAAAAATTCATTACATACTTGAGTCTGTGTTTCACTGAGCTACTGTATATTAAGACCATTGTAACAAAGAATCGTCAGATAGTCAAGCGTTGTACCATAGAGCATGTCCATATTGAACTTCAAAACGTTTTAACATTTTTAAAATAAAGTTCTTGCTGACTAGAGAAAACGTCAAAAGTCCAAAAATAAGGTTTTCTTTGTTTTAAATCGAATATGACCTGGGGTCCAGTGAGTTTGTGTGTATTTAAAAGATGAATCTGAGACAGTAGCAATTTTAATAAGCCACTGAAAGTTGGGGGGGTGGGAGGTGGCGATTGAAGCGAAATGTACATTGTTGTTAAAAACACAAATAGCTGTTGTTGAATTATTTTAACACCTTTAAAAACATCAAACAACAGTAAAGCACATACATATGTATGTACATGAAAATTTATTTATGTGTTAAATCATTTGTAACAATGCAACCGACACATCCCAGCAAACATTTTAAGTGATAAATAAGTATTTTTTATATTCATATATGTATTTCGTACAACATTTTGTTGGGTTAACACACATATGCATGCATATATACAGCCAAACATACAAATATATTGTAGTTGTTATATATTACAATGTTGCTTTTTAAATTAAGTGTCCTTGCTCTAGTTTTGTGGTAGAAAACAATTTACACGTGAAATAAAATTTGGGACACTGGCATTTGCAGCTAACATGCAGACAAATATTTTTGTGTGATTACATATGCATGGATGTACATACATATGTATGTATCAATGTGTATGTGTGTAGTAAAACAATCAAAGAAACACTACTTTGTACAAATAAAATATGCAGGTTACAATTGAAAAGTTTCGCAACCCTTTTCTCAGTGCAGTAGTGCACACAATTTAATAACTTTTTATAGTTTTTCTCATTTTATGCGATGCTGCAAATGCTGGTTTTGGTGATGAATAAACTCACGGATGAATTCATAAATAAAAGATTTCAACTCGTATGAACAAAACACTGGAGCAAAAGATTTTTTAGATCTGTAGAGGATACTTATGAAATTGTTTGCTTAAACGTTATTCCTTTCAAGAATATTGAAAAAATTTGTTGCGCCTCTTATAATATTCAAGTGGATTTAGTGATAATTTGTTATTCACGTACTTGAACGTGAATACGTTGAATATACTAACATTGTAATTCCTTCATCAATTGTTTTTTATTTTTAAAAATAATATATATTAATAGGTCTGTTCAGTAACTAAAAGTTGTTACTAATTGTTACTGGAAAGTGTTCACATACTCGAAAAACTTGAAACGAGAGAGTTAAAAGAGAGCATATAAATGTGAGAGTAAAACTACTTGCAAATTTATTTTTTTTATTAACAGTAATTAGTAAACAGATGTTGTTTCGAAGTTTTGTTTAAAAAATTTTTTTTGGAAAAATTAATTTTTGTAATATTGAAGAAAATTTAAAATTAAATAATAAAAAATAATCTAACAAAAATCACAAATATTAATTAAAAAAATTTTTTTTAATATTATAATAGATACATTTTAATAATTATAAATAATCAAAAATTAGGCATAAATTTATATTAATATTATTGCATTTAGATGTTTTTTTTTTCATTCAAAATTTCAAAAAATAATATGGTTTTCATTGGAAAAAAATTTTCATCTTGAACCTCCGAAAATTGATTTTTAGTCTATATACTAAAGAGGATTAATAGATATCTATTAATATATAAATATTTAATTAATTAATAGATATCTATTAATCTATTAAAGGTTCAGCTTTAGCATTTATATCAATGATATATATATTTACTGTAGACAATTTTGTTAATAGCCGTATTGGTGTTGTTGATGATATGTGTTACAAACTTCATGAGCTCCTAAAGGCTGTCTGCACATGGCCTATGGTGCTCAATCCAGCCAAAATGGGTTCTATTACCCATTCACAGGAACACACTCCATTTGTACCAGCTTCGAACTTTTAGGTTGGATGACACCACACTTGTTTGTGTAGAAAATGTTAAATATGTATTTTGGTTTCCATATCAACTCGTCCTTATCATGTAGTGACCAAATAAATAATATATAACGCGGTGTGTACCTGACATTGAATTTATACACCTCTTTTAACTAGTTTTGCGGAGGTGTATAGCAAACTGGACTCGTGCTCACTGCATAAGTAACAATGCAATGCACAATATATGTATGAATGGCACACAGAGATTCATTATTATCTCATCCTGGAGAACGATGATTCTTTAAAAAAGAACTTTAGGGAATATGTTATGCAAAATATATAGCCTCATACTTTATCTTTTTATTATTACTCTACTTTTAAATTTCCTTGACTGGAACACTAATATTTTACAATTTTGAAATTTAATTATGGTAAAAATTGTAGTGCGTTTATTAATTGCCAAATTTAAAGATAACACAGGGCAACAGCAAAAATATGCTCGAGTAACTACTATATACATTTGATGTATCATGGCTACCTTAGTACAAAAATGGTAAAATTTTTAAATTCTATGGATAGATTTTTTTTTAAAAAATTTTTTTTTTAAATTGCAATTTTTTTGAGACGTTTCTTCAAATAATTAATGATAACTCAAAAACTACTAGTCCGATATTATTAAAATAAATTCAGAAAAATTAAGATTTGCATAGCCTTTAATTCGTCTATATATCGCGTTTCAATCGGATCAATAGTATCGGAGTTATAATAAAAAACTTAAGAAAAAAATATATTTTTTACGTAAAAATGGCAAAAATTTTCGTTTTAAAAAAATCATAAAAAATCGAAAACGGCAAAAAACTTCCAGATTCATTTTTTTATCGCATAGCGACATATAATAGCAACAAAATGAGATATCGACCATAAAAATCGATTGATTTTTTTTTCGAATTTATTCACATTTTAGTGAATTCGCTCATTTTCACAAAATTTTAGTTTTTTGCTTGATATACGCATTATAGCGGGTTTTCAAATGTGTGAAAAACATAAATTTTCCAATTTCAAGGGGTGCATGTCGGATTAATGTTAGATTTGATGAGAAACTTCCACCCACAAAATTTTAGTCGAATTCGACAACGTTAACACGTAGCGCATAGGCCCCAAATCTGAAAAAAAGCGTTTAAATCGAAAATAATTGACAAATTTTCAGTTTTTGCAAAATTAACGCTATTTATTTCCCCTTTTGCAAAAAAGTGGATCCTGGTCCTTAGGGCAAACACAATGAGATTTACAATAAGCTACATATCTTTTAAATCGGTTAAACAGTTTTCAAGTTACTTGCCGAAGGCAATTGACAAAAAAATGTAACTAAGTCAAATCGATGGAATAGATCGAAAATGCATTTCATTGTTTTATTCATGTATTTTCTTTTATTTTATATTTTATTATTTAAATTTATTACAACATATAAAATAAGGAAATAAATAAATAAATATTATAAACTACAAACTTTGGAATTTTCTTTTATGACATTTTCTATTATTGAATAACGAAGTGTTGCTCTGAATACTCCAGCAAAAATCTGCCATCATGTGTGCATCCCAGCGACCCTGGTATCTTTCCTCCATTGTCCGAATATCTTGGTGAAATCGTTCGCCCTGTTCCTCACTTAAGTCTCCTAGATTTTCAGGAAAACGATCTAAGTGACTGTGAAGGTAATGTAACTTGATGCTCATGTTGCATCCAAGATTCTGGAAGTGAGTTAACATCTCTTCAACGTGCGCAACATAATCATCATCCTTGTTATTTCCTAAGAAATGTTGAATAACCCATACAAACGAATCCCATGCATTTTTCTCAATTTCTGACATTGAACTGAGAAAATCGGTATCTTTGACCAATTTGCGAATTTGTGGGCCGTCAAATATTCCTGCTCTCAGCTTTTCCATACTCAAACTTTTAAACTTCCTTGAAATATACTGGAAACATTCACCATCTTTGTTAAGTGCTTTAACAAATTGTTTCATCAGACCAAGTTTAATGTGAAGAGGGGGTAATATGATGCGATCTCGGGGCACCAGAGGTACATTTATAACATTCCTCATACCTGGGTCCAGTGTTTCCCTATAAGGCCATTGTTTTCTCTTCCAGTGTTCTGACTTAGCTCTGCTGTCCCATAAACATAAAAAACAAGGGTATTTGGTATAGCCACTTTGTTGACCTAATAGGAAATTTACCATCTTAATATCAACACAAATTACCCAGTTATGTTCATTATACTTTATCTTCTTCATGACCAATGCAATTACAGAGTATTCTTCTTTTACCTTGGTTGAATGTGCGATTGGCAAGGAGTGAAATTTATTTCCATTGTGCAAAAGGACACACTTCAAGCTGCGTTTTGATGAGTCAATAAATAAACGCCATTCGCTTGAATCATATCTATGTAAGCCCATGGCAGTCATCAAACCAGGAATATCCGTGCAGCAGACAAAATCGTCCTCTTCTGCAAAATAGTGAAGTAAGCCTTTTTCTCGGGTACGGTAATACGAAACTTTAGTTTCCTCCGTTATGAGATTTGATTCCTTCATCCGGGATGCAAGTAATTCCGAAGATGCTTTTGACAATCCAAGTTCTCTTATTACATCATTTAGCTGGTCTTGATTCCATGGTCTCGGTGAGATATTTTTGTGTGGGATGAACTCGTCATTTTCAGATATAGGTAGTTCTGGATCTGAACTTCCTGATTGAGAACACATGCTTGAGGTTGAGTGTCCTTGTGAAGATGAAAGCACTTGACTACAGCTTGGTCCCTGATCTTGTGCATCCATAATTTCCTGTGAATGTAGAACTGCAAGTTGAAACCCATCAGCAGACCTCGTAGGGTAAGACCATCGCAAATGTTTTCCAAAGCCGGTTTTTGTAGTTAAACAAAAATAGCAATCAGATTCATGATTCGTTGTTTCTCTCCATAGCATAGGCTTCGAAATTCCCCAGTGTGGTCTGAAAAATTTTTATAACAGAAAATTAAAAATTTTATAAAATATTCCAAATGTATTAACCTATACTTACTTTTTGTTAGATGAGCTTAGAGTTAAATTGAATCGACATGAAGTACATATAGTACTCGGCGTCCAATGTTCGTTAAAATTCTTCGGATTTATATTAAAGCAATCTTCATATGACTTTTGAAATGAAGCTGAGAAGCATTTCCGTTTTTTTTCGTTAATATATTGGCCGCACACATAACAAAATGAGTCCGGATTGTTTTTACATAAAAATGTTCTAGTTTTCTTGCTCATGGCTGATTGAAAATTATGCTTCTGTTACCGCAAACACTTGTTTTTTCAGATTTGGGGCCTATGCGCTACGTGTTAACGTTGTCGAATTCGACTAAAATTTTGTGGGTGGAAGTTTCTCATCAAATCTAACAATAATCCGACATGCACCCCTTGAAATTGGAAAATTTATGTTTTTCACACATTTGAAAACCCGCTATAATGCGTATATCAAGCAAAAAACTAAAATTTTGTGAAAATGAGCGAATTCACTAAATTGTGAATAAATTCGAAAAAAATCAATCGATTTTTATGGTCGATATCTCATTTTGTTGCTATTATATGTCGCTATGCGATAAAAAAATGAATCTGGAAGTTTTTTGCCGTTTTCGATTTTTTATGATTTTTTTAAAACGAAAATTTTTGCCATTTTTACGTAAAAAATATATTTTTTTCTTAAGTTTTTTATTATAACTCCGATACTATTGATCCGATTGAAACGCGATATATAGACGAATTAAAGGCTATGCAAATCTTAATTTTTCTGAATTTATTTTAATAATATCGGACTAGTAGTTTTTGAGTTATCATTAATTATTTGAAGAAACGTCTCAAAAAAATTGCAATTTTAAAAAAAAATTTTTTAAAAAAAAATCTATCCATAGAATTTAAAAATTTTACCATTTTTGTACAAAGGTAGTCATGATACATCAAAATTATATAGTGGTTTTAAGAGCACATGAAATTTTTTTTATTTTGTTGTGCTGTGTAATTAATGTGTGGCGTTTGTTATTATTAGTATTTTTGTTATCATCTTGGGCTATAAAAGAATTTTATTCTTAAAGTCCTAAAAGCTAAAGTAATTGATAAATAAATATAATAATTAAAATAATGAATATATTAATAAATAAATAAAACAGAATTATTATTATACCCTTCACCACAGGTGGAACGGGTATATATAAGTTTGTCATTCCGCGTGTAATTTATACAATATTCATTTCCGACCCCATAAAGCATATATATTCTGGATCCTTATACACAGAGAAGTTGATTAAGCGATGTCCGTCTGTCCGTGTTAGTGTTGTAATGTCATTCGCCAAGGCACCAGAAGAGATACAAAAAATTTAAGCACACCAATCTGTCAGGCATAGTTTCGAAAATTATGGTATTGCAATTCAGCAACATCTGATCATTCCTTTAGAGGCTGCGGGCCAAAAACCACGCCCACCTATATTTTTTTCACGTTTTTTTTCCCTTTTTTTGTCAAATAAATATTAGACTGCGACAGGTAGATCGCAAGGAGTGCATACAGATCTCGGAGGATCAATAACCCCCTGCGAGGGTCGATTTTTCTTTGTTTTTAAATTAGTAGGTTTTTTCTGCTTTGATTTGTATTAGAGACCTTAATAGAAAGCAATACACATCGAGGTATCCAATGGACCCACAGGGTACCCACTGATAAATAGGAGCAGTTAAAAGGACCCCCCATGTGTCAATAAGAGGAATTTTTTTGTAAGGATTTCTTTTTGCTTTAGTCTGACCATTCTAACTCAATATAGATTGCAGACAGGTCCTAAATTTAAAAAAAAAATTGCAATAAAATTAAAAAAAAAAAATTAAAAAATTTACAAAAAAAAAAAATTTACAAAACATTTTCAAAACGATGTTTTACAGAAAAATATTAAAAAAAAATTTTTTTAAAAAATTTTTCAAAAAATTTTCGAATAAAATTTTACAAAAAATTTTTAAAAAATTATTTTTACAAAAAAATTTTACACACAATTTTCGAAAAATTAAAACAAAAATTTCAATATTTCTTTGAAAATGAAAATCATGACTGTAACATAACATATAATTAATATTAAGAATATACATACATATGTATGTATGTGTGTATATAGAGTAACATATTTTTTTAAATGCAATTGATTTTTTTAAATGCGTTTGATTTTTAAATAGATGATATCTCTGTTTTAAAACCTAGGTGCATTAAACACATAGACATCATCAGGATACCGATTACAAACTGTCAAAAATAAAATACACACGTTTATATGTAAACGATTATTTTTAAGCCAGCAAAGCTACATGGCTACACGACCACCGTTGTGGCTGTCGTCAACTTAGGCTAATTTCTATTTTATTCAACAAAAGAAAACGTCACAAAATTGTAAATTACAAATCCATATACAAACAAAAAGTTTTGGAGGAAATATTTATAAGTTTTTGAAAAAGTTATTCAAATTTTATAAAAGCAAAATAAGTATTTCTACAACAATGTCAGAGTTTTCGATGTAGCTGTCGGCTTCAATATCAATAAGTAGCTGACAACACGGCGGCAATTGTAGCAAACGGAATTTTTTTTCATTTGTCTTCTATTTCTTTAACTCATGAATAATGATTTTTTCTCATACGACTTTATTTAAGTAAAGAGTCAACAATAAGGATAATGCTGTACATGTCTGTATAAATAAAATCACCGTGGTGAATGGTATAGAGGATTCGACACGGCCGAATATAGCACTTTTACCTGTTTTTCTTTAATTTAGAATGTTTCAGTTTTAAAATAATAAATAATAAAATAAATAGAAAACAAATCGGGATGATACATTTACTGCACTTTTTCCGGTACAATTATAATATTCAAATTAGTACTGTATAGCTTTTATAATTAATTTATTTGTTTATTCATTTAATAAGGAACTTAATTATATATTTATATAATTAATTATTACAAAAAAAAAAGAATAATATGGCGGCATAAAAAAATCGCTCAAAAACAAAAATTACCCCAAAAAGAATAATGGAAATTTGGCCAAAAATTGTATAAAAATACCCAAAAATAAATTATCGCCCATATTTATTTACAGTTTATAGTTTTCTTATTATATTTCGGAAAAGAAAATATAGAAACTAACTTGCTAACTTTTGCAGTTTTAATTCTGATAAGTTTTTAATGTTAAGACTTCTGTAGTTTAAGGTAAATTTCGTAATTACTTATTTCGCAGTGCACAAGTAAAAAACACAGACTTGACAGTATAGATTTGATTCTATTACTAGAGGGTAGTAAAACCCTATACTCAATTTGGCAAATTTGGTGGCCAATTTTTGTTTATGGTCCTGAAAAGATTGTGGAAATCAGTGGACCCTTCAAAAAAGGCGTCATCAGTTTTGTCTAATATCTCATTCATACTAGATGATAGGGCTAACTTTGTTGGGCAATAATGTACACGAGGATTTGTTGAAAATGTTCCGATTGTTTTGGTATGTTCAGTTTGATGTGGCTACATATTGTGAGTGGGTAATTTAAAAAGAAAAAATATTTTTTTAATTTTCTTATTCAAAAAAATTCCCGGAATAAATTTTTTTTGGCATAAAATGTTAATAGAATTTTTCAACGAATCCTCAGCTACATTATTGCCGAACAAAATTTAATTGCTTTTATTATTTGCTAATTTTGGATAGTAAAGCGTTCATTTACTTTTTTATATATGGGAGAGTAATTTTGCAAATTTATGTTACTAAAAAGTCCTAATATTCCGGGGCGAAGGATATTAAAAATAATAAATAAAAAAATAAATTATTTTATAATCTAAAATTTAAATACCAAAAATGGGATTTTGTTTTTATAACTGTGCAGCTCAGTTATAGCCAATTTCAAACCAAGAGTGATTCAGTTTAATTTTTTATGACATGAAAACTAACTTCCAGGAACCTTTACAAAATAACTCTTGATGCACAACACAAACGGTAACATTGACAGAAAAAGATTGGGCGACAACTCAGGCACAAAGATTCGTCACCGGTCGCTACACTACGCTGCTAATTTTGACGAACGATTTCCATTTACATGCCTACAAGATTCAAGTTCCTCAAAAATGAAAGCCCCTAGAAAGTCGTGTATTTGTCAAGTATTTTGCCCAGAGATCAATGGATTTGTTAACAAACTAAATTTTGACATTTGGAAATCGTAAATGCAAAGAAAAAATTACTGTTGCAGTCAAAGATGTGCAATGTTATCCTTAAGGGCTCTTTGAAGAGTAGAGTCTACGATGCGATGCTAAATACCTGACCCTGCGCTTTGTAAAATTTTATTAAAACTATGACAATCGTATTACTTGATGTCACATGAATCGGGCGGCCATTTTGTCGGTTTAATTAAAGAGTAATTTATTTGTAAAGGCCAAATAGAATCTTCCTTAAGGCAAGTTTTTCATGTCTTATTTACTTTATCTTAAATGTGTTTGAACTAACAATAATTACTCATATCTTAAATCTAAAATCAAAATAAATATACTTGTTAACTCCAGCCATTGCTGGACATAAAAATATGTATTTTTCACTGTTGATGTATTATATGCGGGTCATCCCCCTAATTTTCGGACGAGAAAAGCAAAATCCCTTCTTCTTAATCGAATATAACCAGATTCATTTCGTATATTACGGATTCGGATGAGTTTCAAGCTTCTTTAAATACGTTACTCAATTTTTTGATATTTCTGTTTTATTTGATGACACTTTTAGATCTTTTTGGATGTTCGAGTTTTTTATAGAAGTAGAAGCTAAGCTGAGGGTAGATTTTCTACCGATTATCCAGTTTAGTTGGAGTGCTTTTACCTTTATTTGTGGCTTTTCGAAGTAAGGCTCCGATCAACGAAGTATTTAACGTTTGAATGCTGGGGATTAATTTGGTTATTTATGCGAATGCGAATAGGGGGCATGAGTCCCTACGCAGTGTGAAAGTTATTTTTCTAAATTGAGTATGTGCTCTCGTTGATGTGTGGACTCGGGTGCTAATTATCAGATCTAATGTGTGCAGTAAATACAAAATACTACCTTGGGTAACTTTCCTTCTTTTAGTAAAAACTTTCGATCCGTTAAATACGAGTTTATAGAAGTTTTCGTGCCGCTTGAGAAACGTCGATAAAAAGCGGCGAACAGTATTTTTTCTTCAAAATCCTTTTTCACATTTGCTAATCTGTGTGTTTTTGTTGTATAATACTATGTTGTTTTCTGTAGCTGTATTAATGGTTTGGAATGCATTCTTTCGTGCTATGAATTCGATTCGGTGTTTGATAAAAGGCTTGTAGTTAGGTCTGTATGATTCAACCTTGGTGTGGTTTTTTCCAGGCTTAGGTATCATAGTAATCAAAGAAATCTTCAAATAACATCTTACTACTGGTTTTATTAACGCCATGGGGATTTTTTGGTGTTTAAATCAGTTATTGCCCTTTCAATATAGCTAAATTTAAATCATAGAGGTACTCCGGCACTAGCTTTTATAGTTGGCAAATGTTCAACAAATAAATTGCGTGCATATATAATAATAAATCAGTCAAGTGCGAGTTAGTCTCACACATGTAGGGTTCCGTACTATGTTTAGTACGCCTTTAAAAACTCAAATTGTTAGTTTTTTCATGTCTTTGGGGCACCATTTTCTTTTTAAAATCAAAGTCATATTTGCGAAAATTGCATCGCTATTGGAACACCCTTTAAATTTTAGGAATTGTTGTTATAACGGCCATGGTAATACACTTTCTACAAAAATATCAGGCCTACCTATTGCGGTTCAAAAAATAAGGTAATATACGTAAAAAACATGTCACTGATGGATCACCCTTTAGTAATTAGTAATTGTTACAGTGTTCGAAGTACAACATCTACTGTAAACAATTCAAGAGTCTACCTATTATGGTTTAAAACTTAGGCCTTATACATGCAAATCACGCCACTATCGGAACACCCTTTAATTTTTATGTTTATTTTTGGTAATTGTTTATATAGCGAACTAAGTTTTAATTACTATTTTTAAATCTTGAGTCCATGCCTCCTACAGTTCAAGAAATAAACACATATTCGTGAATTACACCTCTCTATCGGAACACCCTAAAAGTTTTAGTATTTGTTGCTATAGCGGCAACAGCTATACATCATCTGTGAAAATTTCAAGAGTCTACCTATTACGGTTCCAGAGATAAAAGGCGCTGACAAACGGACAGACATTGTAGCAAAAACAATAGGGTTACGTTTTTACACTTTGTGTACGAAACCCTAAAAAGTACTTCAGAAGATTTTAACAGAACTTACTTTGCACTTTCTTAAAACTTGAAATTCTAAGCTATACGTGAAACACTAGGATGCAAATTATTTCTTCAATAAAAAATTAACATAAATGTCCTTTTCTATGCAACTGAACTTATGTATATAAATACAAACATACATGTACACAAACACAAGCTAACATTTTGAACTTTGAAGTAGAAAATTATTTTCATCTTAAGAAACTACTCAATAACACTTCTTACTTGTTTTCGTGTTTAATCTATTAATATCGTAAAATTACTTTTTATGCATCTTTTCAAGATGGAAACGAGAGCAGAACACACTTTTACAGCAAGTACATCCGTCATCATAAAGGTTCATTGCTCTGGTAATGCTTAATTTCCGCAAAGAAAGGATTTCAGGTCTTGATAAAATTTGTAGGAAATAAGCTATTTTAACTGAATGCACTTATGTCTGTACATAATTAACGCCTGATTTCTTACAGGACATAGGAAATAAATGGCTCAAAGCAAGTCGATCGCAAACATGAAGAGCTGCGTACCACTGTGCAATATTTATCTTTGTAATACGAGCAACACAACAAATGTTAAAATTTATAATAGTAATATTTTATTGAGAATAGTTAGATTTTTCGCTAAATAATTTTTATATTATTTATATGTAAGGGAAAATCTTCAAGTCTGTCATAACGAGTCCCCGAAAAGCCTGATTGTGTGCATCGTAATCTCTTTCAAACTTCCTTGCCCGTAGCTATATATTCTCAGTCGAATAGTAATACGCAGGTCAGACTTACTCATATAGGATTCCATACTATGTTCAATACTTAATGCTTAATATTTAATTTTATGTTTTTATTACTTGATTTAAAAAAATTAAATGTCAGCTTATTGTTGATTGTCATTATCGGAACCCCCTTTAACTTTTCGTAATTATAATTATTGTACCGGCCAAAGTAATACACCTCTTGTAAAAATTTCAAGTCTACCTATTACAGTTACAGAGATAGAAGGCGCTGACACAAGGATGGACATCGCAGTGAAAACAATAGGGTTAAGTTTTACCCTTTAAATAAGGAACTTCAAAATTTCGCCTGTTTATGGGAAAGATCCGAGATATATCAGAGGACCAAAGAGAGCTGTATACAACCATGAACAACGGTATGAAATACGTTATGATTGGACTTAAGATGATGAGACAATATAAAAACAAAATATGCTAAGTCCAGGGGCGTAGACATTTCAATTCTACAACCCATTTTATAACATTTAGGTACATTTTTCGTGCAGTATGTTACATATGTTTGTGATTCTTTTTTAAGAGTTTCCAGAAAGATTTCATTGCATGTAGTAGTATTTCCAGACTATTGATATTTTCAATTAAAATAGTCTAAACTCTAAGAATAATTAAACAAAACAATTATCTGAAATTGAAAATGAGCAAATGGCGTTTGCTACAGATCAGCTAAAGAAATATCCATTGATTTCGCTGTTCAATTGGAATTAACTTTTAAGCCTTTAAGCCTCCATAAAAATATCGATGACATCGTTCCTTTCCGTAGCACTCAATATGTTAAGTCCCCTTTTGCAATATATAGACACAGGGCAGATATTTTTTTAATTCTCTTTTGCTCCGTCTTAAACCTTTTACAATTGGACGTAAACAAGACAGACAGATTTTTGCACATTCTATTTTCGGATTTATTTACTTTGCATGTGTGTGTGTTTGAAAATGTGTAATAGAGAAATCTGTTGAGAAATTTTAAGCAAGTACGCGCAAACTTGAGAAATATAATGTGAAGCAACAAAGAAAAAAGCAAAATGCAAAAAAGAGAAAGGAAAAAATGTCCAGTACGATAGTCATTAAATACACACTCTACCTCTTCAACCCATTGCCAACAAATCTCGTCAGTCTGCCTGATTATGTCCAATTGTGAAAGGGGACTAAGCCAAGAAGTTCAGGAAGTTTTTGCCCTTATTAAATGTTATTACTGTCTTTCGAAAGAAATTCCATGCCATTTATATCTTAATAATATCTTATAAATTATCGCCACGACTAGCTGTAATATCGCACTCCTATCAGTCCAATTTTCAACTACTTTTTCAAGAACTTCTACTTTTGTTCCAATAATCGCATCAGTTAAGTTAACCTTTAATTGACCTCTAATTGCTCAAGAATTATTGGGTTATCGACATAAAACATGAAATTAACGTTACACCAAAGAAAACTGCATTTCGTGAAATAACGTTATCACTAAAATTACGTTTTAATAATTGAGAATTATGGCAGTTACAACCACAATTTGCCAAGGTTTACCTCATTGATTTCATTTATAAGAATTTAATTAATGTCGATAACGTACACCACATTTCGATAGGAATATGGACCCATGATTCTGCTGGCTGGTAATCGACACAAACAATACGTTTTTATAAATGCAGTGGTGTCTCATTTAACATTTTTGGATGGTTTTCTCTCGATATTCGGCAATTTTACTTGATGACGTAATTTTAATTGCTAACGAAAAAATTCGAAATTGTTGAGAATGTCGGCGTATTGAGAAATGAGGATCATCGTCAACACCTTGACTTACAGAAGCAATTGTTTTCTCGTTACGAACCTCATTGTCTTGATGATAGCCTAATATCATGTAGTGAATAAGTAGTTCGACATTTTTTAATAATTCGTTAAAGGAAAATATCGAATAGGTGGCGGTAGTCTTCGTTCTCACCAACTGACGATGATTATTGAATACAGTTTTTCTAGCATTCCTTTATCTGAGTTTGGTTAGTTAAATAGAAGATGTTTACAACTTAACACCACCTAAAGTAGATAGATGCGAAGAATGCTGAAGTCAGATGTAGAGATCCAGAAACTAATATTTTTCCAACTTAGAGAGGATAAAAAGAACTTAAACCTGACTTCAAAAATTTATTTGTATGTTAATAAACAGTTCGAATAGTATAAAATATGTAATATTATTAAAAAAAATTTATTTATACCGTGCAATCGAAAAGAATTTGAAACTCAAATTATGTGTTTTGGGAAAAATTACGCTGTTATCATTTCGCGATAACGACTACCAGCAACAGTGAAAAGGTTTGAGCCAATACGGCCACCAAATAAAAATCCGTGCCAAGCAGTACAACATATGTTTTTCGACAATAACAAACACCAAATAATATCATCTTTAATACTTCGAATGATTCTTCTCGAAAAAGTGGCAAACAAACGCAAATTATGTTTTTTTAATAAAGACTAAAAATCAAGCCAAAAACAACCTGATAGCTGTTAAATTGTTTTTTAGGGTTGAAACAATTGGTTGTAAATATAGTTCCTTAGACACTAGATATAAAGTTTGGAACAAGATTTTCACTAATAAAGCCCAATTACATTTACAAAACCAATTCATGCGGTGTTTGCGTTTTTTTTTTTTGACGGTGGGCCTACAAATTTTTAATTGTTATTAATTAGTTGCATGTTGGATTTAAAGAATTAAATTTCATAAACATTATCTTACTGAATGTAAGCACATGTGAATATTTTGATCGCGTGCTTTATTATTACAATGTATTAGTATGTGTATATTTATATGCAGTAGTGAATAAAACATTTGCAACCGAATATATGTATATCTGCACCAATTACTATAATACTTGTAACAAAATTTTAATTTCAACTTAAAATTTTTCAACATTATTATTAATTTAATGAAAAACTTAGAAACTAATAAATTAATTATTAATTATTACAAAGTTACAAAACAAAAATAGAGCACCAGCAACCAAAGACATCAGCTCATGTTTAAAAAAATGTTAAAAATCAAAAAAATCGAATTTAAGTCTAAATTGATTTGTATGTTTTTAACGTTTTTAACAAGTTTATTTATTTATTTATTTATTTATTAATGGTTATACAAAACAGTAAATGAGTTTATATGACATAAATATACGAGTATGAGCATCAAGGCCTTCAACTCAAAGTTAATATCTTGTTATATCTATCAATAAATTTTTAAATGAGAAATTAAGTTTGTTATAGCCTTTTTACACTGATCAATATCTTACATCTACTATGAATTTGCGAAGATGTTGACATCTTTCCATAAGAATTACACTGGGCTAAAATTCAACATCTTTCATCATTTTCACAAGATGTTTCTATCTCAGTTTTTTTTTTTTATTTTATATCTTTCGATTATTTTAGTTTCATCACTAGAAAAATCACAATAAATTAGATTAATTGAGTGGCTTCACTGAAAAAATATCATTTATGTACAATGCGAATTCATATCAGGAGGGAGCACTCCAGTAACAGCTGCAACAAAACAAAAATTTTGACATTTTACTAGCATATGTAAAACAATGTATTTCTTGACAAGACATTAGCAAAAAAAGGAGAGAAAAAATAATTAGCTGGCTAACGCTCCCACCTGGTATGAATTCGCCTTATTTATGTGCTGGTAGATGTAAAAAGATGTTGTAAATGTAAACCGAACAATGTAAAAAGCCTATTACATACAGAATCAATATACAATTCGTTTATTATATGATGTAAATACATGGTTGACTTTCTGCAGAAGTTACATTGAGGTTGTGGCCTGTCAAACGACAGTTTTGGTGTGTCAAACGAAATTTAAGAGAGCTTTTGATGTATGATATATAAAAAAAGATCTTAAATTATGATTCAGTAGCAAATGTTTTGACCACTACTGTATGTATGTAGGTATATCCATCTATGTAATTTGCAATGACCTTGTTCTTCTTAATAAAAAAGTATAGCAAACACACAGTGTAAAAAAATAGTTTAATTTTTAATTAGTTTTTTTAAATAAGGCAAAACCCTTTAACTATTTTTCATAGCAAACACATGTATTGCTGTAAATATAAAGAAGAATAAATTCATAAATTATTATTGATGAAAAATTAAAAATGGCAAATGCTTTATTCTTATTACTTTATGTTTGTTTTGTTATTTTAATAACTACCAAAAAATGGAATAACTTTGGAATAAGTTTATTTTAAAATTTTCAAATTTTCCAAATCTAAAAATTTATTCTAAATCTATAAATGTATAAAAAATTCAAACATCTATATTGCGTATACGCAAAGATAAAATGTGGTTAAGGTATCTATAACACAGCACAACAAAATAAAAAAAATTTCATGTGCTCTTAAAACCACTATATAATTTTGATGTATCATGACTACCTTTGTACAAAAATGGTAAAATTTTTAAATTCTATGGATAGATTTTTTTTAAAAAATTTTTTTTTTAAAATTGCAATTTTTTTGAGACGTTTCTTCAAATAATTAATGATAACTCAAAAACTACTAGTCCGATATTATTAAAATAAATTCAGAAAAATTAAGATTTGCATAGCCTTTAATTTGTCTATATATCGCGTTTCAATCGGATCAATAGTATCGGAGTTATAATAAAAAACTTAAGAAAAAAATATATTTTTTACGTAAAAATGGCAAAAATTTTCGTTTTAAAAAAATCATAAAAAATCGAAAACGGCAAAAAACTTCCAGATTCATTTTTTTATCGCATAGCGACATATAATAGCAACAAAATGAGATATCGACCATAAAAATCGATTGATTTTTTTTTCGAATTTATTCACATTTTAGTGAATTCGCTCATTTTCACAAAATTTTAGTTTTTTGCTTGATATACGCATTATAGCGGGTTTTCAAATGTGTGAAAAACATAAATTTTCCAATTTCAAGGGGTGCATGTCGGATTAATGTTAGATTTGATGAGAAACTTCCACCCACAAAATTTTAGTCGAATTCGACAACGTTAACACGTAGCGCATAGGCCCCAAATCTGAAAAAAAGCGTTTAAATCGAAAATAATTGACAAATTTTCAGTTTTTGCAAAATTAACGCTATTTATTTCCCCTTTTTCAAAAAAGTGGATCCTGGTCCTTAGGGCAAACACAATGAGATTTACAATAAGCTACATGTCTTTAAGTTTTCGAGTTATTACAATTTTCACTGGCCATTATATGTCCTTGAGAACTTGCCGAAGACAATTTACAAAAACATTTTACTTTTAAAATTTTTTATTTTTTTCTTTTTTAACAATAAAATATAAAATTTCGCTAAAATTGACTGATATCTTCCTATTACACAACGCAACAAAATAAAAAAATTAGATGCTTTTGAAACCACTATACAATATCCAGGTACTGCCAAAGTGTTTTGGATGAATGAGAAATGTATGGCAAAACAAGTACGCGAAATACTGTTTTGGGAAAAACACGTATTTCTCATAACGGAGGAAACTAAAGTTTCGTATTACCGTACCCGAGAAAAAGGCTTACTTCACTATTTTGCAGAAGAGGACGATTTTGTCTGCTGCACGGATATTCCTGGTTTGATGACTGCCATGGGCTTACATAGATATGATTCAAGCGAATGGCGTTTATTTATTGACTCATCAAAACGCAGCTTGAAGTGTGTCCTTTTGCACAATGGAAATAAATTTCACTCCTTGCCAATCGCACATTCAACCAAGGTAAAAGAAGAATACTCTGTAATTGCATTGGTCATGAAGAAGATAAAGTATAATGAACATAACTGGGTAATTTGTGTTGATATTAAGATGGTAAATTTCCTATTAGGTCAACAAAGTGGCTATACCAAATACCCTTGTTTTTTATGTTTATGGGACAGCAGAGCTAAGTCAGAACACTGGAAGAGAAAACAATGGCCTTATAGGGAAACACTGGACCCAGGTATGAGGAATGTTATAAATGTACCTCTGGTGCCCCGAGATCGCATCATATTACCCCCTCTTCACATTAAACTTGGTCTGATGAAACAATTTGTTAAAGCACTTAACAAAGATGGTGAATGTTTCCAGTATATTTCAAGGAAGTTTAAAAGTTTGAGTATGGAAAAGCTGAGAGCAGGAATATTTGACGGCCCACAAATTCGCAAATTGGTCAAAGATACCGATTTTCTCAGTTCAATGTCAGAAATTGAGAAAAATGCATGGGATTCGTTTGTATGGGTTATTCAACATTTCTTAGGAAATAACAAGGATGATGATTATGTTGCGCACGTTGAAGAGATGTTAACTCACTTCCAGAATCTTGGATGCAACATGAGCATCAAGTTACATTACCTTCACAGTCACTTAGATCGTTTTCCTGAAAATCTAGGAGACTTAAGTGAGGAACAGGGCGAACGATTTCACCAAGATATTCGGACAATGGAGGAAAGATACCAGGGTCGCTGGGATGCACACATGATGGCAGATTTTTGCTGGAGTATTCAGATCAACACTTCGTTATTCAATAATAGAAAATGTCATAAAAGAAAATTCCAAAGTTTGTAGTTTATAATATTTATTTATTTATTTCCTTATTTTATATGTTGTAATAAATTTAAATAATAAAATATAAAATAAAAGAAAATACATGAATAAAACAATGAAATGCATTTTCGATCTATTCCATCGATTTGACTTAGTTACATTTTTTTGTCAATTGCCTTCGGCAAGTAACTTGAAAACTGTTTAACCGATTTAAAAGATATGTAGCTTATTGTAAATCTCATTGTGTTTGCCCTAAGGACCAGGATCCACTTTTTTGCAAAAGGGGAAATAAATAGCGTTAATTTTGCAAAAACTGAAAATTTGTCAATTATTTTCGATTTAAACGCTTTTTTTCAGATTTGGGGCTTATGCGCTACGTGTTAACGTTGTCGAATTCGACTAAAATTTTGTGGGTGGAAGTTTCTCATCAAATCTAACATTAATCCGACATGCACCCCTTGAAATTGGAAAATTTATGTTTTTCACACATTTGAAAACCCGCTATAATGCGTATATCAACCAAAAAACTAAAATTTTGTGAAAATGAGCGAATTCACTAAAATGTGAATAAATTCGAAAAAAATCAATAGATTTTTATGGTCGATATCTCATTTTGTTGCTATTATATGTCGCTATGCGATAAAAAAATGAATCTGGAAGTTTTTTGCCGTTTTCGATTTTTTATGATTTTTTTAAAACGAAAATTTTTGCCATTTTTACGTAAAAAATATATTTTTTTCTTAAGTTTTTTATTATAACTCCGATACTATTGATCCGATTGAAACGCGATATATAGACGAATTAAAGGCTATGCAAATCTTAATTTTTCTGAATTTATTTTAATAATATCGGACTAGTAGTTTTTGAGTTATCATTAATTATTTGAAGAAACGTCTCAAAAAAATTGCAATTTTAAAAAAAAATTTTTCAAAAAAAAAATCTATCCATAGAATTTAAAAATTTTACCATTTTTGTACTAAGGTAGCCATGATACATCAAATGTATATAGTAGTTACTCGAGCATATTTTTGCTGTTGCCCTGTGTAATCTAAGAGCAACATATTATGATTAAATTTGTTTAAATTTAAACATATTATAAGAATATATGACCATCATATAATACAAGTTTAAAATATTATGATTAGATATAAACATTATATGGCTAAATTAAATAATTAAAATATGTTTAAAAAATATTTAATGCCATATGTTTTACCATGTCGTTTGCTTTAACATTCTTGATAATAAAATACGCAATTATTTATTATTTATACATACTATAAAACAGAAACATATTTCCTGTTTGTCTGTATGCGTCTGCATTACGTAAAAACTACTGGATAGATTTTAACAAAATTTTGTTAATACTTTTAGAATACTTTAGAATACTTTTTTCCGCAAAAATATCTTATTTCTTAGAGAAAGTGGAGAAAAAAAAGTACGCATTTTTATCGATATGCATACTTTAAGGCGGCATATTTTAGTAGATAAAGTAAATACATAAACCTTAACAGAAGAACTAAAAATGTAAGGGTCTTTGGTGTGGATTGCTTTCAAAGCAAAATCGAACAAAATATTGTAAGGACGCTGAAGAAGTGGTGGGCACCGCTAGTAAAATCCGATGGACGCTGAGAACAACCATGTTTTTGGTATGGCCACAAGAACCACATTATGTTCTCTATATCAAAATTTTAGATGTTAGAAGCATTACTTTGTTCACGATAAATAAGTTTAAATCGCCTCTTTAAATGTTTAGTACCTACAAAAAATGCAAAATGGTTGGTTTATTATTTATTTATAAAATTTTTATTAAACTTCAAAACTCAACTAAAGTTTTATAAGTAATCCAAAAAATATTTTATTTTTAATATTTAAATTAAAAATAAACAAAACACTGGTTTGTGCATTTAAAAAATAACAATTTTGTCAACAATTGTTTTGTGAATTTATATTCACATTTAATTCGTATTTTTAATATAAAATGATAATTAATGTATGCGAATTTATTTACTAATGAAAGCGTTGATATATAAAATAATAAATAATTTTCTTGTAATATAAATTATGTGAAAAGATACGAGCCTATCCCATATGACATTATATAGTTTTTAACCATATTATAATCATTTAATTTCAGCATATACATTTTTCATTATAATATGTTTATATTTCATTATATATTTAATTTAATTCAATCATAACAATGTCAGAAACAGGGTTGATAATAATATGGCTCTAACATAACAATACTGTTAATATGTTTAACAATAATAATAATATGATTTGACTATAACCATATAATTTAATCATAATACGTTGCTCTTAGATTTTGCTTACAGAAACCATTTTTTTCTTTGTTGGCCACACACATTATTCATTATATTATAGTTAAAAAAATAATTTTTTATTTCGTATAAAATTACGTATAAAAACTCTCAACTAGTGTTGCGATTTGTTTTAGCTGTGATTTTCGTAGCGGGAACCAAGGAGTTCGTTGATTTTAAAAAATAAACTATTTATTTTGATTTATGCTTCGTCAATTTCTATTTGGCAACAATGAATCAAGCTGATTTTTATTTATTAATACTGGCTGATTGGATCTATATGGTTCGAAATATTATGGGGTATCATCACAAAAGACGGAGCATTCATAGAACATAAAATATCTGGGCACAAGAATGTAGTCCGTTTGAGGCAATGGTTGTTGTCATTTTTCAAAACTGTTTTGCTCAATGCAGCTCCTTTATTCGCAATTCATTGGGATACCGAATGGCATAATTTTTCCAATTTATTTGACGACTGTACCAATTTTGGCATACTATATTTGCCACCAAATTTCACTATAATATTTTGGTTGTAGTTAGTACTTCTTGCATGTTTAAAAAAATCTGCACTGATATTTACTACAGCAATATATATTGGTGTTGAATTGGTGTTGAATTTTATCGCTTTTTCCAAAGCACGAAAAATACATTTAGCAATATTTAAAATAAGATGTCCATTTTGTCTAATGAGCTTGCTTCTTATGGAAATTTATTTGAAGAATTTAAACAACTAAACAAATTAGAAGTTCCGGAATCTTCACCGAAACTCCGCAAATCATTCAGAAATAAAACTAAAGGCAATATTGAGTCTGTAATTCATAGTAATTCTGTAATCAATCTGAAGATACTTCAACTACTAATCCAACGAATAATTTAATTTCTGACATTCATGCCTCGTCTGCTCAAGCTGTTATCTCTGTGCGATCTAATCCGAAAATAATATCATATGAACCTGGCCCATCTAATTCGTTGTTAAATAATAATAAGTCCAACAATTTTAACCACAAGCAGTTAAATGTTTTACCACCAAGGAAATATATATTTGTGTCTCGTTTTGCATCTGCTACAACTGTTGATGACATTGAATATTACATTAAATCTAAGATGAACACTGAAGCTAATAATGCTATTCAAAAATTCTTATATTCTCAACCTAGGAGCATAACTGCGTTTAAGCTTGGTGTATCTATTGATCTCTATGATGATATTGTTGATCCCAATTTTTGGCCAACTAATACTTTTGTCCGTGAATATATATTTAAGGAAAATACTAGAATTAATAACGTTGCCCAACTGCCTTCACGAAATTTACCTCAATCAAAAAACTGAATTGCTTTAACAGTCAACTTAATATAATATACCAAAATGTACGCGGATTAAATACAAAATTGTCTACTTTGCTTGTTATCAGCTATGATTTTTCTTATCACGTTCTTGTATTTACTGAAACCTGGCTAAACGATAATGTTTTTAATTCTGAGATACTTTGTGATAAGTATCAAACTTATAGATACAATCGAAATGGAAGAAGAGGTAGTGGTGTATTGATTGCTGTATCTTGTCTTTTTTCATCTGAACTAATACCGGTTGAAGTTTCTAACATTGAGTTTGTTGTAGCTGAAAAATAAAAAAAAATTTACTTTACCTGTTCATACATCCCTCCTGAATCTGATGCTTCAATATATGTCAAACACATTCAAGCCATTGAATCTGTTACTTCACGTCTACAATCCACTGATTCTATTTATGTTCTTGAAGATTTTAATTTACCGTCTATTTTTTGGAAACATGTGACTGATTGTGCATATTTGATTCCAGTACAAAATAAAAACTGCTGCGATAAATTTATAAAGGATATTTTTTCGCTTAGTCTTTACCAAATGAATGATATTTACAATGCCTTTGGAAAACTGCTAGACTTGGTGTTTGTTAACTGTTCCGATGATTGCTCAATAACACGCTCGGATCCTGTTAGTTTACCTGAAGATCGATATCATCCTACTATTCTGATTACTTCATTTATGCCGTTAGTATCTAACCCTACATCTTGCAAAACAGAAAGAGTTTTCTGCTTCAAACGAACAAATTATTACGCATTAAATAAGCATGTAAAAAATACTTCCTGGAATAATCTTTTATCTAAATCTATAAATAGCAATTCAGATTTAGATTTGATGATCACCACCTATATAATACTATAATACTATTTATTCGTTTTTTGAAACCTGCGTTCCTAAAAGAATCGTTCAAACCACAAGTGGTCTACCTTGGAATTCTAAGCAGCTTTGAAAACTTAAAAACTTGAAAAACAAATATTATAAAAATTACAAAATATCTGGTTCCTTGACAGATTATGGAAAGTACTCTATAAGTCGTGCAGAATACAACTTACTAAACCGTTCGTTATATAATAATTACATTAATAAAATGATACTTAATTTCCTTCATGATCCAAAATCTTTCTATGCCTTCGTCAACTCAAAAAGAAAATCCAATGGTTATCCGACAATAATGAAATTGTATAATAAAGAATCCAGTGATAATGATGTTAGTTGTAATATGTTTGCTGATTTCTTCGCCAGTACTTGTGGTAATAGCCAATATGATGAAACAAATTTATATCCCTATCCACTAGCTTCAAATGGTGTTATTTCCTTTCCTACTTTAAATAGTAAGGATATATTTAATGGCTTGAAGGCTCTGAAAACGTCATTTAATCATGGTCCTGATGGGGTGCCAAGTTGCATTTTAAATCGTTGTCCAGAGTCACTAGTTGCTCCTCTAACATTGTTGCTTAATTCTTCGATTAGGCATGGAATCTTTCCTTTGCTTTGGCGTGACTACAGAGGATTTGCCAAATTAAGTGCTATTCCGAAAATGTTTAAAAAACTAGTTGCGGATACTCTTTGTAATCAGATTTCAACAATTATATCACCTAGCCAACATGGTTTTAGAAAGGGATGCTCGACTACGACTAACGTTCTTCATCCTTCAACTCTAATAAATTTTTGATTCTGGCAAAGAAAATAAACTGATGCTGTATATACTGATTTTAGTAAAGCTTTTGATAAAGTCAATCATAAATTACTATTAATAAAATTGAATTTATTAGGTGTATCCCGTAGAAGTTTAAACTGGCTAATGTCTTATATAACCTGTAGAAAACAAAATGTTCGATTTAACATGAGTACGTCTAAGAACATTGATGTTCTATCCGGTGTTCCCCAAGGTAGTCATCTCGGACCTCTTCTTTTTTTGTTGTTTATAAATGACCTTCCGAAAGTTATCAACTTTTCCCACATTTTGATGTATGCTGACGATGTAAAAATTGTTATAGCTTAAAAGCAATATGTATTATAAAAATATGTATTTATAATATGTATTTATAAAGGTGGGCAAAAGAATTCTCTGATCCATATATTACCAAGCAACTTTACGTTTCACTGGTCAGACCTGTCTTTGAATATGGATCAGTCGTATGGGATCCTTATTACAATATTTATTGCCAATATATTGAGTCAGTGCAAAAATAGTTCCTGCTATTCTGTTTACGTAATCTTCATTGGAATCCTGCAATAAATCTCCCTTCATATTATAGCAGACTTGCGTTAATAAAACTACCTACGCTAAAAAGCCGTCGCACTATGCTAAATGTTTCTTTTATGTTAAACCTTATAAATGGTAATGTTTGCTGTGAATGTTTGTGTTGAGTAATTAATACACAATTTAATGTTCCGTGTCGCAATACTCGTCATTATAAACCTCTTTTTGTTAAATTGTTTAAAACAAATTATGACCTGATCCTTTTACGCGTATGTGTCGTCAATTTAATAATTTGTATAATTTTGTTGATTTTTTTGTAAATGTAAAAGTAATTCAACTTTAACTTTTTGATTTTTTTTCTTAAGATTAGGTTAATATGTATGTTAAATTGTCTGTAAGGATTGTATCCATAGGCTAATATTAAATAAATAAATAAGCTACTGGACGTTTTGAACGAAAAACTTTTTGTTTTTTTGGGCTTTTGTTTTCGTACATAGGCCAAACTTTTTGTCGAAAATAACTGGAAAATATAATTTTAAGCGATTAATAAATTTATTAAATGCTAATTTTGAAGTACCCCGATTTTCAACGAATACATTGCTACAAATTGATACACAAATTGATAGACATATCCTCCAATTGAAGAGCTTTTATCCAATCCAAACTATAACAAAACAGCAATATTTTGAATTTTGTTTGTCTATTCGGATCACGTAAAAACTTCGCGATGAATTTTAATAATATTTCGAAAGGAGATGCTTTAGAATCTCGGTTTAAATATATGTAGGATATTTTTGAAAATATCTAATTTCGAAGGAAAATAGAGGAAAAATTGTGAAAGTACGCAATTTTACCGATTTAAATGTACTGCAAACTTAAGAGAATCTTTTACTTTTACAAGCAGGATATTTTAAACACTACTTACAGAACTCTAAAATAATTTTAGAATTTTATATCAATTTTAGAATTTCATATGGGTACATTCATCGAAATAAATAATTAAACCATATCTCGAGCATTATAAAAGTAAGTCAGATTATTCGGTGTGGATTACTTTCAAAGCAATATCGAACAAAATATTGTCAGGATGCCTGCGATGTGGCGGGGCCAGCTATTTCTTTATGTATGAATGTATGTTTGTAAAGTATATTTATAGAAACAATCGTATATTACTTTACTTAGTTTTTATCTTGTATATTTATTTTATTTAACCATATTTCATTTAACCGTATATATTTTATCATAATAAAATAAAATTTGATTATATTATGGTCATATTATATTTTAATATGTTTATACTTCAATATAATTAAGGTTGTATTTAATAATGTTACTATTAGACAGTAATATGGTTATAATATGACAATATTATTATGATCTTAATAAGAATATGGTTTATGCTGATTTTCCATTATGGTTACCTCAACCATCTTTTTTCTTTGTGTAGTGTAGTATTTGTTTAATCTGTTATAGTTGCAACTGTACCGCACAAAAACTGTTATTTTCTAACATGTTATTTAATAATACTCTATTTCAAGATCTTAAAGATGATTTCGAGAACCAAGTCATTTTAAGAAGTACATATTTAAAATACTTCTTAAAATGATAGAAGTAGTAGTAGATACTTTTCATTATATGTAAGTATTACTTTTGTCTTCAAGTTAATTTACGTGCATAAGGAATCCATAAAAGAACGAAATACTTGAAATCCTTCAAGTTATTAAAAGACATAATCTCTTCAATTTATGTGAAGTAGCAAAAATAGCCGTCAAACAGAAGTACTTCAACACTACTTCATCATAAATCTGTGCATTAAATTTTAATCTGTTTATGTATGAAATACGAGTATATAGACAAATTCTTACAAACATAAAGCAGTGTAAACAGGAATTCATTCAATCTCCTGTGTCAATAAATAAATACATAGGTATAGGGTGGGTGAATATAAATATCAAAAAAGTTCCGACTACAACAATTAACTGTCAATATGCCTACTACAGCAAATAAACTCATACGCACTCTTTCTCTCTTTTGCAAAAGAGAAAAATAATAATGGAGCATTACTATGCCAGATGAAACTGGCAAACAAACTGACAAAAAAAAAAATAAAAAGTGTAAATTTCTTCAAAACAACAAAAGTAAAAGGAGTTTGAAACATGTTCAAATAAATTAGTGCATGCAGGCATGTGTCCTTTGGATAGAACCGAACGCTAAAACAATAAAAATAAACAAAAACCAAATCTTTTAAAATGTCTGAGATATACGTGTGTGTTAGTGTGTTGGTAAATTTCTTGGAGCAAACGAAATACTACAAAGGATAAAATAGAATTGGGAAATAGAAAAAAGCACAAGTGTTATCGCATAAGTTAGAAAAGAGACAAACGAACACTTTAAAGAGAAAGCTTTTCACCACATTTTTTATGTTAAAGAAAGAAGAAGGGCAAAGAAGAAAAGAAGATGGACAAATAAACAACGTAGATAAAGGCAGACATTAAAAATAGCATATGCTTGAATTAGTTGATGTCCAATATTGTTGCTTTTTAATTTAAAGTTGCCAGATTATGTACAAATCACCAAAAATTATCCCCTCTCAGCTTAAAATAAGAAAAAATGTCGGTTGATTAATCAATGAAATACCTTTTACAATAATATTAACAGCTTTGTTGTTCAAATTAATTTTATTCTTATTTTGATTTATATCGTTTTGGATTGAGAGATTCATCGAAACGCCATAACTTCGTCAATTTCTTAGATTTTTGCCTGAATTTTTTGCGTTCTATTTTCTACTTTTCTACAATTTCGACCCCTGAAAACGAAAAGTAGACATTTTTGAGCAATTTAAATTTATTTACATATGATTCCAGCGATATTTTTGCGTCGAACACTGAACTACGCCTGTATTTTTACTCAAGAATAATAGAAACCGATGTATAGATTATAGGTCGCTTCGTGGTATATTAAGAAGGAGGGATATTACTTTTATTAACCGAACATTAGAGGCATGACCTGCAAATGATAACAGCAACTGTGTAAAATACAATTGTTTGTCTAACGCTTATTCATATTAAGTTCAAATACATTAAAGATACAATAATACAATAATCAAAAATATGTACAATGTCACAAACAATTAATTTTTATGAACTTAAATCTGCTTCAGGCTACCTAAGGAAAGTTTGGGTTAAACTATCATTTTAATTTTCCAAGTTAAAAGGAAATTTGCGCGAATCATCAATTATTTTATTTTATACGACTTTTAAGGAAGTTAAAGCTTTCCTCGTGTTCCTCATTTGTAAAATGTACTTATTTGAAAAGAATTCTGCTGTTTCACTTTCCTATTAAAAAAAACGCTAACGTTTTGTTATCGTAAATAATTTACTGGAAAACGAAATACATTTCCCTTAATTAATAAGAAGCCCGGAAAAAATCATGACGACAAGTTAATGCGGTATAAATTCTTTATAAACATATTTATGTATAAAAAAAAACTTGTTTGAAATGTATTTTAGAACAACTATTGTGTAAAAAATTTGTTCTAAAATAGATTTTGAATATATATGTATTTAATTTTTTATAAATATGGGGGTTTATGTGTTAACCTAAGAAAACTTATAAAAATATGTTTATAAACTTTTTGTATTTTTACATAGAGAAAGAGAAAAAAATTTATTAATATGTAGGTAAGGTTTTTGGGTATATTACAGCTTGAATATGAATGGTGCAGTTCTTAAACTCCCTACGTGATGTTTTTACTCTGAAACAACATTTTAATTTTGTGTATGGGTTAGTGTTGACTAAGTGCGTATTTGAATATTGTGAACAGTTTTTGATCATTGTGGTTAATAATAGTAATAAGCTGGACTTAGCGATTTTAATAATTGGGGGGTGCAATGACCCCTCCAGACTTGCTGTTGCTCCCCAGAATTTTTAAAAATTGTACTTTATATTTATTTTCACAATATTATTTTCCAATAAAAGTGGGTTTTCACTCCCAGAAAATATGTCCGGGTGCGACATATTACCTTTGAGGTAATAAGGACGTACAACATAAAGTAATGGATTCTAAATGTCTTTTACTTGTACATATATTAATATACATACAAATGTATGTAGTGTACATACATATATTAAAATAAAAGTTTTCACATTCATACACATGAATGTGTGCATAACTACTTATAGAAATTTATACGAATACATATTTCCTTCTAAAACTAAAATTGAATTTCCTAACCACTAGATGACTTCCGCAATGTTGACATTTCCTTGCAATGAAAATTATTTTATGGTCTTATGGACTTCAATTCAAACGAAGGTGATAAATACGATTATACAATGATGAGTTTCATTTTATTGTACACACGAGTATGTATATGGATTTCATTTCTTTGTACGAATACTTAAATTCATAAATAATTATGGATATTTGAAAACTCTTTTATATGAAAATAAATTTGTGGTAAGACATTAGTCATGAAACATACAGATACATTTGTTTCTTTCTAAAACCATGTGTGGTAATGTTTTTTTTTTTTTTTGGTTATCATAATGTGAGGTAGATTGTGGTTGTTGTATTTATAAAAAATTTACTCTTGACCCACCTTTTTAATATTCTGCTTCTGCTTCTGCTTCTTCTTTTCTTGTTCTTTTTTAATTTCCTTTTGCGACTCGTTCTTGTATTATTCCTTTGTGATTTTGTTACAAAAAAAAACTGGAGCACGTTATTTTCACGAGTATCAGTTGTTTTTTTATTTCCTTTAATCTTCTTCTTTTTTACTTTTTCGGAGTGTAGCAGCAAACAAATTGTTAGAAATTAGCAAAGAAAATGATGTTTTATAACAGTATTTTTTATTGTAGTTGCTTTAAGAGTTGACGGGTTTTTTGTTTTGTTTTATCTGCTTTAAATTGAATTTAAATTGAATTTAAAGCTGCATATAAAACACATGTGTGTAATATCTAGCGACACTTTTTCAAACACAGACGCACATACATATGTATGTACACATAAACTTACATGGAGCAATTTAAACGGATAAAGACATGTTGTCTATTAACATAGTCATGTATACTTTAATAGTTATGTATAAGCAGCACGAAGAGATATAAATATGCCCTCAAAACAAACAACAATAGAATAAAAAAATGTGAAAAAATATAAAAGGTAAAAAGAGTTGAATGAGGATTTATAGAGCTTCTATAACAGTATGTCAAGATAGACTTTATGAAATAAAACGGTAATTTTTTTTAAATAAACATTCATTTATTTTGTAGGATAAATACATATTTTTTATTGGTGTTGTCAAACAAAAAATCGTTATGGGCCGGTTGGACTGGCGAGGTTTTCGTCTAACTCTTATTTTTTTCTCCAGGCGGTCCCAACCCTTCTCGCCAGCTGCGTATCTCACTAATAAGTACAATATGTACATAAAAAATATCACCTGACACTACACAAACTATACCACACAAAAAATCCCGAGACGTAGCATTTTCTAAATAAAATCGTTCTACGACCCACAAAATATTTTCAGACGAACAAGAGAATATTTCTTTTTTCTTAATTTATACCCACCCGCAACAAAATTCCAACCGATTAGGTATGAAACAGTTATGAAAACACACTTTTACCACATAATTTTTGATAAATAAGTGATCTTTCTTATATCCAGCTTGGCCTCTTCGTTTGGGTCAAATGAAGAGGTCATCATTGAAATAAACGTCTATTTTGAATGCCTTCGGAAATCTAAATATTTGGAGGCAGCAAGTAACCAAGAAACACGCTGAACTAAATTTATCAAGGTAAAAGAAGACTATATGAGAACTAAACCGCTTTTAGCCGAAAAATTGACTTCATCCAAAGCCACTTCATACAAACCGATCTTCTATCTTCTTGGTAAAATTATATGTAATTGAGACAGCAATGTTACTTTCAATAAACTTAAACAGATAACCTTAATGCAACTAAGGCATTAACTAAAAATCACTAGGAACATTGTACATATAATCATCATATTATATAATTATCACATTACCAAATGCTAATTAACAAGTATTAATTTTATTAGTTCCTTCTCGCATTAGTAAATATTGCATGTGTTCCAAGGGTAATTTACGAACGATATAGCGCATCACAAAAAGAACTTCATTCTTTTCCTGCAAGGCCGAAATACTTCATTAACATAACAATAAGTGATTGTGCACGTAAAGAGAAACCATGGTTCTGGCATAGTCACAAGAACTACATTATGTTCTTTGCAACAATATATGATTACGATGAACAAATTTAAATTGTTGTCACCATAAACAAATTTTGGTTAAGATTTCATCATTAAATGGTTAATACACCCAACAAATTTAAGATGGTTGATTTAACTATACAATTTTTGCTAAACTTCAAACCATAAGCAAAATTTTATAAATATTCGAAAATAACCATAATATATTAATAATAAACAAAATATGTTAAGTTTTTTCATATGTAACCAAATAATGTTTGCTTTTATTCATCCGGTTTGACTGGTTGTTTGTTTTAAATAATAAGCAAATTAATAAAAATGTGTAAACAACTTGTTTTTTGTAAAATTATATGGCTCAAATTCATAAAAAATATTTTCAGTTTTTAAATCATACTATAATATTTTAATTTAACCATAATATATTCATATTATATTGTTTACATTAATATGGTTTGACTACAACCATATAATTTAAACAAAATATTTTGCTCTTAGCTTATGGCTATCTTAACCATGTTTTTTCTTTGCGTGTGTTATGTCAAGTTTTCTCCTGGATATTAAACTCAATTTTAAAATGTATTTTTGTGATCTTCCCCTTTCAGTTACACATATATTTATGGAATGTAAAGAATTGAAAATAGACGAATCCTTGAGTAAAACCGGAAGCAACTACATACTACTATCTAAAAACAGTCTGCAAAAGCATTTTAGTGTTATAATTACTTAAGAACCAACAAATTGATGTCATGCTGATTGCAGAAACACATTTAACAAGAAATAGCTTTTCTAAAATCAATGGCTATATTTTATATGACACCAAAGACCCCCGTGGCAGGGCATGTGGTGGTTCAGCAATACTTATAAAGGCCCGCATCAAACATTATTTACTGTGTGATTTTTGTGAGGATTACCTTCAAGCAACAAATATCTGCCTTGAAGAATTTCATCAAAACTTAGTTATTTCTTCAATTTATTCACCTCCTAGATTTCAAGTATCAGAGAGTCAGTATAGCGACTTCTTCAAATCTCTAGGTCCCTGTTTCATAGCATCAGGCGACTACAACGCTAAACATACATTTTGTGGATCACGACTAATAACACCAAAAGGTCGTGTTTTGTTTGACACAATTTCAAAAATGTGTCTCAATGTGATCTCCAGTGGCCAACCCACCTATTGACCTACTGCTCGACAAAAAATACCGGATGTTATTGATTTTGGCGTGTTTAAGGGTATTGCAAGAGAAATTATTAAAGCTGAAACATCACTAGAATTATCCTCAGATCATTCACCCACTATTGTCTATATATGGAATCAACAAAATATCGTATCACCAACAACCAGGACAAGCATAAATTGGCTGAAATATAGAAAATATCTCAGCACGCATTGCTCGACAAACATCCCGCTAAGAACACCAGAAGACATAGAGCAGTGTATAATTGATTTTGATCGAAACATCAAATTAGCTGCCCAACATGCAACTGTAACCCGGCAAATAGACAGATGCAATCACATTTATTCTGCAGATGTCGAGCGGCTCTTGACTGAAAAAAAAAATTCGTAGAGAATGGCAATCATATAGATCTCCTCAACTTAAAAATAGACTTAAAGATTGCACGAAGTGGCTAAGAGACCTACTAGAATCTCAAAGGGTAGCATCTCTGAAAAATTAACTGGAAGATCTGGACCCAACTCCACAATCAGATTATTCATTATGGCGTGCATGTCGAAACCTCAATAGACCAGTCGTACGTAAGCCTCCATTGCGAACTTCTTGTGGAGACTGGTTCGAGATATTGAAAAGGCAATAACTGATTTAAATACTAAGAAAGCTCCTGGCATTGATAAAATCAGTAACAAGATGTTATTTGAATTGCCCCGTATAGCCCAAAAAATCATTCTTTTTGTTTTTCATGCCATTTTACGTCTTGAGTACTTTCCTACAAAGTGGAAAATTTCTTTGATTACTATGATACCTAAGCCTGGAAAAGACAACACCAAGGTTGAATCATACAGACCTATAAGCCTATTATCAAATATATCAAAGCTGTTCGAAAAAATATTAATAATTAAGTTAAACCCAATTCTGAGCGCCAAAGGATGTATTCCGAACCATCAATTTGGCTTCAGAAAACAACATAGTACGATCCAACAAACACACAGATTAGTAAATGTAATTAAAAAGACCTTTGAAGAAAAAAAATACTGTTCTGCACTTTTTATCGATGTTTCTCAAGCATTTGACAAGGTATGGCACGAAGGCCTTATATACAAGTTAAAGCTGAATTTGCCCAAAAACTTCTATAAGCTCATAAGAAATTATTTAACTGATCGAAAGTTCATACTAAAAGAAGGAGATTTCTTAAGCTCGCCTCAGCTTATTAAAGCCGGAGTTCCACAGGGTAGTATTTTGGGACCCATTTTATACTTGCTGTACACATCCGATATGCCAATTAGCAATCAAGTGCACACATCAACATTTGCTGATGACACAGCTTTTTTAAGTATTCATGAAAACACGCAAGTAGCATCACAAGATTTACAAGGTCACGTACTCAAATTGGAAAAATGGTTGAAGAAATGGAAAATTAAGGTGAATGAACAAAAATGCACTCATATAACTTTCACACTGCGTAGGGACTCATGCCCCCCTATTCGCATAAATAATCAAATGATACCCCAGCTTTCAGACGTCAAATACCTCGGTATACATCTTGACCGGCGCCTTACTTGGAAAAGCCACATAGAATCCAAATTGACACAAATGAAGTTAAAAGCAGTCCAACTAAACTGGCTTATTGGCAGAAACTCTATCCTCAGCTTAGATTGCAAATTACTACTCTACAAGTCGATACTTAAACCAATTTGGTGCTATGGGATTCAATTATGGGGTACTGCCTCAGCTAGCAATGTTGAAAAAATACAAAGGCGCCAAAATAAGATTCTTCGAATGATCACAGTTGCCCCCTGGTATATTAAAAACTCTAATATTCACAAAGATCTAAACGTGCCAACAGTTAAATCAGAAATAGCGAAACATGCGGTAACGTATTTGAAAAAGCTTGAAACTCATCCAAATCCACTGGCGCGTAACATTCTTAATGCTCCTGGTTACATTAGACTAAAAAGAAGAGATACTGCTTTTCTTGGCCGTACATTAGAGGGATGACCCGTAAATAATTTCAACAATCGTGGAACATACATTTTTTTTTGTCTTGCACTGGCTGGACTTAAAAAGTATATTTTATTTTAGTCTTAAGATATGAGTAATTATTGTTAGTTCAAACATATTGAAGATACAATAAATAAATATGAATTCAAAAAAAAAATACTTTTTGGCTTACTGATATTCTAATTTCTAATAATATTTTTTATCGGTCATTCTTTTTCAAAATAATCAATGTAGATCCGAAAACAACTTAAACACTTCGACTGTCGTTGCTGTCCTTGAGGAGGATTCATCTATGTTATTAGGTTTTATTCGCAATAAAATGAAAAATGTTTAATTTTTATAAGTTTAAAGTCATTCTTGATATACTGTATCTACATAAGTATATGACTATCTTATGTCATTTCCCTCTGTTTATTGCTGTAGCACAATCATCACCGTCGTTGTCACACACAACATCTTTGGCATCAAATATTGTCAAAAATAGAACTGTTGTTTCTTTGACAGGCTTTACAACACCTTTATTTATGTCATTTAAGTCGTTGCCTTTGCCGATGAATATGATATTTTTGTTGTAAATGAAAAGCTAAGTAAAATGTGAAAAAAGGAAAGCAAAACGAATAAGTTAACCGACGGGCAAACAAACGTATTGAGCTGAATGAGCGAGTGCCTTTGGTTGAATAAATGTACGGTACCTTTGGTTGAATATATGTACGGTACCGTTCATACAAACACATGTATAAATATTATTTATGTACCAATGTATTTATTGTTTTGTTGTTGGTGAGTGGGTGGTTGATGATAAAAAACAACGTATTATCCCTTTTCATTCATATTTTCTGCCAATGCACACATCTATTCATACGTACACCCACACATACTTTGACTAACTCCCCAGTGGTAAAGAGATGAAGTATGAGGCCTTCTAGAAGGCCTCTTCTCTTTACTCCTTTTCGTGATCAAAAAATGTTAAGGGACTTAAGAGGGAGACTTAATTTCAAAGAATGAATCTAAAAATTTATTTATGTATTTAACAAAATTTATGTATTAACATGAAAGCTCGAAATGTTTGCCAAGCTGGGCAGCTTTTCTAAAGAAATCCTATAAAGAATATAGTCAACGTCTTAAAATAATAATCCGATCATTCGTAAGTACATCACGCCAAAAATACTAAGTGAAGGTCGGCCAAAATTAAAACCAAATTTTCTCCCAAACTAAAAGAGATAAGCTGCATATGTAAGCACATTTTTATAGGTATTTTCAATGTCTACTTAAATTTATGACATTTCCAAAAAATTAGGGGCTTACGTAGAAGCCCGCCTTTACCCTAGGAAGCCCACCTTTCGTAGCTCAACTCAAGAACACCTCTGCTTTACCTCTGTAAAATTTCATTACGATATCGTGAGAGGTTCATAAGATACCGAATTATATCCAAAATAAATCGTTTTCCAACCACTGTATTTTATGTCATGGGGTATGACTACGACGATTAAATAACGTGTAAAGGAACCGAATAGTCTTTCTAAACATATTTTTAATTTTATGCAGCGTTTTTAATAACAACTAGCTGTGCCTGCCACGTCGCGGGAGTCCTGAAAGTAATCCAGACCAAATTTTAATACTCTTACTTTTATAGTGCTTGAGTTATGGTTTATATATTTGTATCCATGGATACAATTCTAAAATTTATATAAAATTCTAATATTATTGTAGAGTTATGTAAATAGTGTTTATAATATCCCGCTTTCAAAAATAAAAGGTGCTGTCAAGTTTGCAGTACATTTACATCGGTAAAATTGCGTACTTTCACTACTTTTTCGCTATCCCTTTCATGGGTTGAAGAGCATTTTATATGGTATAACTTTGACCAAGTGAAATCCAAAGGCACATACATATATGTATGGCCTGTTTCTAAGGACATGAAGTTTGTATGGACATAAAAATACATTTTTATAGTTTTTAATTTTACCTATAAAATACTGAAAGGTTTATTTTCTCTTGGAAATTAAATATTTTTGCGAAAAAAAATATTCTATATTTGCCTCAAGCAGTTTTTACGCGCTTGAGTACAGACCGACAAAAATTCTAAAAAATTGCTGTTTTGTATTCCATTTTGTTTTAAATATTTCATGTACTGAAATGGTCCTGTTACAGTTTTATTATAAGTATAGATTACTAAAAATAAAAAAATATGTGTTAAAAACTATAACACTGAAGTTCTCATTTAGTTCATTTTTAGGGTTCCGTACTCAAAGGGTACGGGTGTCTGTGCCTTCTATCTCTCGAAGAGTAACAGGTAAACTCTTGAAATTTTCACACAAGTTGTATTACTATGGCCGTTATAACAACCAATAGTAGAACTTAAAAGGTGTTTCGAAAGTGACATGTTATTCGCGTATATGTCTTTAATTCTTAAACCGCTGTATAAAGGGTGTGACAACGTTTTGTATGAATATGGCCTAATTTTTAAACCGTAATAGGCAGACTCTTGAAATTGTCACAGAATGTATATTACTATGGCCTCTCTAACAGCTAGTAAACATTAAAGGGTGCTCCGGTATTGACATGTTTATTACGTATGGCCTTATTTTTTGAGCCGTAATTTTCATAAACAGTTTATTGCCATGACCGCAATACAACAATTACTAAAATTTAAAGGGTGTTCCGATAGTGACACGATTTTCGCGAATATTAGTTTTTTAACCTTAAATTTATGCCGAGTATGTAAAATTGTCAGCTATACCAACAAAATAAAATTAAAGTGTGTTGCGAAAGGGATACAATTTTTTGGAATGGATGGATAGAGACTTTAAAACTAAACGTAGTATGTATAAATTTGTCTCCTATAACAAGTACAAAATAAAATAAAAATAAAGGGTATTTCGATAGTGAGACGATTTTGCATTTATGACCTTTTTGACTTGAACAGTAATATGTTTAAAACTTACACAAATTATATTTTACAATATCTATTGTAAGGAAAATAAATAAAAATGAAAGGGTGTTCCCTAGATGTCGCGAATTGAATTGAATTGATGATTCAAGTAGAGTTTTTTATATGACAAACGCAAATATTTTATAAACTTAAAGTATACATACATATATGAATAACAATATTAAATTTATATTCTACCTTTAAGGCGATACAAAACCGAAAAATATATTCGAATTATCTACGAATATTTGGAAATTTGGAATTTAATTCAAAAGTTCGAAAAATCTGAATCAGTACTTAACACCTCAGCATACTCTGCCAGGCCGAGTTCGTAAAAGTGTGGCCGACAAATCCAACATAATATAGGGTTATCTAATTCATTTAAGCTTATGTTTGAAAATTAATTTCGGTCAAATTAAAAGGCGCCAGAATGAATGAAGAATATTCAAAACTTAAAGCAACAATTTTTAAATATACCACAACGCATTTAAGGAAGCATGAAACACATCTAAATCCGCTGGTGCGTAACATTCTAAAGAATCGCGATTACATTCTATTAAGAAGTAGGGATATTGCCTTTACTAGCCGAAAACCCAAGGGAAGAATTCAAAAGTACAAACGCAACTATTTTGTATGTAAGAATAATTTTTTAGACTTCAGATATAAATACAAAATTTGGAAATAAACACATATAAACAGGTCATTTGTTATTGTAATATGCAGAAAATTTTGATCAATAAGGAGGTACATTCTCCTCTCAACGGATTCAACACAAACACACTTTTCAAAAGATATGCATACTTTAATAACTACTTTGTACTCTAACGGAAAAACTAACCCATAGTTTGTAAGACAATGCGGATGATGCTGTTAGTTCGAATGGTGTTCGTCATCGGAACATAACATGCTATTTGTGGGACCAATAAAACATTAAGGGATCTCTATTTTCGAAAAAGACTGTGCCACCTGCCACACAACAGCAAAAGCAATTAATCATATGCGCATATTTTCACTACGCGTCGACATTAATTGGCCTCCAAGAGATGAGGCGAATGACCAACATCGAATTTGTGCTGTGTCTTTGATATTTAGGAGAATCGTATTATATCTTGCCGGCGATTTGGCGATATAATTTTTAATAATTATTTGTAATAAATTGAAAAGAATAATATAAAATAAAATAACTGTTTTTTGTACAAATTATATTTTTCTTAATGTTGAAAAGTTAACTGATGCCTTTGTGCTTTATTGGTTGTGGATACTTACTATAAACTTTGAGCGTAAATTCTAAAATCTATTCATATAAAAAACTATTAACAGGACCATTTCTGAACATGAACTATTTTTTGAAATTTTAGATGAAATGGATAGTCGTGGATGGACGTGGCGGGCACTGCTAGTTCTATAATAAAAGTGATAAATATGCTGATTAAACATAATTTTCCGACCTTCCGACGGAAGACAAATTTTAGTGTAAAAAGAAGTTAGAATCCGCAATAATTTTGGAGCAACTTCATAGTGACTTTCGCAATGGAAAATGTTTCTGGTGTACAAACAGATTGCTTCTTTCACTTCCTTGTTTATAAGTTTGTGTAGATGCATGCACGTGAATGACAGTCAATGTGATTCGGTGGCCTCGCTGGCTGGCTAATATGGTACACTGTCTGCCAAAACGTCTATTAGACTACTTGTCCAACTCATTTTACTACTCAATTGTACAAGTATAAGTGTACAAAAAACCCCAACATGAAGTACTAAACGAAACGAAATGTGATGTATTTGTACTATCATCTCTTTCTTCTTTGGGTTCTTTCCTTCGTTGGTAAGAACAAGAGTAAGCATAAGTGTGCGTCTTGTTTGAATGCATGTTTTAGTTATTTTCACAATTTATTTTTTGTTGTTCTATAAGTTGCTTTGTTGTTATATTAATATTATTGCAGCATATTTTTAGGAGCGACAAAATATATCACTTTTATTTTTTTAATTACTGCCCCACTCACACACTACTCGTGGTGTGTGTAAGTGCATATGTACATACTATTTACATATATACAAAGAAGTGCAGCTTTGAATTATTATTCCTTTTCTTTTAATTAGTAAATTATGTATATTTTGTATAATAAATATTTTGTTTTTGTTTTAAGTTTTACTTATCACTCCTTTGTAATTATTTCGCATAAATAATAAATATTTCATGTAAGATATTAATTTTTTTTTCGTTGCCTTAATTTTTTATTATTTATACATTAATGATTTGAAACTAATACAGCCATAATAGTATACGAGTATTATAAGTATTAATTAAATGAACATCGTCGTGTTATTGTGTTTTTATTGAAAACTATAATTTTATTTAAATGCATTTTTTATTTCTTCCTTTTTGTGTGCACATTTAATTTCTTAATATTTTTAATTATATGTCACTTGATTTTTTTTTTGATTTCTTTTTTAATTGGGCTTTTTTGTATTAAAAAATATATATGTATTTTGCAACTGTGTACATACGTACATTATACAATATTGAACTCCTACAAGCTTTTAGTTGTAGTAAAGAACGAGTACAAGGACTGAATATTTTTCTTCCTCTTTTTTCATTTTTTTTTTTTTTTTTCAAAGATGGAAAATGTAATTTTCACTTTTATATTTATAATTCCTTTAAATGCATATTTACTTTTAACTATTAAGTAAAATATTATAAACGCATTTTATTGTAAATACTTCACTTTCATTTGTTTCAATAATAATTTTTATTTTTCTTTTCAATTTAGTATAGAAAAATCATTACTTTAATGAGCTAGCAACACTTTGTTACAACAGCACCAGCAGCAGCAGCAGCAGTAGTAGTAGTAATAATAATTGTTATATATGGTAGTTACCGCAGCACACCAAATACACCAAACAACCACAACGCACGAACAGCAGCCACAATACTCATCTAAATGTCTATTGTACACTTTTTCTATTCCCTCAATAATAAAGCGTAACAAAACGAAAAGCTCCAAGTTCCAAATTCTGAGAGGAAGTGATGGTGGTGAAGAGAGTTGATTATGACAGCAACGCAAACAAACATGCGCAACAAATCTTCTCTACGTTAGAATTATTTAAAATACCAAGAGACAAATTAATTGTTTATGTTTAAGTTTGTAAGTGTTATTTAACATGTCTGTCTGTACATTACGAGGACATACAGATTTATTAAATCCTGATCAATTATGCAATTGCAGCATCAACACAATTACTTTGACAATTAATAATTATTTGCAGCATAATTCTAGGCTTCAAATTTACTAATAACATTTCCAATTTATCCAGTTTTTATTTCCAAGGAGCACAGCTTCCGTTATAAAGGATAAACTAAAATGTACGAGAGATTTAAATTGGACAGTTTATGATTAGCAAAAATTAGGCATTACACTAGAGAACAAAGGGTTTTAATTGTTGAACAACATTTCAAAAATAATGAAAGCTTGGCGGCGTCTTTCTTTGAGCGAACTCATCTTAAGCAATGAAGCATATTTTTACCCTAATAGCGTAAATGTCAGCAAAGCCATGGATGCTATTTGCTGGATGTGATATTCCATATAACCGTAAGCTGTGTACTTTATATTAACATTAAAAAATAAAATTGTAAAAATGTTGGGTTTCTGTTTAATTTAAATCTTAAGTAAACCTGCGGACACCAAAGTACGTAAGTAAGTGTTTTAGAAGCAATTAAATGCGAAATAAAAGCTTCAAAACATGTTCATCAACCACCTAATAACTAAAATCACCTAATCACCGCATTCGATATCAAGTAAGCAAGCAATGTCTTACTTTTTATTTGATGTCGAGTGCCATGATACTAAAATGAAAAATTACGAGAGATTTTACTCGATATCTAATGCGGTGATTAGACCCATGTCCCCATGTTCTTAGCATCAAAAAGTTGTGAAGTTGAAATTCTAAAAACAAATTTTGTCAGAAGTCTGAAGTAAACAGAAGCTAGAGAAAAAGAAGATGAAAATAAAAATACTGTTCAAACATCATAAAAATTAAGAATTAAAAATTTGTTTATAAAATAAATAATTTAATAACAATAAATTGAAATAAAAATTATCGTAAATTCTATAAACAATAATAAACTGCAAAGCATTAACTGCAGCGGATCATTAAGATCAAAAGAACCTTCTGCGGATTCTTTTCGAGAAGTTGCAAGCTTAAACAGCGACCAAATTACAGCATTCGATATCGGTCGAAATTTCCATTAAATTCCTATTAAAATTTCTATCGACATTGAATGTCGTAAATTGCCCACAGGGTATAAAATGCCTAACGGCATATTTATGGAGTCATATCTATTAAGCACAATGATAGCTACTGCACGCAGAGAACAAAAATGGTTTTAGTAAAATCACAAGAATAATATTATTTTTTCTGCAACAACATAGGGTTACGGTGAACAAATTATAGTTGTAAACATTACTTTAGTCACGATAAATAGGTTTTTGTTCCATTGTATATAATTTTTGGTCAAATTAAAACAACAACCAAAGATTTATAAATAAATTTATATATAAATAAAAACTACTTTAAAAACAATTTAAGTATAAGATAAGCTAAGATAAGATAAGTATTCTACGGGAATAAATATACTTTATTTGAACTGATATACTAAGGTACCTCCTCACAAAATTTTATTAAAAGTCATCCAGTAATTTTGAGTCATGCGAACACAGGCAAACAGAGAGACAAAAATTCTAAAAATTTCTGTTTTGTATTCCATTTCGATTACTATCTAAGTTGAACCCAGCAACAAAAATTGAAAAAATATTTAATGACAGGATTGATCCTGTCATTAAATATTTTTGGCATGCTGTCAAACTCAACTTTTTTTTTAATTTCAGAAAAAGGTGTTTTTCTTTGGTTTTTTATCAAAATTAAATGGTTACTACTCGCAAGCTATCATCGATAATGGTCTGCGGTTTTTTTTTATAATGTTGGTAGGATTATTGTCTTTAGTTGTTGTAAGTAGACACAGCTCTAGCGTTTAATATTAGGGGCGTTATGAAATATTTATGAAACTACTATATTTTCCTCAAATTTAAACTTTAGTGGAATAGAACTTCTAGGGAACAAAAGGGAACAAAAAACGTATACAACCACGAGAAAGGTGAAAGTGTCCTCTTTAAGGCTATATATACTTTTGCACCCGCCACGAGCCGCCTGTAGAACACTTTTTTCATTTTAATGAAATTACTCGAAAAAAATTCATATACAATGGTGTATTAAATTTTCACTTTTTTGCCTAAAAGTTTATTTTTTTAGTTTAGGCTACGTATAACTAAAAAAAATAAATATAATACCTTCGAAAGGGTTTAATGGCTTTGTTTTGATCAGCAAAAAATAAGTAATAAAATTATCACAATGGGCTCTACAGGAAGCATATGATCTCTTTCAAATGTTAGGGTCAACCAAAGTCATAAACAATTTTATAACAATAATTACGACATTAAACCACTAAAGTTAAAAAACAACCCCATATTGACGCATGAGTGCAGTTTTGTTCAATTTAAGCGCTACCTGCTATGAAATGAAAGATCAGTGTGTGAAGAACATGTATCTAAAAATTTATAAAAGTACGGATTCGTTAAGGGATTACTCAGTAATAACTTAATCCTTTAAGTGTACGGATAAAACATAACAAACGCAAATAAAAATATTCAAAAGAAAATGGAGAGCTTCAGTTATAAAGAACTGGCCGAAGTGTATTTTAGAAACAAAAATCAGGAAGATGTTCTTAGTTACGTTAAAATAAAATTAAACTTAAATTCGTGTAGCACCGAAATGCAAGAGCAATTATATAATTTCGTCAAAGCACTAAAAAAACGCTACAAAGAAGTTATGTACAGTAAACAAAAATTTTATATAAAAAGTGCAAAGTGGTTAGAAGGTCAACTTACTGTCGCTGCGGAAACAGCAAAGCAAGATAAGGCTGGAAGACCACGCAATTCATTAGTGGACAATTGCAGCGATAGATCTAAGAGGCGGAAGCTTAAAGATATTTACGATGCCTTTGGTTCTACAAATATAAAAGAATCTTTCCTACATCAATTACGGTCACAGAACCAATTTACAAAAGTGGATATCATTGAAAAAGTTGTTAAAGCTAGTCCACCGAGAACAAAACGGATTCTTAAAAGTATACCAACTCCGAATGATGCAATACAGTACACAAATGAGGAGGCAATAGCATTATTTCTGGATTTGAAATTAACAAAACAGCAATATATTAAACTCAGACAGCGTGCGATTGAAAAAGGCTCAAATATATATCCAGCATATCATCACATAACCGCTGCTAAAATGGACTGTTTGCCATCAAAGGACACTATTACAATCACACCAATTTCGGCAGAGGTACAACTACAATCTCTACTTGATCACACAGCCGCACGCTTGCTGCAATCAATAACAGGAAATGAGTTGAAGAAATACGGAAACACAAAGTTAATTCTTTTTTGTAAATGGGGATGTGATGGTTCTTCGGGACAAAAACAATATAAACAAGCTGTATGTTAAAATATTTTTGATTCAGATATGTTCATGGTATCATTTGTACCATTGCGATTGAAAAAGATTTTGGAAGATTCAGAGCCTTCGACTAGTACAACGCAAACAATGGATATTTGGAAAAAGGAGACACCATCTTCTACGAAATACTGCAGGCCAATCAAATTTCAATTCAAAAGAAACAAATGATGTTATTAATAAAGAAATTAGTGATATCAAGGCCCAAATTACAGCACTACAGCCATTACAATTACAGTTACATGGGCAGCAAATTGAAGTAAGCTACCAGTTAGTCCTGACAATGATAGATGGAAAAGTGGGTCAGGCTTTGACTAACACGAAGGCTGCATCCAGCTGCATTATATGCCAAGCAACATCTACCCAATTAAACCAAGTCCCAGCAAAATCATTAGATAATACCGATGCATATGAATTTGGATTATCAACACTACACGCAAGAATACGACTTATGGAACACATACTAAAAATCAGTTATGATTTGGATTTCGGGTCTTCAGGATCAATAAGAAACAACGTGACCAACAAAGAGTTAAGAAGTTCGAAAAAGAAACATGTTCAAGATGAATATCGCAAACGTGGACTGATTATAGATCAGCCAAAACAAGGGTCAGACAATACAAATGATGGCAATACCGCAAGAAGATTCTTTTCAGATCCAGAAACAGCATCTGAAATAACAGGAGTGGATTTCAACCTTATTTTCAGATTTAAAATAATACTAGAAGTACTTGCGTGCAATGAAGAAATTATTATGCTAAGAAAACTGCAAAAATATATACAACTAACTACCCATGGAGAAATATGTCTGCAACAGTTCACAAAATCCTTTATCATGGTGAAGATGTCATTAAATATCAGTTGATGCCACTTGGAGATCTATCAGAGGAGGCTCAGGAAAAAAGGAACAAGGATTACATATTTTATAGAGAGCACAACACTAGGAAAATTTCAGGGAATTCAACAAATGAAGATCTATTTAATATATTATTGGCAACGTCAGATCCGTTCATATCCAGTATTCGAAATCAATGGAAAGTGGACCATCGGGATTTAAATGAAGAAGCCAAAAAACTACTAAAGAACAGAAATAGCACAGAACAAAATATGGAATATTTGCAATTAATATTTAAGTCAAATGAATAAAAATTATATTTTCTTGTTGCTTAACCAACAAAAAAAAATTTTTTTTTTTGGGGGGGGGGTGAGGTGAAGGTAGCGCAGAAGATCCGAGTACATTTTCCATTCGTCATGAGCTTAAAAACAAATTTTTTTTGCAATCTAGGCTTAGGTAATACAAATTGTTAATAATTGACACTATTTTTCATATAATATGCTATATAAACGCCCACAAAAAGGGGGCGGGGTCCAAAAATAAATTTTTATGATTTTCTGGCTCCAGGGTAAAGACCTTGAACCTTCTTTGACATAAAAATGTTTCATTTGCTTAACAAATTTACAAAAAAAAACTTGTAAAAATGTGTAGTTTTTCAGGGGTTGGTTTAGTTCTTCTTAGGGGAATTTTTTTCCCCCTGGTCCGATTTGGCCCATTTACGAACTTAGCCTGCCCTATCGTTCAAGATATATATGTACCAAATTTCAAGGGTCTAGCTCTTTTCGTTTAGACTGAATCGTGTTCATACTGACAGGCGAATGGACGGACGGCCGGATGGACATACGGACGTATGTCCATATATATTTCCAAAAAATATAATAATAATCGAAATTCATTACTATGGGGAAAGCATATCCAGATAGCTATTTCGCTAGTGCTCAACTAGCTCATCAGTGGATTTTTCCCAATTTTTCTGAATAAAAACTTCGATTATTATATTTTTTGGAAATAAATATTTTATACTCATAAAATATTTATTTAATAAATTTTCAAAGGAATCATGCGTGATTAAAAAATAATGTTTATATTGTTTTCTTTGAAATAATTTAAGCGGAGTTCATTGTTCGATGCAAATGGTCTTGCAAATGTGCAAGTCCATAATATCATAAATTTGTTGCGAAATCCAACAACAAAATACCTATCGTTTTTGTGAAAGTTGAATGGTATAACCCATTTGCACTTTCACAAGACCATTTGCATCAAACACTCAATACCGCTATAGTTATAAAATTATGAATTTTGTTATTATTTTATTTGAAATTACAAAAATTGTCGAAAATGTTTAAAAATTTCAAAAAAAAAATGCAAGATCGACGTTCACTGCCCTCAATTAAAGCCTTTAGAACAAAATAAAACATAAATATACCGTTATTTGGTCGATGGCCGAAATGTGTAGCACACCCTTATTAATCTAAAAAAATGCGAAACAAACTTTGAACATACCCCAAATAAAAATTTGTATACCAGCGTGATAAATAAATATAATTTTTAGGGTTCCGTATCCAAAGGGTAAAAGCCCGCTACAATGTCTGTCAGGGGGTGCTGATCTATACCTCATTTTCATCCAGTGGTAAGACCACCGTCAGGTTAGGGCCAACATAGCTAGGTACTAACTCTTAACCACAATACGTGTTAAATATATGTGTTTATTTCTTGAACTGTTGGAGGCATACGTTTTAAATTTACACACAGTAATTAAAAAAAATTAAGGTAGACTCTTGAAATTTTCACAGGAGGTGGATTACTATGGCCACTATAACAAATAGTAAAAATTAAAGGGTGTTCCGAGATAGATAGGCTCTTAATATTTTCACAGAATGTTTTTATATTTGAACAGTAGTAGGATAACACTTAAATTTTACACAGATTATATTTTACAATATCTAGTAACAGCAAATAACGAAAGTGAATTTAATAAAAAATAAAAGGGTGTTCCCTAAATGTCGCGAATTTAAGGAAATTGAACTTATCTTCTAAACGTTATAGGCAGACACTTGATAATTACGCAGGATATTTAGTAATATGCTCTAGCATTAAAAATAATTAAAGTGTGCTCCATAAAATTAATAATAAAATAAAAAAAATTAACAACTTGTATTTTTTAAGTTATACTGAACATAGTACGGAAGGAACCCTACGTGTGTGAGTCTGACTAGCACTTGACTGATTTATTAATCATAAGGCTTAAGTTAGGTTGGGAAGGGCACTTTCGCTTCAAGACCCAGAAGGTTTACTGTGATGAATTTTAAGTTAAATTTATTAAAAATTATACTTACTAAATTATTAAAAATCTTTTAGAATTTAAAGTAGTTTTATTCTGAACAATTTTTTTGTTTTCTAAAGACTTGACTTTCGGAATTAAAATAATTTACATGGAAATCTTCTTTTTGTACATTTTTTTCCTCTCTATGACAAATTCTCGGTTGTAACGAACACATTTCAAAGTGTGGAGGTCTTGGTTGATATTTTCATGCAAAAAACATATGCTGTAACGACCTAGGTTGCAAAAAAAATATTTTTTTGCTAGTATCAGTATAGTTTCATATATTTCACTATTTTTTAATACGAACTCTCAAAAAACTCTCCACACGACAAGAGTTTACGTTTAAAAAAAAACATCTGATTTTATTTTTTTAATAATTTTCCAAATTAGTTTTCTTCTGGATTATTTTCTGCTGACTTTAGAATTAAGAAGTTTATTTCTTTTTATATAAATTCCGTTTAATTCTGCTAACAATTTCTACAACATTAATTTGTGAAACCATAAAATATATATTGTGGATCCTTATACATAGGGAACCTGTAATCGGGTGAAAATCGATTTTTCCAAGGTCCAAGATAAAGCTACATAAAAATTAAGTTCACTAGTCTGTCAGGCATAGTTTCGAAAGATTTGCTTTTGTAACCGTGCAGGATTGGTCCATAAATGACGGAGATATGTTTAAAAAATCAAGGGTTTCTATTTTCTTTACGGTTTTCCCATATTGTTATTATTGTTCTTTGGCTTTGTTGTATCGAAAACCGAAAATTATAAACTCTACATTACCAAAAAATTAGAATTTCAATATATAAATGAATTTCCAGTAAAGTTACATTTTCATCAAAATTGCACCTAAAAATTTAATTTTCTTTTAAAAATTAAAACTTTATTAAAAACCAAAAACTAAAGAAAAAAATTAAAAAATCGCAAACTCATCAAAAACTCAACTATTGAGATATTTTAATACCCTTCACCTCAACTTGTCATTCGTTTTGTCAATTCTACAATATTCGTTTTCAAAAATATTTTTGTCCCGCTTTTTATGTTAAAATCCTGCGGGACTAAAGTTAAAAACAAGAAACTTGGATAATCCAAATGAATAAACCTTATGTAAACGTTAAGGGAACGATTATCTGCTTATTCGTAAAAACTTATTATTGTTATTATTTAACTAAAAAATAATATAATAATAAGGAAGAGTTTCTTCTTTATTATGAGAAAGTATACCAACAAAATCGTTGTTAAGAGGACTACCTTTGTCTCCATTAATTTTTATTTGTTTTAAATTTATTCAAAAAAATTAAATATTAAATATTTTAAAAGTTATATTTTTTGCTTAGAGATTATGTTTATTTATTAAGTTTACATTTTCTTCAAAATAAAATATATTTTTACAAATTTATTTAGATTTGTGCAAGTTTTGCATAAAAGGCGCACAACACAAGTTTCTGTAGAAAAAGAACTTTACGCCTAGAACTCATGTTAACTGTTTTACGGTGTAAATTAGATAAAACACGTAAAAGTGCTATATTAAATATAAGTAAATATTGAAAAAAAAAATTTTAAAATTTGAAAAAAAAAAATTTAAAATTTTTTTTTTTAATTTTATTCATTTTTTTTTTTTTTTTTTATTTAGGACCTTCCTGCAATTTACATTGAGTTAGAATGGCCAGACTAAAGCAAAAACAAAATCCTTAAAAAAATTTCCTCATATTGACCCCTATGTGCCCTTTAACTGCTCCTATTTATTTTTATTTATTTATTTAATATAGTCTATGGATACAATCCTTACTAACTTAATTTTAAGAAAAAAAAAAAAAAATCAAAAAGTTAAATTAGTAATTTAAAAAAACAATAATATTATGTTGAATTACTTTTACATTTACATCAACAAAATTATACAAACTATTAAATTGACGACACATACGCGTAAAAGGATCAGGTTATAATTTGTTTTAAACAATTTAACAAAAAGAGATTTATAATGACGAGTATTGCGACACGGGACATTAAATTGTATATTACTCAACACAAACAATCACAGCAAACATTACCATTTTAAGGTTTAACATAAAAGAAACATTAAGCATAGTGCGACGGCTTTTTAGCGTAGGTAGTTTTATTAACGCAAGTCTGCTATAATATGAAGGGAGATTTATTGCAGGATTCCAATGAAGATTACGTAAACAGAATAGCAGGAACTGTTTTTGCACTGACTCAATATATTGGCAATAAATATTGTAATAAGGATCCCATACGACTGATCCATATTCAAAGACAGGTCTGACCAGTGAAACGTAAAGTTGCTTGGTAATATAAGGATCAGAGAATTCTTTTGCCCACCTTTATAAATACATATTATAAATACATATTTTTATAATACATATTGCTTTTAAGCTATAACAATTTTTACATCGTCAGCATACATCAAAATGTGGGAAAAGTTGGTAACTTTCGGAAGGTCATTTATAAACAGCAAAAAAAGAAGAGGTCCGAGATGACTACCTTGCGGAACACCGGATAGAACATCAATGTTCTTAGACGTACTCATGTTAAATCGAACATTTTGTTTTCTACAGGTTATATAAGACATTAGCCAGTTTAAACTTCTACGGGATACACCTAATAAATTCAATTTTATTAATAGTAATTTATGATTGACTTTATCAAAAGCTTTACTAAAATCAGTATATACAGCATCAGTCTGTTTTCTTTGAGAGAATCCAAAATTTATTAGATTTGAAGGATGAAGAACGTTAGTCGTAGTCGAGCATCCCTTTCTAAAACCATGTTGGCTAGGTGATATAATTGTTGAAATCTGATTACAAAGAGTATCCGCAACTAGTTTTTCAAACATTTTCGGAATAGCACTTAATTTGGCAAATCCTCTGTAGTCACGCCAAAGCAAAGGAAAGATTCCATGCCTAATCGAAGAATTAAGCAACAATGTTAGAGGAGCAACTAGTGACTCTGGACAACGATTTAAAATGCAACTTGGCACCCCATCAGGACCATGATTAAATGACGTTTTCAGAGCCTTCAAGCCATTATATATCCTTACTATTTAAAGTAGGAAAAGAAATAACACCATTTGAGGCTAGTGGATAGGGATATAAATTTGTTTCATCATATTGGCTATTACCACAAGTACTGGCGAAGAAATCAGCAAACATATTACAAATAACATCATTATCACTGGATTCTTTCTTATATAATTCCATTATTGTCGGATAACCATTGGATTTTCTTTTTGACAGTGGGTAACTTGCGGGTCCATTGGCTACCTCTATGTGTATTGCTTTCTTTAAAGGTCTTTAATACAAATCAAAGCAGAAAAACCGTAATAACCTAAAAATAAACAAAAATTTCCCCTCGCTGGGGGTTAAGGATCCCCCGAGATCTGTATGCACTCCTTGGGATCTACCTGTCGCGGTCTAATAATTATTTAACAAAAAAAAGCAAAAGAGAATCATTAAAGCCGAAAAAAATAAAAAAATAACGTGAAAAAATATAGATGGGCGTGGTATTTGGCCCGCATCCTCCAACGGAATGATCCGATGTTGCTAAATTGCAATCCGCAAATTTTCGAAACTATATGTATATATACATTTTGGGGTCGGAAATGAATATTGTAGAAATTACACACGGAATGATATAAACTTCACATGTGGTGAAGGGTATAAAAATAATTTTTATTTCGAAAAATAACTTTTATTTTCTAAGACTTAATAAATAATCATTCACAAAGTATTTTTTTAATAAAACTTATAACTATTACGATCCCTGATATTAATTAAAAAAACACTCCACTCGCTATAAATATATTTAAACATAAGTTTTGTCAGAATATTATTTTTACTTTGACTTTATGGCATCTAAAATGTCGGTTTGGATAATTTTAAATGAACATTAAAACCTTTTTATTATTCTTGTATGTTGCAGTAAAGGAAATCCTAAGAGATGTTATGTACAAATACAAAAAGTGAAGAAAATGCATGTTAAAAAAATATGTATGTAACACACACACTCAGCTATTTAAAATTATATATCGTCACCTAAAATTTGAAAGGCCATAACAATACAAAAATCAAAAATTGACTTATGACTTTGTGATATACATAGTTAATTCAATTACATTTAATAGCCAACGATGGCGATTGAAGAAGACAAAAGGGTTGCAACTCTCAACTGTAATGAAATCATAAACCCTAAGGAGGTACTCGTAAATTCATTTAAAATAAAAAATTTTAACAAGTCAAGATAAATAAAACCTTTTAAAAGCGGACATTAAAATATTAAATATTACTTCCAAAGACAATATACGAAGTAACTGTACTCTGAGTCCGACTTTAAATCTTAGAAACATGTTAATTAGTTCAAAAAAGATACGATACCGTTTTTACTAGGAACCTTTTAAAAATACGAAAATTTTTAAAACTGTCAAAAACATTCCAGAGTATTCGAAGTCATGCTTTAAATTATCAGAACAAGAAGGGGGAAATGGGCATTATTACTAAGCTAAATCGATTTAAATTAAACTTAAAACACAGATAGATCCTTATCTAGAAAGTCCAATAGGCTATGTCTGCTTTTAAAACACAGGTACACGTGGAAGAAAAAGGGAAAACGGGCATTTGTACTCGGCTGAACTGATTTAATTAAAATTTGAACATAGATAAATCCTTACCTACCCTCCACCTCAGATGAAAAGAAAACATAGTATTATATACCGATATGTGGTATGAACAGGCTAGAGCTAGAAAATTTTAACCTTCTTTAAATAAAATTTTATTGCGATCTTTCAAAATGCCGACACACGTAGATTTTTTTGTCTCATCTACCAGAATCAATTGTCGGAACCCCGTAGTTTTTTTTTCTGTTGAACTGTGTTATGTGATTAACAGAACAGGGTAAAATCATATGCGTAATTTCAAAACGGTTCGTGACGGTTCGTTTTTTTTATAGACTGCTCAACAAAACAACCAAATCCTAAAATTCTTCAAAATCGCGAAATAGACTCCACATTTTAAATGTAAAATTTTCCAAGTGAAATAATCAACGTTGCTCATCATTTTATGAAAAATAAATTGAAAAAGTTGAATGAAATTGAATTGAAATTTTATTTCTTTTGTTTATAATTAGTACAACATATGCGTTTTTTTTTTCTTCGGAGGCAATATAACGTTTGCCGTGTCCAACTAGTGAAACCCAAAACAGTAGTAAAACATAACATACGCAAACATTATTTGAAAAAAAAGAAACAAAAAGTAAAACTTTGAATACACTTCTATAAAAAGATTGAGTTTGAATTGATAAGAACCTGAGAATTGTGCTGTTATGAGTAGCAAAACTCGAGCAGAGCGAAATTCTCATGAACTAAATATTCAAAATTATCAATGCAATTTAATTTAGTTCATAAATACATTTCAAGTGAAACAAACGCTGCTTACTCGAAAAAGAGCAAATTTGTTAAAAGCAAATAATAAAATTTATTTAATTTATTAGTAAACAATTTGTTTTAAAAACATGGAAAAGTAATATTCGATTTATTTTTTATTAACTCGGGCAATTAAGCGAATTTAATATAATTTTATTTTATTTTTTTATTCTTTTAGAATTCTAAACGAAATTAATTATTTTTTTAAGACAATGGGCTGTTTTTTAGCGGCTTGTCTTCTAGTGCCGATACTTTTAATAACGTTCTTTTGTAAGTAGAAAAATAACTTTTAATTAGAAGTTTCGTATTCGTATTAAAAATTGATAATTCAGTAGAACTTGTCTTATTTATACATCATATCCAGTGGACTAACCTTAAATCTTATTGACATTCAAGAATGTTCAAAATGTATCCTTACAATTTCGTAATTTTAATACTACGAGTACTAAAGGCAATCGAGGAAACAAATCCATATCGAAATGCTAAAAAAATTGTTTAAACTAGTTTTGCATACCGTCCAATAATACAAAAGGTTTTATTCATATAAAAAATTATATTTAATATACACTGGATTATTCATTATTTTATTTAACCTTAAATTGATAATCATGCAAGAGTTTGAACTTTGGTCATTAAAATTGTACCATTTTTAAAGAAATTAATGTTTTAAAATAATTACACTTAAGATAAAAAATTAAATTAATTCAAGTGCACCGTATTATTTTGGGGCATACCAAAGCAGACCACTAAATTTATGGGTCCCGTTTTGACCCATTTGTTCCTTATTGATTTCTGGTACCTGATTGGTAATTTACGACTACCTTGTTTTCATCCAGTCTATTGCTATCAGTAGCCTCTTTATTCCCGACTATAGCGATTTCAGACAGAGTCTCTTGTAATTGCCAACATTTGTCTAAGGCTAAGATTCCCATAACATCTAAATCTATCTATCTGTCTGTATGTCTGTCTATCTGTATTTTTCTTTGTGTTCGCATCACATAAAAACTACTGGATGGATTTTAACAAAATTTTCGAAGAGAAAGTGGAGAAAAAGCTGTGAAAGTACGCCGATTTGTTTACCGTACCGATTTAAAGCTACTGCTTTACTTTAAGACATCTTTTATTTTTGAAAGCAGTATATTTTAAGCAATGTTGCACAACAGATGGCGCTGTTTTAAAATAATAAGTAACTCATTTCCTGTCTGTCTTTTACAGAGCTTTACAACAATTTTTAGAATTTTATATAAATTTTAGAATTTTATTCAGGGTACCGCGGGTCGCCTGCAGATAGGCGAGTTCACTCGGAGGCCAATAAGGCCCATTGTGATACCCCAAAGACCATCTATCCCCCCCCCCACTATTCCAGTACCACTGGTTCATAAGAACCATCTGGAGCTTTTCACAAAGCCTAGTAGGCTACTCAGTGTCGCATCTCTGAGACAGTCAAGGTCCTGAAAGAATCTTTGGCCTAAAAATTTAAGCCTGCGTTCTTGAAGATCCTGGCAGTTGCAGAGAAGGTGTTGAACTGATTCGTCCTCCTCCTCATCTATACCGCTTCTACAGTGCCCCGTTATGATGCCTACAAGAAATAAAACAAAAGTGTATACCAAATGCTGGCTATAAAGATAAGTCTGAAAAAATTAAAAGTATTAACACTTTAAATAGTTATAACATAAAAAATAAGAAATGATTCCAGTACTTTTTTTGAAAGCTGGAAGTTTTTCGAGCGGCCATATAATAATACGTAAAAATAAATACGGCCATAATACATAAATATATTATAAATTGTATTTGATCTTTAAATTTTGTGTAAGAAACCGGGAAAAAAATTTGTGAAAATTCTAAATTTAAAATGAATACTGCCTTTAGTGTTGGGTTCCGACCTGTGTTCAAATTTAAGTCGAGTTACTTAGGAAGTTAGTTAATTACAAGATTACAATCGAACATAACTATTCTTAATAATTTTTCGATTTTTAAAAAATTTATCATTCATATATTTAGCGAATCGTTAGCACTTCAAATAAAATTTTACCAAACCGAACTATTTATCGTACCAAAATAAATAGTGCGTTCCAAAATAGTTTTAAACGGCCTTCTCTCATAGTTTTAAGCTATTTTGAGACAATTTAAGACTCCAGATATTCGGGAAGTAAGTTTAAAATATTTAACAAGATTCCATCCAAATACACGAACTTTGAATAATTTTTTATTTTTCTGCAAATTTCAAAAAGGTAAAAATGCAAAACACTATGTGTCTTTCTATTTTTTTATGAACTTTCTCATAACAGGTCAAAAATAACCGTAGATTATTATTTTATTTTCAAGTTCGGAGCTTGTTGAAAATTTTAAGTTTCTAGTTAGTCATAACGTAAGTTTAAAATCAATTACCCAACATATCTATTAAAAAAAATAAAAATCGATTAAAATATGGGTAAGAACTAGGCAAAAATAAATTCGCCAAGTGCAAGTCGGACTTACACGAGAAAGGTTTCGTTCCAACGTAAAATATTTAACTTTATATGAATAGTACAATTAATAAGCTGTTTAAATTATCCAAATTTGTATATTGGTGTTAAAGTAGTTAACAACACTTGTTTTCGTATTCACAGTAAGTTTAAAAAAATATAAAGTATAGCCGAACAGACACAAACCATAATATTGTTCTCTAAACATATTTTAAAATATCTGTGCCCGCCACATCGGAGGCGTTCTGACAATATTTTGTTCAATTTTGCTTAGAAAGTAATCAACACCAAATTTTAAGACTCTTACTATTATAGTGCTTCAGTTATGGTTTGTGTATTTACTTTATGTAGAGGTTGCCATCCCCTGGGTAATTACTTAGGAACAAAAGCTTTATATAAAATTCTAATATTATTGTAAATCTATGTAAATAGTATTTAAATTTCCGGTGACAAAAATAAAAGGTGACTCATGTTTGCAGTACCTTTAAATCCGTAAAGTTGCTTACTTTCACTACTTTTTCTCTATTTGCTCTTGAAAATTAAATATTTTTACTTGAAAAATGTATCATATATTGAATCGAGATACAAAGGTACCTCCCCACAAAATTTTATTAAAATTCATACAGTAGTTTTTGCGTGATAGGAACACAGACAGAAGAACAGACAAAAATTCCAAAAATTGCTGTTTTGTTTTCTATTTCAATTACTATCTGCACCAGCAACAAAATTTTCGGAAATTATTTCATGTAAAGAAATGGTACTGTTACAGTTTTATTACTTGTATAGATAAATGAAGGAAGTCGCGTTACTTTCGGTGTAATTGAGTGGATAAGTATTCTTTAAAAACATTTAATATCCAGTTCTGAAATTTAAGTTAAAAATAAAAAAAGAGCAAAATTTTAAAACCGCACTATGTATTTCGAATAAAATATTCTTAGATTTCATTGTATTTTTAGGTTTAATATTTAATCAATGCAAGTCTATGCTTTATAAAGTTGCTTCTTTCGATTTAAAATAATGTGGATTAGTAGGTGTTGAAGCAGATAAGAATGCAGTTCCCGCATGTGCCAAACTATAAAAAGAATCTTGCTTAACCAAAGTTCAGATTGTGCACATAAGACCCACAAAATAAATGTGATTAATATTTTAAATTATTTATTTTGTTTTTATAAAACAAATCATAATGAAACACAAAAATTTACCTTTTAATTGTCGGCGATGAGGAATCACGAAAAATATATTTGATCTTTGATCGCTTGTTAGTCATAAATTGTATTTCGTGCTTTTGATAAGATTTTAATATTTTCATTGATTTCGTTATTAGACGATAACTTTGTTCCTCGTTTGTATTTCCTTTGCTATATTCAGCAATAGTGGCTCTGTTGTTCACTTTAGATTTTTTTATGAAATTGAATCTGTACTGAAAATTTAAAATTTTATTATCGTTAGAAATTTGTTTTTTTTATTTTATTTTTAACTTTTGTATTTTTGTTACGCGAACTTTTTTAAGCCATTTTATTGATTATTTAACTTCGCCGACGATTTATTGCTATACGGTAATACCGGCGAAGGAGGGCACTACGATGATGTACTATTCTAAGCAGAATATATATCATATAAAAAAAAACCGTTACCATGCTTTAAGAGTCGACGTGCTAACTACATAGGGTTGCCAGATGGCCTGGATTTTCCAGTGGAATGATAAGGTTCCAGTCACCAGCTAAAGAAATTTAAAATGCAATTTCTGCAGTTAAAAAAGTATTTCTTTAATTTCAAAAAATAATATTTTTTATTAATTACTTGGAGCAAGAATTTGATTTCGGACATAAGTCCCTTTACAACAAAATTTTCGTTTTAAATATAACACAATCTCTTTTATCAAGAGATAACATATCGTAGCTTCAAAAAGTTTTAGAAATATCACTGTAATTGACAACGACATTTAAGTTAAAAATATATAATTTGAATATAATTTGATCTTATTTGTTCTCTCCATACCAATTAGCAATGCTTTTTGCGAAAAGTACTTTAGGATTTTAAGTGATTTACACACACAAGAGGTCATTCGACCTTATAAAGGCTTAAATATTAATAAGAGTAAATATTGCTTACAACTAAAGCAACCAAAATTAATATGTATACTTTTTATATATGTAACTTTTTGTTACGCTTCTATCTTTTTATGTTTTTTTATTTTTACTTTGCCATAATGAGTATACATAGGTAAAGTATAGTATAAATCGTGAAAAAACCTATGTCAGGATTTCAAGGGATTTTTACGTTTTCAGGTCTCCTGAAGCCGTTTGTACTATTTTCGCGGGTGTGTATGCCACTATTTTTGTGAACGCACTACAGGTAATACCGTTTGAGGGGTAGTTTACTTGACACTCCAAACCTAAAATATTTATTTTTTCGATTCGAATATATGTAATATTGTAATATATTCATAAAAATATTTGTTTCCATGAGGTACGGCAAAGTTGAGTGTAGGCCATACCTGATTCGTTTATTTTTGTAATGAAAATTTTGAATAAAATTTTGCTTATTTGAACTATAAGGTCATTTTTAAATTGTCCAGTTATTTTTTCAAAATCCAGGAGCTACAACTCTCTAAAAAAAGAAAAAGGGTTAGTTGTATCAGCTAAAAATCGGTAATATCGATGTCTTGTGAATTTAAATTTAGGTAAAATTAAATACAGTTGAGTTATTTTTTATTATTATGCAAAATAACAAACAGCCCTGGATTATTTGTTATAAAAATCAATGTTTGAGGATTTTTGTTTATAAGTATTGAAGACTTTTGAAGACTGTTCAGTATCGAAATGTTGTCACAGCTAAGCTTTACTAATTGACGTTACAGTCGAAATAAAATTTTCACGTCAACTTCCATCATTATTCACACTTGTACTGTACCTCGTTCTTGCAGCAAAGGCCTTAATACCTTTTGCATAGTATTTGTATTGTATCATTGTATCGACGATCATGGTATCGGCAAATTTTCCATTTTATTGCTTTTTATGTAATTTAAATTCAAAAGAAATTTTTTTTGAGGATTTATGATTTTTTTACACTTCCTTACAGGTGGAAGGTAGTGCTGGCAAAGTATTGAGTAGTGGGTACCGAGATTCGCGCAGTTGATTTTTTTTTTTTTGGATTACACAGAAGTAATTTATCTATACTTTTAGGTTAGTATTTTTAGAAATAAATGGAATAGAATATTTGACGACTACGACGACAGCTTTCTGTTCCTATTATCTAAACGGAAGTATTGAGTAATATTGAGTGCCCGATTAAAAAATGCGGGGCAATCATTGGGACTGCCGATAGAAGTGAAAACTAATAAAACTTATGATGTAAATAATCTAGAACATAATAGTTGACACTTCGCATTGATAAGTTAATTTTATGGCACAACATTTGTAGGTAATCAAATTAAAAGAATCAAAAGAAATTTGTAGCCACCCAAATTAAATAAACTAAGCTTTATGCAGGTAAATAAATATGTATGTATTGAAATATGACTAAAATTTATAGTGTAAGCAAAAGAAGAATATAACGGTCTGTATAAAAACATGTGCTTGTACTTTGTAATCTACATATGTATGTATTTACTGTAGAAAGAGTACATACAAAATGCATACATAGAGTAGAGAACTAGAAAGAGATAGATGCCAGTACCCTGCATACGAGACATTTTGTCCTATTTCTAAGTGACGTAACCCATGGAGACACCCTTTAATTTTTAAGTTTTTTTGTATTACTTTTTTTTTTTATTGGGAGCTATAGTGACACGCACTTTTTTAAATTGGTGCTCATTACGATTCATTATACATTTACAGTCTACATTTTCATACATACATACATTTGAAATAAAATTAATTTTTAACTATTTTTTTGATTTTTAAGAATAGGTCGAAAATTCATTAAAAACATTTACTATTAAGTTATTTTTATACCCTTCACCACAGATGTTACTTTACATTGTACTTTCTACAATATTCATAATAAAAAAATGTATAAACATTTTTGAACTGCGAGGACCTACATATTCAGCCTGCTACTGTCGTTAACAAGAACTGTTTGTCAAAGTAAAGATACAAATTTTTAAAAAGTAAATAGTCGCTTTAAACGTTTCTTTTATTTTATTTAAATAAATTCTATCACCAGAACAGTGTTGCCAAAGTTTAAAAAATATCCTTGCTAAAAAACGGCAAGATTTAAAATTTAGAATTCAACAGAAATAAACAAATTCAAGTCCCTAAGCTCTTTTGTGGAATCTACTGAATTAGTTTCAAATTTTCTTTACTATTTGAACTGTTTTCGGAACAGGTTTAAGAAATTTAAAACAAGCCTAATTTTTGTCATACATATAAACTTAAAAGAAACATAGTTATTTGACACTATTTAATTGTATTCCCCATCACAGCATGACTTTTTAGTACCAACTACTGGTTTAAAATGCGCTGAAACCCAGTTTCTGGAGATAATCATCTTGTTTTATAAGATGTCTATATTAAAGAAGATTAATTTCTCTGTTTGAGACAAAAGGATAAAATTCAAACAAAGCTAATTAATTTTTTAAAGACTAATGGTTAAATTAAAAATTTTCGGCTAAAAAATAAAAGACCTAAATCTAGCTAGAAAAGCCTTAAATAGCCACTCTGCTCCTGAGCAAGCCATAATATAAGAAGTGCCTCCTAGTAGTAAAAAATATGACGCAAGATATATTTTTATGCGTCTGTAAATATTTATATGTTTTGTTTTTGTTTGGGACATTTTTAAAATCTTGAATTGGTTGTTATTTATTCTTCATTTTTTGATTGTAACAACCGTAAAAGAAACATTAGGTCTGTTCAGTACTTTCCTAGCAAAAACTAGCAACGAGAGAGTAAAACAGAAATTTGCACAATTACTCTCCAAAATATGAAAAAGTAAATGAACGAATGAAATCTTTGCTAGCAAAAATTAGCAAGTAAACTACTGGGGCGTTAGAATAAATTTTAAACTTGTACCGATTTGAATATACAAACGTAATTGTATTTAAATGCCAAACATAAAACAATCTACCAGTGTAAGCCAGAAATGTTGTTTTTAAAGAAGTTCAAACTGATGATCAATTATGTCACCTCGTAACGTCGGTATTATCTCCGTTTCTCCGTGTTATCTCCGACTTCAAAAAGGGCCACTGAACTATTACTAATCTATTGGAATTTTCATCCAAATTCAATTGTGGTTTCGTTCAACAAAAACAGACTGACGTAGTTTATACTGACTTCAGCACAGCCTTTGAAAATGTTAACCGCAAACTCCTACTATATTGGTTTTTACTAAAACTGTTTAAATTGGATCGAATCATATCTAACTAATAGAATACAAATGTCCTATATAAATATTGTGACATCCAAATCAATTGCAAATACATCTGGTTTTTCACAGGGACGTCATCTAGGGCCACTACTTTTTTCATTTTTTATAAATGATTTACACAAAATTATAAAACATTCTTATATACACATTCTTATATTCGAATGATGTTAAAATATTCTTCAATTTCAATAATAATGCAGGTCATTCAATTCTACAAAAATACTTGGATTTCCTTCATTCCTGGAGTAACCTTAGTTCAATCAAGTAGAATTTTAATACGGTGAAATTCATTATATCTTCCGTTTTATATAGCTATACTTGCGCTTATTTAGTTGTCATCGCTTAAAAGTCGTAGAGTAATGCTAAACGTGATGTTTGAGCTAAATGTAACAAATGAATATATCCGCTCAGACTTTCTATCTAACAACATTTATATATATTAAAGATCCAAATCATCCTCTCAAAGTTTTTAGAACAAACTATGCCAATTTCCTTTTAGTTTTAAGAGAAGTAACTCTCAGGCAATTTAATGCCTTTATTAATCGTGTTACTTCCTTTGGAAAGGGATAGGAGTAGATAAGACAGATGGTTAGTGTAATAGTTCATGCAATTGCACGTAGTGATTATTTTTAGTACAGTGTTGCAAGCCCCTCTGGTCTTATTTTAGCGAATTAGTTTGAAGTTATTTATTATTGCCGATTTATAATTACTTCGCCGGTGATTTAGTCCTATGTGGTAATACCGGGGAAGGATGGCACTGTGATATGTATTATTATATAGAGAAATTAATACATATCAGAAAAATTAATGTTGCCGCGGCTGAGTATTGAACTCGTGACCATTGCTTCAGTAGTCAACGTGCTAATCACTTAAGCTACAGCACCCCCAATTTTGACCCGTTTCTAAGATGCTGCACTGATTTTAATAACCTCCTATATAAAGTGATTATTATTGTACTAATTTTTCAGTTCGTAATAATCTTCGTAAACTAAATATAATGTTTACTTTAAATAAATGAAATGTTTGCTCAAAATAAATAAAACATGTATCTGTAAGGTTTGTAATCCATAGGCTTAATAATAGTAAATATTCTATATAAATAAAATTAAATGTCGTTCGTTGGTAATCGCTTCAATTAAGGAAGGCTGTACCGATTTGGCCAATTTTTCAAAGTCTTCATCATAACCCAATTTACCACGCCTACCTTTTAAGTAGCTAGAGAAATATAATAGGTTGATCTTTGAAATTTTGCACCAGTAACTCCCTTATTTATATACATAGTTTAGGGAAACACAGGCTGGATTGGAGTATTGGGAGTGGTACCTCCTATATAAAGTGATTAATTATTATCTTTTACCTGGAGATCCGCATTAGATAGAGTATTAAAACTTAGCACAAGTAACCCTCATACTAATGTACATAGTGTAGCAAAAAGCAAACCGGTTTGCGTTGGTGGGCGCAGTACCTCCCATACAAAATGAAAAAATATTATCTTGTACCTAGAGAACCCCAAAAGGTAGAGTCTTGAAACTTTGCACAGTAACCCTCATACTAATGTGCATAGACTAGCGAAATACATACTGGATTGGGACAGCAATAGTAATACCTCCCATACAAATTAAAATATTATTATCGTGATAATACGCATAGTTATGCAAAAAACAGATTGGATGGGAGAAGTGGGCTTCGTACCTTGCATATAAAAGGAAACAGTTTTGTCGTCAGAATAGCTTGCGTTTTCAAGATAAAAATTGGCTGTTTTTTTCTTGCAAGTGTTTATTGAGAGCAATTTTGAAAATGGTTTATGATCCATTCAAATTTTAAGTATACTACATACATACATATGTACATACAAAATAATTTTTTGTTGTACTATACAGTGCTAATAAACATTCTTAATTAAATCATTTAAACAATTTGATAGTCGACTACGAAAATAATATACATATGTACTTTAAGTTAACTTGTATGAACTGACTATAAGCTAACTGCAACAAAATGCAGAAATTTCCCAAAATCAAAACCGAAAAATATATGTTTTACATGTTTTTTTTTTATAAATTAAAAAATGATATAGAGTTGTGTAGTTTATGAACGACCTATTTCAATTGAACTAATCACTCAACAGATCTAAGTGAGCTGATCACCACAATGAGCTCATATCAGCTCCTTTCTTCAGTTCAGCTCATTAGTTCACTTTAGCTCACTAGTTCAGTTCAGCCTTATTTTCTATGCATAACAGTTGGACTCTTGGTATTCCAACAGTGACGTGATTTTTTGAACCGTAATAAATAGACACTTAAAACTTGTACAGAAGATGTGTTGCCATGGCCGCTATAAGTATTAGTAAAAAATGATATTTCGATAGTTACGCGATTTTCGCGAATAACACTTTTTTAACCGTAAATTTATACAGAGTGTGTAAAGTTATGTCTTCTATAGCAAAAAAATAAAAATTAATGGGTGTTGCGAAATCGAAATCTTTATGTTTAGCTTAATTAATTTTTTATGTGCAATTATTTAAGCAATAAAAGCACAAATTATTAATATGATCTTAGCGAAATTGGTGACCAATTTTTATTAATGGGCCTCGAAAGATTCTAAATATCTATCAGTGGGCTCCTCAAAAAATTAGAAAATTAAAGCCACTGTGAAAATTGTATCCACTGTAAAACTTAACAACTTTTGTGAGCATAGTAATACAATCTGAACGGGTCTAAGACTTTTTTCCTCGAAACGAGAAATAACGAAAAAATAAAACAACTGGGTTTAAGGTTCAATCAATAATAATAATTTTTCTTTATTTTCTACTTTCTTAAATACTATTATTTTGTTTATTGTTGCATTTTGGAAATATAAATTTAAAATAAGTGTTTGCATAATAATTCTTAAGAAATTTGTCTGGTGCATTTTGCACTTGATCAAGGTATAACAATTCTTTGGAAAAAATATATAATTAATAAATATGTATTGGAATTAATAAGGTTACTAATGTTGCATTTTCGTTAGCGGAAATGCACCTGAGAATACAGTTATTAAAATTCTTTGGAATTGGACAAATTAATAAATACAAATAATAAAGTTATTAAAATTATTTGGAATTAATGGTACATTTTTGTTAACTGTTGCATTTTCGTTAGCACTTGGACAAACAATTCTTTGGAAAATACAATTAATAAAGTTATAAATATATATATTAAAATTCTTTGGAATTAGTGCACTTTGCAGTGAATAAAAACAATTGGTAAAATTCTTAATAAGTTAAAACAGCATGTGTATGCCCAAAATAGCGTTAAGGGAATAGTGATAGACACTATAACATAATGGGATAGTGGGAGACACTATAACACCCCCACCGTTAGTTTGAGGCTCCGACGAAATTATATTATTTTTGCCGGGTTGTTTATAGTAGTTACGTTTTTTAATTCTACTTTCGGAATATATGTTTTTGTATTCTTGAAGAAGTATATAAAAATAATTAAGATACATATTGATATAATAATTGAGATATCTATGCTAAAACTAAGTATTTTTGAGTTCTTATCTGTATATAGTACTTGTTTCAGTGTTTCCTCATATTCTATTTGTTTTAGATATAAAGATTAAATTTTTATGTCTGCAAGTGTTGTATTACTATTGTCTTTAATTTTTGTTATGAGATTAGGTAGGATAAACTTATCTTGTATTTTTAGTTTAACATTTGTAAAAGTTTTATTTAACGTGTTTATTTCACAATTTTCAAATTTTATCAAGTAATTTCCTGAAATTTTTAATTTAGCTTTATTGCAATTGTGCGATATGTTACTATTGAATTGTTTGAGAACTAATATGCCTGGAATTATTTCAACTATTTCTTGTTTATTAAATGTTTGCATTTTGCAGTTAGCTTCTTCAAAATTTAATATATTACTCAAGCAATTATCATTGATGTTTATTAGATTCCTTTTTAAGTTATCCCTAATGTACGTACTATAAATATTGTTTTCTAAATCTATGAGGACATCAGAATGATTAAGTTGTATGGATTTATTATTCTTGTCAGGTATTGGTACGAATGTCACCATGGATAGTGGGTCTTGTGAAAATTGTGGTATAGAAAGAATAATGATGATGTTACCGTCGTGAAGTGCTATGGATACCTTAATGTTGGTATAACTGTCAAAGTCTGGGATTAGGTTAAGTTCGGTTTGAGTAAGAATATCTGTGGGGATAATTCCCAGTTTTCCGGAGAAAATAATTTGTCCGATGTCATCTACATGTTGGCGTAAGAGTGATATGTCGTTGTTAATCTGATATATGTGTTCTATAAATGTTATCTCGTCTTCTATGGTTGCGATTTTATTTCCTATAATATTTTTGAATTTAGTTAAGTAATTTCCAATTGTGTTTTGCTGGTAATTTATATGATTGGTAATATTCTGGATTTGGGAGTTCATGACATTATTAATATAAGTTAAATTGTTCATCTTGCTTGTTAAGTTTTCGTCATTTGTGTGTAGTAATTTAAGAGTTTTACTTATTTGTTCTTCGTCGTCGCTGTCCATTGTACCTGCAATCACTTTTAGGCCTTTACCTATAATGTTTAGTAAAGCCCGTTTCCTTCGAAAATGTGGGTTAAGATTTTCTATTTTTGCCTTCAACAGCACAAAGTTCCTGTTTACTGTATCCATTAATCTTTTTGATTCGGTACTTGATGTCTTAAGGATTTCCATGTTGGTCTTGATTATTTCTAAAGTACGTTCGTATTCTGTTGTGTTTATTATGTGTAGTATTTTGATGTAGTGTTCAACGATTTTGGTCTCCTCTGTTTTGATTGGTATATAGCCGTTATTGTATGATAGGTCCTGTACGTCGATGGTTTGGGTCCTGACGGTTGAAACAATTGTTATCATTATTATGATCCATTTAATCATCTAAAACAAAAAAAAATGATTTAATTGTTGCTTTGATTTTGGGATTCTTTTTGTCTTGGTATTTCTTAGTAGGTCTAACGTGAGTTTTGTAATATTTATGTCCGGTTCCTATCGTCTGTATGTGGTCATCGTCTATTTTTTCTGCATTAACTTTCCTGTATTTCCTGTGGTTTTTCCCACCTCTTATCTCCTTAATATAATTTAGTCCTCCTTCTAATTCAAAATCCTTCCGATTTTCGTTTAACTTCTGAGTATATTTTTCTTTTTTTGCGTTCATAAGGTCACGAATTTCTGTATATCTATCCTCGTGTACTTTGCCATTTACAAAATCAATCGGCTTGATGCCGGTCGTGCTATGTATTGTGTTATTATAAAAACCTATTATTCTTGTCATTTTATCTTCCATACTTTCGTCTTTGTTTTCTTTATCATGTCTTAGTAAGCGCATGTGTTCGTTTATTGTGTTGTGTAATCTTTCAATATCGGCATTGGACGTATGATTACTATTTGAGGTATAGTGAATATCTATATTCTCCTTTTTTAAAAATTCTTGCATCGGTATGGCCCTAAATCCTAATTCGTTGTCTACGATAATTTTATCCATTTTCCCGTAGGTATTGATTATCAGCAATAGTTTTGTTTTGAATTCCGTCCAGGTTCTACCGTTTATTTGAAATGCTAAAGCAAATTTTGAGAATTTGTCGATTGCTGTCATAAAGAGTTTCTTATTTAAGGTATAAAATACGTCTATGTGTAATATTTCGAGAGGTTTATGTGGGGTTTCCGTAATTTTATAAGGGATCTTTGGAGGTTTTCTGTCATATTTTTCTAAATTACAAATTTCACAGTTATTTATGAACTGAGTTATCCTTTGTTTCAATTTAGGATTGTAAATTCGCGTAATTAATTCCTTATATACCGCTTGAATTCCTCTATGGTTTTTGTTAATAATTTCGGTTAACCGATTTTCATCTTCTATGTCTTCTGTCATGAGTGTAGATCTAAGTACTTTAAAATTTGTGTTATTTGAAAATAGTTCTTCATAAACATTTTTAAACATTGTATAAAATTCTTCTTCGATAAAGATAGCGTTCAGCTGTGTTGGGTTAAAATGATTCTTTAGTATTGTAATTGCTGTTTCTCTGTCCATTTCCTTCATAGATATTATTTTTCTTTTATTTTTAAAAATATATTTATTTTTTATTTTTAATGATCCAGAGGTTGTTTTCATTATAACTACTTGGTTTTTAAACATATTAATTGGTGAAGTAGTACTTTTTATCGTTGCACTGTCACATTCTAGTGTATTAATGCTGGGTTCGGTTTCAATCCTTGACAAAGCGTCGGCATTACTATTCTTTGTTCCTTTCTTGTACCTAATTTCGTAATCGTATTCAGATAATCTTAATCTCCACCTAACAAGTTTTGAATTGGGTTCCTTTATAGAAAAGAGCCATGTTAATGGCTTGTGATCCGTTTCTATTGTAAATTTGCGACCAAAGAGGTAGGGCCTAAAATATTTTGTAGCCCAGATGATGGCCAACAATTCTTTCTCTATTGTACTATAATTTATTTCGTGTGTATTAAGGGTGCGACTTGCATAGCATATTGGGTGATTATCTTGCGAAAGCACTGCTCCCAAAGCATAATTGCTCGCGTCCGTTGTCAATGTAAATGTTTTAGAAAAGTCTGGATATGCTAATATTGGATCATGTGTTAGTAGGGTCTTGAGGGTGTTAAAACTTTTTTCGTACTCTGGGTCATTTATGTTTAACTTTGAATCTTTCTTTAAGTATTTAGTCATTGGTTTAGCGATAGATGAGTAGTCTTTTATGAATTTCCTGTAGTAACCTGTCAGCCCTAAAAATTGCTTGATTTGTTTTGCCGTTTTGGGTATTGGAAAGTTAACAACGCATTCTATCTTTTTAGGATTGGGCTTGACTCCCTCCGTTGTGATTATGTGCCCAAGGAACTCTGTTTCCTTTTTTAAAAATTCTGATTTATCCAGTTGGACTTTTAGGTTTGCCTCCTGTAATCTTGCGAAAATAAGCCTGAGTGAGTTCATATGTTCCTGTAAGGATGTTGAAAATATGATTATGTCGTCCAGGTATACCAGGCAGATTTTATTGATATAATCTTGGAGTAAATTGTTCATCAATCTCTGAAACGTTGCAGGGGCTGTTTTTAGTCCGAAAGGCATTCGCAGAAATTCATAGTGTCCTCCTTCGACACTAAATGCGGTTTTGTGGATGTCTTCTTCCTCTATCTCGATTTGGTGGAAACCCTTCGCCAGATCGAGTGTAGTGAAATACTGGCTTCTTCCCAGTTTTTCAAGAATCTCGTCTATGTTCGGGATGGGGAACTTGTCATCGATCGTTACTTCGTTCAGCTTACGATAGTCGATTACAAGTCTCCATTTTGGTTTTCCGCTGGCATCGGCCTTCTTTGGCACGATCCAAATTGGGGCTGAATAGGGAGAATTGCTATTCCTGATTATCTTATTCTTCAACATCTCTTGGATTTGATCTGTAACTTCTTTTTTGTGTACGTACGGGTATCTATACGACTTGGAAAATATGGGTATATTGTTTGTAGTTCTAATTCTATGTTTTATTGCGGAAGTAAACGAAAGTCTATCACCTTCTTGGTAAAAAATATTATGATATCTATTTATTATTTGTAATAGTTGTGATTTTTCTTCAGGGTTTAAATGTCCTATTCTAATTTGATCAGTCAATGGTTTAAATTCTTTATTCTCGATTATACTAAAATTTTCGTGATCTACCTTTTGCGTAGTCACGCGATTAGTTTCAGATAGCAAGTTTATTTCTACTTCTCCATTTTCCACATTTAAAATTCCTTCTCTTACAATATTTCCGTCCTTTTCTTCCTTATAATATACTAGGTCAGAGTTATCTGGTGCTATTATCCTTTTTTTATTTAAGATTCCGTTTTCGAAGTGCATAGGGAGTGTCTTGTTACCGATGGTTATTTCCTTCTTTCCATAATCGATACAGGCATTTAGTGGTCTCAATATATCGTTACCTATCAGACCGTCGAAAAAATTATGAAATCTTATTATATAAAATTCTAGTGTTTTATTTGTTCCAATGTCGCTAAATTCTTCGAACATAGGTATTATGGCTTTTTCGTCAACGTAAATTTGATGTTGAAGAGTTTTAATTAAAAGTGGGCTGGTTGAATGAATTCTTTTGGGATCGCAGATCCCCGGATTTAAAATTGAGTTTGTTGCGCCTGTGTCTATTATAAGTTTTATAAACCCTATCCTTGTCTTTATTGTTATAAATGGTAATTTATTCTTGAGGCTGACTCCTGAAAATTTTCAGCTACTTCTATTTTTCCTATGTCCATAGGTTCTGGTTGGTTTCTAGAATTTGGTCTTTGGAATGATGGATTTTGAGGACTGGTGTTTTGTGGGTTTGCTTGTTGGTATGGGCGGTGTTGTTGGAATGGTTGTTGGTATGGTCGGTGTTGTTGGAATGGTTGTTGGTATGGTCGGTGTTGTTGGAATGGTTGTTGGTATTGTCGGTGTTTTTGGAATGGTTGTTGGTATGGTCGGTGTTGTTGGTAATCTCTTCCGTTATTTTGGGGCATTGGTTGGAAATTCTGTCTGTTGAATGGTTGTTGGGGGTTCCCGTATTGTTTTCTATTCCTACTATCTTTTTTATTGTATTGTGCATTGGTTCTATAGTTATTATTCCTATTGCTTGAATGATTTTTAAACTCTGGGCCGTCCCCGTTATTATTCCCTATATGTGCGTATCCGGCTTGGAACAGTATGTCCATAGCTTGTTCCAAGTCTTCTGGGTTCCTACAGAATAGGATGGATTTCATTGGTTCAGGGATCTTGTTTTTAAAGATGTTGAGGGCAGTGCGCTTGTTGTTCATCGCGCTCTGTCTAGTTGCTTCGGTTTCCCCTAAAATAACTACCAATTTGTTATTTAATCTGTGTAACCTGGTTTTCATGTCGTTGTAGAAATCTAGAGTGTTTGTTCTAAAGGTCACGCTTCGTAATTCGCCAAAGAGTTCTTCGCAGGAACGTCTGTCTCCGAAATTATTCTGTAGTATGGTTTTAATCTCTGTCCACGAAGTCGCGTGGCAGTTTATTTCTATTGCCTGTCTTGCCTTTCCTTTGAGTTTTGACTTTATCACGTCCGAAAAAAGTAGTTGGGACAGTGCGTCAAATGTTTGTAGGTGTGGGTGTATTCGGTCAATGAGTGTGGTGAACGTTTGTAGGTCTCTTGAGTCGCCACAGAATTCAGGTAAGTTGTTTAGGTATTTCAAAGGGTTTATAGTTAATCTGTTTGGGTTTTCAGCCTGTACTGGCATTTTTAAGTTAAAAAAATATATATATATATAAATTTGGGAAAGGAAAAAGGAAATTCTCTCTTACACACGAATGCGTTTTTCTCTTTTATTTTTATGTCTTAAATAATTTTTCTTTGCTTTGGTTTTTATCAATGTTATTTTATGTAGGAGTTCTTGCAACTTTTCGATTTCTTGTTCTCCGGGCGTATATAGTAATTTTCTTTCAATTTCTGACTCTATGCTTATCTTTTCAGTTACATACATTTAATAATAATAATAATAATATTAATAAATAAATATAATATGAATTTTAAATAATAATAAAATTAAATAAAATTTAGCTAATCGAATTCTTACTTTTTGATGCTGTTGTTGAAAATTATATTGCTGTCTGCTTGGCTCTGTGTTTCTACTGTTGAGTTTAAAGTTGATTAGGATGTGTTTCCAAGGATGAGAAAATTGTCACTATGTTGAGTTTAAAGTTGATTAGGATGTGGTTCCAAGGGTGAAAAAAAAATTGTCACTATGTTGGAGTTGAATGATGAATTGTCAATATGGATGTGTCTTCGGCTTCTGTATGGATATATTATTGATAAGGGTAAATCTTTTTATCGTTTTTTTTCACCTTTCTTCCGTTGTGTTGTTTTTTTTTTTTTTTGGATTCGTTCTCCAATCTTATGAAGTTTAAGAAGTTTTTTTTTCACAAAATTTTTGTACTTTAATTTTTTTCTTAAAGGATTCGTTCTTCAATCTTATGAAGTTCAAATGTCACATTAACTAAAGTTTTTTTTTTTCCACAAAAATTTGTATGTCCTTTAATATTTTAAAGGATTCGTTCTTCAATCTTATGAAGTTTGAATGTCACATTAACTAAAGTTTTTTTTTTTCACAAAAATTTGTATGTCCTTTAATCTTTTAAAGGATTCGTTCTTCAATCTTATGAAGTTCGAATGTCACATTAACTAAAGTTTTTTTTCACAAAAATTTGTATGTCCTTTAATCTTTTAAAGGATTCGTTCTTCAATCTTATGAAGTTCGAATGTCACATTAACTAAAGTTTTTTTTTCACAAAAATTTGTATGTCCTTTAATCTTTTAAAGGATTCGTTCTTCAATCTTATGAAGTTCGAATGTCACATTAACTAAAGTTTTTTTTTCACAAAAATTTGTATGTCCTTTAATCTTTTAAAGGATTCGTTCTTCAATCTTATGAAGTTCGAATGTCACATTAACTAAAGTTTTTTTTTTCACAAAAAATTTGTATGTCCTTTAATCTTCGTTCTTCTAATTTTTTTTCTTTACCCGTTACGGATATTGAAATATCCAATATCCTTTCTTATGTAACTCGAATTTAAATGATTTTCACACAAGGATACACGGGTATCCTACCGACTGCGCCACTTTTTTCCTCGAAACGAGAAATAACGAAAAAATAAAACAACTGGGTTTAAGGTTCAATCAATAATAATAATTTTTCTTTATTTTCTACTTTCTTAAATACTATTATTTTGTTTATTGTTGCATTTTGGAAATATAAATTTAAAATAAGTGTTTGCATAATAATTCTTAAGAAATTTGTCTGGTGCATTTTGCACTTGATCAAGTTATAACAATTCTTTGGAAAAAATATATAATTAATAAATATGTATTGGAATTAATAAGGTTACTAATGTTGCATTTTCGTTAGCGGAAATGCACCTGAGAATACAGTTATTAAAATTCTTTGGAATTGGACAAATTAATAAATACAAATAATAAAGTTATTAAAATTATTTGGAATTAATGGTACATTTTTGTTAACTGTTGCATTTTCGTTAGCGGAAATGCACCTGAAAATACAATCAATAAAGTTATTAAAATTCTTTGGAATTGGACAAATTAATAAATACAAATAATAAAGTTATTAAAATTATTTGGAATTAATGGTACATTTTTGTTAACTGGTGCATTTTCGTTAGCACTTGGACAAACAATTCTTTGGAAAATACAATTAATAAAGTTATAAATATATATATTAAAATTCTTTGGAATTAGTGCACTTTGCAGTGAATAAAAACAATTGGTAAAATTCTTAATAAGTTAAAACAGCATGTGTATGCCCAAAATAGCGTTAAGGGAATAGTGAGAGACACTATAACATAATGGGATAGTGGGAGACACTATAACATCTAAGCACCTTAAATAGCTCATTAAGATCACCTTATACCTTATAACTTAAATTTACTGAGGACTTTTTTCTAAAGACAACAAAACCAAAACAAATCCAAGAAATACAACAATAACAAACAAGAGTCAAATGCCTGGGTTTTTAAATACTGTCGCTTTTAAGGTAGAAAGTCATATTTATTTTACAACAGTTGCTCAGTAGCCTTGGCTACTATTTTCCGTGTATTTTACGAAAAGCTTAGATTTATTGCACCGTGTAATTTATTAATTGACACCATTCTCACTTTTTTATTTACTCATATTTCATTATTTAACAAATGTTTAAATAAGTAAAATACAGTTAAAAAAAAACACTTTTGCCGCATGGTGATTCAACTTAAGCACAGACAGAGTTGTTTATCGAAAATTACACTGACCTACTGAGCAAATTATCGAAAAACCTAGGTTGGTTTTTTTTAGTAAAGTGATCTGTATTAAAAATATTGCTCACTTTAATGAAATAACAAGCACAACTCTAGTTTGATATCCTCACTAAATTAAAGAAAAACAATACGGCATCAAAACTATATTTATTTTTATATTCTTTTAACTATTTATATATTTTCTTAAATATTACAAAAGTTTCGTTTCTCACAAACTTTTTCCAAAAAAATATATAGTAAACAAATTTTTAAACAAAGTTTTAGCATGATATAATAATACAAGGTAGTTCCCATAGATAACACATAGATGGTCAACTCTCCAAATGTCAAAAACGTGGCTACAAATGTCTTCACACATACGGGTATGGTGTGAATTCAACACACTTAGGGGAGTAAAATTTTTATTCACGTTTAGGCACTATTACGCGTTATTCAATTTCACTTTACAAATATTTAAACAATTTTGAATTTTTGCACAAAAAATTATTTAACAATTCATTGCATTTTATATTTTTTAATACAAAATAAATTTAATTTTGTTGACATTTCTTTGGTGAAATTTATTTCTACACAGTATTGTATTTTTTTGTCTTTTAGGGGATGAAAATTTTCAAATCAATATAATAAATATTTAAAATTAGCATTCAATGTGAAGTTTTTCGCACATAAATATATTATCAAAAAATACAAAATTCATATTTTTATTAAAAAGCAAAAGAATTATTTAATTTTAACATCTAAAATTGAATGTAAAAAAATATTCTGTTTTTACAAAATATTTTATACAACTATGTGCAGTTTAGGTGCTGTGGGGAATTTTTTTTTAAAACCAACACTTATACAATTTTGCCTACCAATACATTCTTAGACTTAGGTTTTTTGACAAGAGACTTAGGTTTTTGACGTTTCAGTTGACTATCTATGTGTTATCTATGGTAGTTCCATTTCAAAAATGTTTGAAGTTTTCCGGAATTATTGAAGTATGTTTTTATGTAAACAACAAAAAAAGCGTTGCCACTAATAGAAATAAGAAATATTTATTTTGGAAATTATTTTAAAAAAATGTGTATTTTAGAAAATAACATAAAATAAAAACGTGCTTTGGTTTAATAGTAAAACTTATGAGGAATAAATCTTGTTATAGATTATGAGATCCTTAAACTTTTATAGGTACACATTTCTACTGAGAAAAAAAAAATTATATTTCAACCTTATTTAAGCTGCATGCTAATTGACCCTATGAGAAATCGCCACAAAATAAAAAATCGCCAAATCAATAATTAACGTAAAAAATAAAAAAATAGAAAAAATGGAAATTTGGCAAAAAAAATTGTAAAAAAGTCAGTAGTGACATTAAGGGCATTGACTTTTTTTATATTTTTTTAATTTTAATAAATCTTTAATGTTAACAATTCTGTAATTTAAGGTAAACAACGTAACTACTTAGCTAGTTTTTAGGATTTCAAACCGTTGTTTTACACTCTTATTGATGCATTTCCTGAGAATCACCCCTATTCCATTTGGCGTCGTCCACACAATGTAGGTTGGTATTCTCTTTGTCGACATAACATTTAACGATGAGTTTTTAATTTTATTTGTTATTTGTAAGAATATGTGACGTTAACATTTTGTTGTGTCGACGACGATTTCATCGCCTTGGTTTATAAAATTCAAAATGGAAAAGATTTAAATACAAGTTCGACCCAATTCGGAAAATTAGTTGAAGAAATAGAAAATTTCGACGTGATAGAAAAAACTTAGAACAGATTCTTATTAAGCACTTTCATTCCACAATATAAAATTTTTATAAAATAATATTTTTCTACAGAACAGTGTTATGGAAAAGCCGTCGAAATCGTCATAAGAGTTTTAGGGAATGCAAAATTATAATCAAATTGATGTTGACGTCAATATATAATGATGTCGGCTCGTCAAAGTGGTGACGAAGTTCATGGTAATAGTTATTAAAACATTTTGAATAATTGTCCATTTGTAAATTTTTCAAAAACGACAAAATATTACCAAATTTCGGAACTCTTAGGTTATTTTTCATTTTTGCTTTTGAGCAATTTTGCATAGAGTTATTTTGCATGCATCCTCCTTATTCACAATAAAATTAACCAAACTTTTTAATTTAAAGTTCCTATAATTGTGCAACTTTTAATTTTTCTTGATACGCCTGGCAGATTGGCTTTCCATCTAAGTTAAAAAAAAATAATTTCTTAAATGAACATACCTTGCCTTGGGTAACTTGTACTTAATAAGAAAACGGGAACTTAGACACATTTGTCATATATAGGGATATTAAAAATCTTATTTGTAAAATCCTGCAAAACTGTATTACTATTAATTTAAACTAAAACAATTTTCGTTTGCTTACTTACATACATAAACTTAAGGATTGTTTCTGTTTCAAATTTTTAAAATTTCGAATAAAGAGAAAAAAACGCAAAATGGGATTTCACAAAGTATGTGATATGGTAGCACAAATTTAAATAATTCCCGCAAATGTCACAACGTTAATATGGCGACAAAAAGAGAGAATGGAATTACCTTCTATTATTATATCATGAGTTTTAGTCTCTCACATTTTTATGCTCTCGTTGCTAGTTTTTCGAGTACGTGAACACTTTTCCAGTAACAACCAGTGTTGGGATTTGTGGTACAATTGTACCAAATTTGGTACAATCGACACATCATTGGTATTTTAATTTATTTTTCATATTTCATATATTTTTTAATCAAAATTTTTTTTATATTTTTTTTACAATAATAAACATTTTTAGTTTCATAGTTCTCCAACCCTTTCTAGAACTAACTAAATTGCAACATTTCTCGATTTATGTTCAGAATTTTATTATTTATTTTGATAACCCTATTATGTATAAGTAAATAATAGGTAAGTTAGTTACAAGGCTTTTTTGCGTTTGAACGTTTTTTCATCGCCTCAATCAGTTTCCGGCAGTATTATATTTTGCATTCTGTTATATATATTTTCCATTCTTTCTAGTGAGAAATCGAAAGGTATTTTTGGTAATTAGATAACTCTTTAATTTTTCTTCCAAATAACTTTACGCATACTCTATCAGATTAAGATCCGATGTCTTTGGTGGAGTTTAAAGCACTGTATGGAAATTGTAGTGTAACCAGCTCCTAACAGTCCTTTGCTTATGAAATAAGTTAGTACTTTGCCAAAAATAATTGTTAGTAAATTAGCAACACAGAAATTCAAGGAATCAAGCAATCTAGGTTAAAATATCCTTGTATGAAAGTTTTGATTTGTCCTCTTGTTGACCTACTGTATGTATATTTTGTGTATGTGGCCTCCGCTAAGCAAACAGATCTCACATGATTTGTCGCAGCTTTCTTTTGCTGTGCGGTAGTTGCTCCAGCTATGTAGGTGATTGGTCTGCTGTAACGGGTCTCAGCATAATGGGAATGAAATGCTAGCTGTAGTTTCAGTTTTGTAGTTGTAGTTTTTTTATTTAATGCGAAATTTTGGTACAATTGATGCTGATTTGGTACAATTTGATCATTAGAGCGTTATACTTTGACGTACTGAACTGAAATCAAAGTAACAACGGAAGAGGTTGATACAATGAGTACTTTGTTGACGGATATTAAATCAGAAAAGAAAACACCAAGGCGAATTTCAGGTGGTGTTGATAGCCCAGCTGAATTTTGTTTGTCTACGTTTTTTGGAGGCAGTTTTTGTCAAAATTTGTTTATTTAGAAACAATATTGAAAGCAAGAAAAAAATTGAAACGAAAAAAAAATTATTTAAAAAAGGCGTTATGTTGTATTTATGTATGTTGATTTTTTATTTTAAATTTTTATTACACACAACACAATAACACATACACAAATTTTCACCACATTTTAACAATTTAAAGGAGGTGCGATGGATCCAGATTCTTTTTGCAGCCAGCAGCTCTAGAAACATTGTAGGTCATTTTAACATCTTTCAGGGATCTTAACAAATAAGATTAATAAGCCCTTAAATTATTATTGTGTAAAAAAATAATTCAATGCAATATTGTTCATAAATGTTGGAAGTTTTTGCTTCGAAAATAAGCGAACACAGCTATTTTTTTACATTTTCCTTTGATATTAAATTAAGGCAAATTAATTTATTTTGACAGAGGCAGTCGACCAAACAAAAACAAAATACATGTTTTTTTTATTGTTGTACTTGTTGTCGTCTCGCTTTCACCTGGTAAATAGATTCGCCTTGGAAAACACTTGAAAATTATTTTACGCCATTTTACTTTAATTTATTTATTTTGTTGTATTTTTGGAAAGGCGAATTCAAAACAGGTAAACTCGAGAGCTCATCTGACTATTTTTTGTCTCCATCTTCTAGTGTCCAAATGTACTAACATTTTTTGTTTTGAAAGCCTAAATTAATTTATACAAAATAAAATGTACGTATTTTATTACAGAGTTGTTTTCTTTTTTCGCCGCGAGTCTTGTTTATTGTGCCTCTTGTTTTGGTTTTCTTTTGCTACCACTCAACACAAAAAATTAATTTTGAGAGAGAAAAACAAAGAGAAACCAATTTATAGCTCTCAACTGCTCTCAACGTACATCAAAAGTTAAAAGTTGCCCAACTTTCGTACTTTGCGTTGACGGAGACTTACTAACTGTGACAACACGTAACGTATGACGGATTCTATGTGCACCGGCCTTTAATAACAACTTTTAGTTAAGGAACCGTCCTATTATTTTGTGTCTAACACTAGCTGGACTTAACAAGTACGTTTTTAGTTTTTTTTAACTTAAGGTTAGGTTAGGTCGCCGGCTCCGTGTAGAGGAGAAACCGACTCCCTTGGGTCCCGTTGTGACGCCCAAAAGAGGGATGAGCAGGAAGATACCTGCTGATTCTCAATTTAGATAGGTGCAAAAACCATCCAGAAATACGGATAAATGAATTTATCCTTTTAATATCGCAACCCGATAGGTCTGCAAGGTCTTGCAGTATCGGGCTGCCAAGCAGCGCCGCCCTTTCCGTGGATAGGGCCGTGCTTCACTGTATCTTCCTCCTCCTCGTCCTGACAACTTCTACAAAAGTCATTGTACGGAAGATTTAATCTCCTATAATGATTTAATCTCACCTATAATGCAGTGCCCTGTCAGCACAGCCACTAGTGTGCCAATCTGTCTTCGAGGGGTTCTCAGTGGGATTGCAGTACGTTTGTAATCATACTAAGGCCATAAAAGCATCGAGATCATGCAGGTGGGATCTTTCGACCATCAGTTCCTGCTGGAAATTGTCTTTACAGCAACTTAGCGGAACGCCAACTAGTTGATCTATCTCCTGATCCCTAAGGTAGGTTCCAGATCTAGCCAGTTCGTCCGCAGTTTCATTTCCGGGCACTCCCACGTGCCTCGGCATCCAAAAGAATTCCAGGTTGGAAAGTCTCGCTATCTCATCTAGAGATGTCCGGCATTCACGAACCAAAACTGGACGTTGTATAAACGCCCGATAGTATATCGCTTTGCTATCGGTACAGAACTGGATATCTTTACCATATATCCTCTGATACCAAGGGTCTCATATCCACTTGTAGTCCAGTTTCCAAATGGTTTCTTAATGAAACTCGGCACAACTTGCGAAACTGATAAGATTTTACGAAGCCGGCTCGTCTCAGAAGACTATTCTACGCCGCTACAGAAGGATCTCCATGACGCCGTTTTTGCATTTCTTATCAGGTTTTAAATCTGTTAACTGAGGCCTTGTATGTTGACCAGTTACCCAGTCTTTTTGCATCATTGAAAAGTTTGCGGGAGGTTTTTCGAGCTTCCGCTATGTCAGAGTTCCGCCAGAGTGGCTTGCTCCTAACACGGCAGATGTTTTATCTGCATGATTCCGACGTCGCTAGTTCGAATGCATTTGTTAGGGCACCCACTGCGACATCGACACCCTGCCTATCGTTAATAATCGGAGGGCTCGAAAGAAAGTCTGAGAGAATAGATCGCATTTGCTCCCAGTTTGTTTTCCTTCTGTTACGCCGAGGTGTAACCCCTTTTCCCTGAATGCCTATCTTGAATTCAATATACCTATGATCAGAAAAGGAGCAGTCATCTGAGACCCTCCATGAGCTAATCAAATCTGAGTGACTAGTACTTACTAGCGTTATATCAAGTACCTCCCTTCTATTTATCACAACAAAAGTAGTTTCTAAACTAACGTTAACTACGTCTCATTTACTACAAAGGATAAAATCAAGTAAAAACTCATCCCTTGTATTACAGTCGGAGCTTTCCCATACAACATGATGTGCGTTAGCGTCCGCTCCAATGTTAACCGGAAAGCCCAATCTGCTTGCCATTACCACAATCTTGCGAACTCTAGTTGGTGGTGTTTCGCTGTCGTACGCCATGTAGCTGGAGACGATTATTATAGTTTTAGTTTCCGTCTCCCAGGCGGCTGCTACCGTATCGTCATGAAATCAGACAGAATGAATATATTCAAGTCGCTTTTAGCCACTATTCACGCTCTGCTTTGATGTAGCCAGGGTTCTTGGGCTAAAACAAGCTTCTACCCTCTCTCTGCCAGGCGGTGGAGCAGTGCAGCCGAAGCTGCTTTAGAGTGATGAAGATTGAGTTGCGCAAAACCATAGTAGATCTCCCACGTCTCTCTCGAAGCGGCGCCTGGGACTCCCGATTTAGAAAGACGGTGATCCGTCTGGATAAATCTTCAGGTTCGGAAATCGTGGCTACCTTACAATCAATGATTGGTAGCTCAGGATTTCCTATCTGAATGAGATTTATAATCTCATGAGCTATGAATGGCTCGTCGGGATTCGTGCCGTAGCTCTAGGTCGGCGGAGAATCTCATCAAGAGAGACCACGTCGAGCCTAGCGCCTTCCAAAAGAGCGACAGCCTGCTTCAAAAGCATGGCTGATGGCTCGTTCGAACAGGCCATCAGTTTAACACGCCCTCGGAACCATGCTGTGTCATCGCATTGAGGTCCCTAGATTTTCCTTGAGAACTTTCCAGAACACTCTCATCAATTTCTTGCGTACCACTTTGCATGGGAGATGGAGCTATCAGCGTCGATACGGTCGATGACAGCACGTACGTTGCCTCGCTGAATCTTCTGTCCATCGACTTGTATTTCGGACGTTTAGTATCGGGCTGTTGACTTTTCGCATGCGCCTCCTCCTCCGACCTCGGTCGGTGCAGCCAATACAGATCTAGCCCATTGTAGCGAGGTTGATTTCTCCTTTGTTAGGGACTCAACTGGCTTTTTACTTAGTTGGCCAACACATTTTTCGGCTGCTCGCCGTTTCAAAAAGGCCTTTCTGGCGGGTGGGACGTGCCGCACTGTTTAGTTAAGGGAAATGCAACATTCGTTTTTTTATTTTTAATTTTTTTTTCCAAAATAACACGGCAAAGTCATCTAAATGAAACTCTGCAGAAACTGCCTCAGATTTTCATGAATTTCAATGGTTCAGTTACATAATTTCTTTTTGCAATATATATTTACTGTAAGTTTATTTTGAAAATTTAGTACTTCCACATAAATTAAATAAAAAAATATATTGGAAAACGATAATAGTTTACAAGATATTCAGGTTTTAATGATGGCACTTAAAAATGCAGTGTTTTATGTTTTTCTTGGAGAAAAAAAAGGTTAGCTTTATCTAGCTTTGTGCCCTGGTTGCAATCAAATCGATTTAATAAATAAAATTCCCATAATATTTCATACTGTTGAACAAAGTTATAAATTAAAAAAAAAAAAGTCACATGATATTTCACTATTTCAAAAAAACTTCATACATAAAAAGTAGTGCATACTTTTAAGCTTAATTATTTTCATGTTATGAATAATAGCAACAATTTGTTAAATATTATTTAACAGATATTTAAAAGAAGTGATTCAGTTCAACACCTTCTCTGCGACTGCCCGGCTCTTCAAGAACGTAGGCTCAAATTTTTGGGCCAAAGATTCTTTCAGGACCTGGACTGTCTCAGAGATGTGACACTGAGTAGCTTATTAGGCTTTGTGAAACGCTCCGGTTGGTTTACAAGAACCAACGGTATTGGAGTTCTCTAGGGAATGGTGGGGGTAGATGATCGTTGGGGCATCACAATAGGCCTTATTGGCCTCCGAGTGAACTCGCGTTTTTGCGGGCGGCCCGTTTAACCTAACCTAAAAGAAGTGATGAATAAGAAAAACAAAATATACAAATCGGACTGGAATATTTGGCGAATCTTAAATGCCCTTCACCATAAATTATTAACAATTTCTTAACGATTATTTGCCAGGTATTTAAAAGAAATGACCAAGAAGAGAAATGGAAAGAAAATTATAAGTCGAAGTGGAGCATTCGCTTATGCCGAACCCTACGTACCCTTCACATATCAGTAACTATTTCATCACTACCAATGTCCTTTTTTTTATATAAAGTTTTCTATGAAAAATTTTTACAAACGGAATGGCAACCTTATAATACCCTTATCACCCACGATGAATGGCATAATAAACATAAAAATAAGAAGTTTTAAATATTTTTAAGTGTAAAGGTGTGAAAGATGTTAAATCGGGACTATATATTAAAAAAAAATAAAAATAAAATGTATACTTTTGATGTTACTTATTTCGATCTAGCTAAGGAGCTTATTCTTTGCTTTAATTATATTGATCTGCTAAGTGAATGAGGAAATCGTGATTACATCTTTCAACAAATTACTCGTGGCTAAGAAGTGCGTATCAATCGCAGCGTATTAGTTATTAGAAGGACTAGAAATATATTAAGAGTGAGCTTTTCTGTTAATCTTTAATTCGGGACAGTTTTACTATAGGTGGTTTTACATGCCGGCTACGGTTCACAAAGTACTTATTTCAGAAAAACTGAAGAAGCTCGAAATAAAGACTATAGAAAGTATAGGCTAACGTTCGCCAGAAAGTGCAGCAGGATGGCAACAAACACAGATATTATATGTTATATGTTACCAGCATAAGACGTCAACCCCATAAACATATTTTGGAAGTTGTTGATGTCATTAAGGAAATGATAGAAGATGAATAAAAGTCTATATTTTTGGTATTCAATTTGATAGTTATTCATTTTGATGTTCTGGAGAACATTAGGGGGCGACGGGCGTGGCAGATTTTCTTGAAACTTTGTATATATTTCAGCTTTATAACACTGTGTTAAGTTTCGTGGCTTTTGGTGAAGAAATACAAATTTTGGGAAAAAAATATATTTTCCAATTACATGTGCGGTAGGCATTGGGCGTTGCAGATTTACATGAAACTTTCTAGATAATTTTGCCAAGTTTCGCTATGATCGGTTAAGAAACAAAACTTTGGGTCGTAAAAATATTTTCGGGTTATATGGGCGGGGGCGATGGGCGTGGTCAATTTTGATAAAACTTTAAAATTTTCTTAACTATGTTGATAGAAGCATATGTACCAAATTTTAATGTTCCATAAGCTCTCCTTATATTTTTTGCCAAGAAATGTATAAAAATCCCACTGTGTGGCGTGTGGGTCTTGTTGTGTTGCCTTGTGTGGCAGGGAGTACAGCTTGGGAACCCGAAGACTGGTTAGCAGTTCCTCCACTGACGGGGAGAGGTAAGACAGTGGAACCCGAAATCTTGTTCGCAGCTTTTGAGGTGCTTGGAGTAGTGTCCAAAGGAACTTCGCTGCCTTTTTTGGTACCTTTTTTTGGTGCAACGTTTGGGCATTTGGATGGTTCTGGTTGCCCAGAGCCTCCTCCTACGTTCTGTGCGACACCAGTCGTTAGCAGATTAGCCTAGCCTGGCATTCCAACCAGACTAAGCTGGATCTCAGATGGGTTCGATTCACCGCGACCTAAAATCGACGAAACGGGAATAGGATCTCCGGAGATTATGAGGCCCCCGACCGGATACATGGGTCACTTTTCTTTTTTATCTTTCATTTGGGGGGGGGGGGGGGGGTTGTTTGCATTTTATACATACTGCCATATAATTTAGTTGACTGGGTCTCAGACAGCCCACCAAGCCACCCAATATGGAAAACAGACGCTGGTGGAATTTGGACAGTGGGACACTAAAGAACGGACATACTGTAGTTCATCATTACCAACAAGAACAACAAGAACATTTTTGGCTGATTTTAAATAAAAGAATATCATGTTACCATTCAATAATAAACGGTCAACACACTTAATGACTATTGCAGCGTATTAAACTGAAAACACTCAGTCAAACTGCTACTGTATCAATCGTTCTACAGTCAACCCTTTTGGTGTTGTACAACTGATCGTGCGCGTCATGAGCTCGTCTGGCATGGGTGGCCATACCAGCATGGTAGTTTACACTTAAATCTCTGCATCGCGACAAGATGACTACCCATCGCAGAGGCTTAGACTTAAGATATGAGTAGTTATTGTTAGGTCAAATACGAGGTATGATCAAAAAATAACCGTTATTTTCAATTTTCGTGAGGTCTCGTATGTTCGTTTTTCGCATTTTTTTTTTTAATGTTGGTACACATGTCTGTTATTTATGTTGACAATATCATCCATTTTGGATTGTCAGTTTGTTTTTGACAGATAAAAAGGTTAGTCGTGTTTTGGTGTGCTCTTCGATTTTTTACTATTTCAAAAAATGGATCAAAAAAACTGAATTAAGTTTTGTGTAAAAAATTAAATGTGCAAAATTAAGGGCATTTGAAATGTTGACTGTGGCGTTTGGCGAGTCTACTATGAGCAGAACCCAAGTTCAATTATGGTGTAAACGGTTTAAGGAAGGCCGAGAAGATTTCAATGACGATGCTCGTCTTGGTCGACCGAGCGCGTCAACAGCTGATGAAACCATTAAAGCAATGAAGAAAATGATTTTGGATAATCGTCGAATCACTATTAAAGAGGTTGCTGATGATGTTGGAATATTGTTCGGCTCATGCCAAGCAATTTTTACGGATGTAGGATGTAGTAGAACCTTAACGACAAAAATAGTTAAATCAACTTAATTTTTATTCAAATCTATATACGATTTATTCATATAAACTAATTTTATTCATATAAACAGATTTTTTTTGTCAAAAACATATTTCAATAAAGCTTGAAAAAACTTATAAAAAATCAAATAAAATTCTGTTAAGTTAACAAAAAAATTTGTTAAAACAGTAGTAAAACATTCGAAGAAAAACAACCAATAAAGAAGTTAATATGACTAATTTGGCCGTTGATTTGACAAATTTTTCGTTTATATTACTAAGGCCCATTATTATAACTTGCCTTTAGCTAACGTTAGGATTTTGATACAGCGATAAATAGTTTTTCGTTATTAAAAGTAAGCTAAAACCCACTTTTAACTATCACGTACTATAAGGACAAGTTATAGCAATGACCATTAACCTCATTATTATAGCGAAAAACTACTTATCGCTCCAACAAAATCCTAACTTTAGCTAAAGGCAAGTTATAATAATGAGCCTAAGTTTTTTTAATTTTATTTTTAATGTAAATTGAATATAGGAGCCGTCTACTTTGAAAGTGGTGTAAGTCTATTTTGATAAAAAATTAATTAATTATAAAAGTGAATATAATTTACTAAGAACTTTTCATTTATAAACTTTCTTCAAAAAAATCTGTTAAAATTTTCATTGTTTTTATCTTTATAAATTTTCGCAGTTACTGAAGCTACAAATATAATTACTTTGAAAATGGTGTCCACTATCCTCAAAGACATACTACTATTTAGATCAAAATTGTACTACATAATTTCTTTAGTGCTTTTTTAAAAGTGTGGCAACATTGTAAATGACATAAAAAATTTTATAGTTTTCCGGAATTTCGCCTTTTCCTCGTGTATTATACAATATAATAAATACAAAACCCTTAGAAGATGCAATTCTAAGAAGGGGAAAAAATATCAATGGTGAAGAAGTAATTTGATTGATATGTTTGATAGGGGTTATGAAAAGCAAACCATATACAATATTCTCATTTAGTGAGAATGATAGCCCTCACGGGGAAAACCACATAACATCATCCTTCTAGGTTTATCACATTAGAAAACTTTACAGATATGATTGATTTATTACCACATATCCCTCCAACACATCATGACTATATTCATGACTTGATCATAATGAAAAAAGTTAAAATATATTAATAATACGAGTATAAATAATGTTGGTTGAATGGTAAATGTTATTTCGTTATTTTTTATTTATTTTTATTGTTAAAGTATGTATTTAATATATTTATATATTTTTTAAATTATTCAAATACAAAATCTGAAATATTCCCATATTAAATAAAATACACTTACACCACTTTCAAAGAAAACGGCTCATATATGAATGAAAAAAGAGCTGTAAAATAGAAGAACTTTCATACAAAAAAATATTATATTTGGAATCGGTTATATATATTATTTGTTTTTATTCACGCATGATTCCTTTTGAATATTTATTTAAATAAATATTTTATGAGTATAAAATATTTATTTTCAAAAAATATAATAATCGAAATTGATTACTATGGGGAAAGCATATCCAGATAGCTATTTCGCTAGTGCTCAACTAGCTCATCAGTGGATTTTTCCCAATTTTTCTGAATAAAAACTCAGATTCTTATGCTTAAAACTTAATAGTAATCAATTTCGATTATTATATTTTTTGAAAATAAATATTTTATACTCATAAAATATTTATTTAAATAAATTTTCAAAAGGAATCATGTGTGAATAAAAACAAATAATAGAAGAACTTTCGTTAAATTTAACTTCAGGAAAATTATTTGAATTGACATATAAAATACAAAATTTTTCAATTTATGTTTTTTTTATTTTAAATACATTTTTTATTTTATATCAAATGCTCGCAACATAAACTCTTTTAGTTTTATAAGTTTATTTTTCTTAAAAGAGGAAAAAAAGCGAAAAAGCAATAATGATATGCAGTTTCGTTTTCATGTTATCATTAGATACAAATATGCAACATAATCGCATATTTTAATCTAATGATAAAATGATATTATAAAGAATAAAATTTTATAAAAAATTAACCAAAAATTTTAGTTAATTTAACTTATTTTTCATCATATTTACACCGTGTTAAATAACAAAAAGAAAGAGTCATATTGAAGAAATTTCTTCAATATAAGGAATTTAAAAAAATATTTTTTTTTACGAAAATAATAAGTAGATTTGACTAAAAAGTTTGTTAGCTGTATAACAACCTACTTTTCTTCAATTCTACACCCCATTTTACAGTACTTCGTTAAATTTTTGGTTCAGTGCATGAAAAGTGCGGCAGCGAAGATTGTTCCAAAATTGCTAAATTTTGAGCAAAAACAATGTTGCATGGACATCGCTCAGGAGATGTTGAACATCGTCAACGACGATCCAGATTTGCTTAAAAAGGTCATAACTGTCCATTATGTCCTTGCACATTTAATTTCATTTTTTACACAAAAGTTAATACAGTTTCTTTGATCCATTTTTTTAAATAGTAAAAAATCGAAGAGCACACCAAAACACGACTAACCTTTTTATCTGTCAAAAACAAACTGACAATCCAAAAAGGGCTGATATTGCCGACATAAATAACAGACATGTGCACCAACATTAAAAAAAGCGAAAATCGAACATACGTACCTCACGAAAATTGAAAATAACGATTATTTTTTGATCATACCATGTATATTGAAGATGCAATAAATAAAATATGAACAAAAAAGAAAAAAACTATGCCCTCTTATGTTGTTCTTCCTAACGAGTATTAATGTTTTCTGTCATTTTATTAACTTCTATTATTTTATGGAGTTTTTAGATCCGAAAATTCACAATTTTTTTAAATGTTTGTTGCGTCTAAAAATATTTCCTTCTTTTTGTTACGGGACAAACTTGATTCTAATAATTTTGCGTACTGATTTTTTATAGATCTTTTAATTCACAGTGTTAATTTTACCATTCATTCTCTTTTTATTTATTCTAATAGAAAATTTGTTAGCTCTTAGTAAATGTCTAAAGTTAAATTTACAAGTAACTAATAAATGGAAAGCATTCTATCAAATTTTATCACTTAACCAAACGAATTTATGCGCCATTGTAACGTGTAAAATAGCTACTAAATTCGTTTTTTATGTTCACACTGTATGAGGCGCTTTGGCGTAGAAAACATTACCTCTTACGCCAATGATGAGGCGTCTTTACAATGAAAACCTTGTTAGTCGCATAATACTAGAACTTTGTTTTTCAGGCATGTACCTCTAATGATAACTATAATTTGTATTTAAAAAACGTATAAATAACAAATAACATATAAACTAATTTTATTTTGTTTTAGTTGTGCATTATAGTAACGAATTTGTAAATTATGTTCTCTCGATTAAATATCCCGAAATATTAATTTCAAAAACAAAAAAGATTCGATCTCTCATTGACACACCATGGAATGCTGGTATTTTCAACTTTCTAGTACAAGTGAAAGGGCCTTGCGATTTCGATAAAATCAAGCGATATTATGACGAACATTTAACGAGTGCTCGAGAAAAAACGGGGCAAATAAAGTTTCCAAAGTTGCGGCAACAACTGGTCAATTGTTGGGGACATTATGGCTGGGTAAAGGATACGAGGTAAGAAAATGTAAAAAAAAAATATTATGGACATTTATTTTGAAAGAAGTCATTGTTGTAGTTCCTTTAATTTAAACAATCACATTTTACAAAATACCTCACCACACCGAGGATACGCCGTAAATGATGCCAACATTCAGGATTTTGTTAGTGATTTGATCAAAAAATACATACCGTCCGATTTGCCACAATGGCAAGTTATAGTGATTCCAGTAGCTAAAAAGGGGACTCTTAGTCAGGAAGAAATTGCTGCGGAATCGAACCAAGTAAGATTTTTTGTTTACGTTCTTTTCCATACATTTTTTTATTGTACGTACCATAATTGCAGGAGGAACATTTCTATATACTCCTGAAAATTCACCATTTAATCATTGCCGAAGAGGACGATATCCACATTAGCGAAATGTTAATGTTAAAAGATGACAGTGATAAACCAGTTGTGGAAATTGGCGGGATTACTAAGCGAAATTCGAAATTAAATAACATTTCTTCATTCATACGTAAGCCGGAACACATAGAAAATCTCTTGAAACACATTGGCCATCTCATTGTCAACCAGTGGAATAAATTTATTTACGAGTTTGAATCTTTGGAAACACCCGATGGTACAATAGGTTTGAAAATCACAAATATGTCACAGTTACTTTCAGTTTTGCTTATTATTGTTGTTAAAGTTGTCGTCAATTATTGCAAGGTTATGACACTGAAACAGAAAAAAAGATTGATAAGCAAAACTCAAGAAGAAGAAGAAGGAAGATATAAAACCATAAAAAGATTATTCGCAAAGGAGGTCGAAAAACGGCAATTGTCATGGAAAGTCGCTAAAGATGCAGTTTGCTATTCGCTGCAGTTATCGAACTTAACGAAAACATGGGCAAAAATCCTATGGCAAGCAAATGTCAATAGTGTAATGGGCATACCCTATAACATCTACCTTGAACTTTTAGCTTTAAAGGATTTATTATTTAAAGGCGAAACTGCCCTTACTTCTACCTATTGCTGCCGTTTGTCTGTCTACGTGCCCCTCTTAATTTACGCTCAAATGGAAGTCATCAAAATCTGCTACGAAATTTACAAAGCTCCAGTCAATATATTTGAAGAATTATTTCAATATCCTTCAAAAGAGGAGAATAAATTACATAAAATGTCCTATTCGGGAAGAAAAATCGTTTCGTTTTCCAAGTCTATTGATGGCAAGAACATACGTAAGCGTTTGACATTTAACGACAAAATTTGTGAATCGGATTATACGCTTTCCTGTTTATCTGCTGCGATCTACGATTACTTTAACCACTATGCTAAAGAAGTGCCAGTACCAAAACTTCTTAATACTACTTGTCGTACAATGGAAAAGGGTTATTTAACTGATAATTTGGGTGATAAAACAGATTTTATTGGAGGTGTTGTCTTCTTACAGCTGCCTTTAAAAGTACCAGATCGCGAACACGTTAAACAAATACATTCGATTATTGAACAGATACGACGCAAACAAATCATGATCTATCTAGCATCCATTGGCCAAATTAAATTTGACATGTTAACGTCAATTTTTCCAAGTGTATTGACAAAAATTTGCATTAATTATTTTTCATCGAACTTTCCAGTTACTATAACAGAAATACATGGTGAAAATTCTGAATTTCAAACTCTGTGGGGTCAAACAGTTGAAGATGTATTACTCTTCCGACCACCACAATCAAAAACTTGTAAGTATTAAAATTAATTCCTTTAACATTTTATTTTTTTTTAGTATATTTGAGGAAACTACAAGACAATTCAATTTGGGTTCTGCTTTAAAGACCTAAAAAACAGATTTATTATAAAAATGTATAGAGTATAATATCGGCCAAATGGCTGTCTGATTTATGTACTTATGTGGTGTGACATGTTGTAGTAATACTTTTCAAAGTCGCTTATTATCTCCTGTATTAATAAAATGCCCCAAAAGAAAAAAAAAACTAAGAGGGTGCAAATCACACAATCTCAGTCGGCCTCTGATATCACGTGATCGTAAAATAATGTTACCTAGAAATTTGATTCTTATTAGTACAAATGTTTCTGCTAATGCGTGGCAAATGTTGACCGCAAAGGCCTCCGTTGTCCACATTTTTCAATTAGCCCCGTAAAAAGTTATTTATCATGTTCCGATAGCGCACACCATTGCGGTATCGGAACATGTAATTGTACACCAAACAATTACTCTTTTAGGATTCCTTTCCTTTTCGTAAAACTGATTTTTCAATATGTCGACATGCTTGAACAGCGAGCATCCTTACCAAGTTTGTACGTACATCTGTTCCATATTCTAAATTGTATGTGCACCAAAATACTCATGCTTATTCTCAAAATACCAGGGCGGTTATATAATTCTGTGTTTTTTGGAATACAATTGTTCAATTCACAAGCCCCTGTTATCATGCTATAGGGCCAGGCATATTTAACCAAGGGACTGCACAAGGCGGAGCTAATATTAAAGAGAAATTTTTTCAATTTTTTTTATATGGAGATTGACATTAATCAGGTATTTTAAAAGAGAATAAAGTAGATATTACTGTCAAAATCCATATAAAAAAATTCCAAAAATTTTTTGCTGAAATTTCCTCTCCCTTACGCAATCACCTTGTTAAATATGTATGCCTTGGTATAGGGTTTATCGTCAACTTATTTTACAATAGTTTATGTTTGTTGTTGGTAATTTGCTTTGAAAAATTTGTTACAAGGTATATTTATCTTACTAGGTAGTGTCGTCCGCCCAGCTGATTTAGTAGTTCGACACATGATATAATAATAGAAGGTAATTCCATTCTCTTTTTTTGTCGCCATATTAACGTTCTGACGTTTGCGGGAATTATTTAAATTTGTGCTACCATATCACATACTTTATGAAATCCCATTTTACGTTTTTTTTCTTTATTTTAAATTTTAAAAATTAAAAAAAGAAACAAGCCTTAAGTTTATGTGTCTAAATAAACAAACGGAAATTGTTATTAATAAAATTGTTGGGAATTTAAATATTATTTATTTAATATTACTGAATTCTATTTTATTAATAATAATAATGTTATAATAATTTTTATTTTCTCAATATTTCGCTACACCATTGGGTAGCATCTTCAGGAAATAAAAATAATAATAGTTTTTTAAAAAATTTTAAATGATTGAATAAAATTCAAATGAATGAAAAAATTTTTGTCAATCAATTTAAAAAATTCTAACATTTCAATACATTCATTATTTGAATAAAAATTATTATAACATTTTTATAAAAAGACCTAGTGCTTATTAATAAAATAGAATTCAAAAATATAAAAAGGTCAAAAACTACAATAATTATTTATTTAATATTACGCTAATTATTGTTTTAGTTGAAAAAGAAAAAGTTGTTCGTTCTTTTCCATACGGTAATAATACACTTTTGCAGGAATTCACAAATAAGATTTTTTAATTTCCCTATATCTGACAAGTGTCTAAGTTCCCGTTTTCTTTTTAACTACAACTTACAAAAAAGGGGTGCCTTTTATGTTTAGTTAAGAAATTACTTTTTTAACTTAGATGGAAAGCTCATCTTTCAGGAGTATCAAGAAAAATTGAAATTAGCACAATTATAGAAATTTAAAATTAAGAAATTTGGTTAACTTTATTGCGAATAAGGGGGCCAAATAACTCTATGCAAAACTGCTCAAAAGCAAAAATGAAAAATAACCCAAGAAATGCGCACACAGAATTTGGTAATATTATATATTAAAAGTAACCCAAAATATTGAGTGCTTTTTGTCGTTTTTGAAAAAATTTCTTATGAACAATTAACAAAAATGTTTTAATTAACTATCACCATATTTAAGCGATTTTATATTCACCCTTATTCTATTTGGCGACGACGTCATCATTACCACATTTAAGCCGACATATTTTTATATTGACGTCAATTATAATATAATTTTGTATTCCCTAATGCTCTTATGACGATGTGGACGGCTTATCTAGAGAAATATTCTTTTAAAAAAATTTTATATTGTGGAATGATTTAAAGTGCTTAGTAAGAATCTGTTTAAAGTTTTTCTATCACGTCGAAATTTTCCACTTCTTCAACTAATTTTCTGAATTAGTTTAAACTTGTTATATAAATCTTCTTCATTTTGAATTTTGTTGGCACTTCATTCGTTTATAAAATCCAAGACGATGAAATCGTCGCCGATACAACAAAATTTCAACGGTACTTATTCTTACAAAACGCCAAATACCAATACCAACTTAATTAAGTGAAACGTCGTCGTATTGTGGATCGACGACGCCAAATGGAATAGAGGTGATTATAAAGAAATTCATCAATAAAAGTGTAAAAACAACGATTTAAGTCCTAAAAACTAGTTAAGTAGTAACGTTGTTTACCTTTTACTACAGAATTGTTAACATTAAAGATTTATTGGAATTAATAATATAAAAAAATAACAATGCCCTTACTGTCACAATTGATATTTTTATATTTTTGCCCAAATTTCCATGTTTCCAATTTTTTTATTTTTTACGGTAATTATTAATTTGCCGATTTTTAGGGTTCCGTACACAAAGTGTAAAAACGTTACCCTATTGTTTTCGCTACAATGTCTGTCCGTCTGTCAGCGCCTTTTATCTCTGGAACCGTAATAGGTAGACTCTTGAAATTTTCACAGATGATGTATAGTTGTTGCCGCTATAGCAACAAATACTAAAACTTATAGGGTGTTCCAATAGAGAGGTGTTATTCACGAATATGTGTTTATTTCTTGAACTGTAGGAGGCATACACTAAAAATTTAAAAACTGTAATAAAAACGTAGTTCGCGTTATATACAAGTCTAAAAAATAAACCTAAAAATTAAAGGGTGTTCCGATAGTGGTGTTATTTTGATTTATAACGCCTAAGTTTTGAATCATAATAGATAGAATCTTGAAATTTTTACAGAAGGTGTATAATTTTGGTCGCTATAGCAACAAATAATAAAATTTATAGGGTGTTCCGATAGAGAGGTGTTATTCACAAATATGTGTTTATTTATTGAGCTGTAGGAGGCATACACTAAAAATATGTAAGCAGTAATTAAAACTTAGTTCGCTATATAAACAAGTATAAAAAACTAAACCTAAAAATTAAAGGGTGTTCCGATAGTAGTGTGATTTGCATGTATAAGGCCTAAGTTTTGAACCGTAATAAGTAGGCGCTAGAAATTATCACAGAAAGTATATAACTGTGACCGCTATACTAGCAAATACTAAAACTTGTAGGGTGTTTCGATAGAGAGGTGTTATTCACGAATATGTGCTTATTTCTTAAACTGTAGGAGGAATTCACTAAAAATATGCAAGCACTAAATTAAAATTAGTTCGCTATATAAATAAGTCTGAAAAAAATAAACCTAAAAATTAAAGGGTGTTCCGATAGTGGAGTGATTTGCATGTATAAGGCCTAAGTTTTGAACCATAATAGGTAGACTCTTGAAAATTTTACCAAAGGTGTATAACTATGGCAGCTATAGCAAAAAATATTAAAACTTATAGGGTGTTCCGATAGAGAGGTGTTATTTACGAATATGTATTTATTTCTTACAAACAGTAATTAAAACTTAGTTCGCTTTATAAATAAGTCTAAAAAAATAAACCTAAAAATTAAAGGGTGTTCCTTTAGTGGTGTGCTTTGTATGTGTAAGGCCTAAGTTTTGAACCATAATAGGTAGACTCTTGAAGATTTTACCAAAAGTGTATTACTGCGGCCACAATAGCAAAAAAATACTAAAACGTAGAGTGTTCCAAAAGTGACGTGTTATTTACGTTTATGTCTTTTTTTTAGCTGTAAGAGGAAACCACTTACAATTTGCAGACTGTAATTAAAACTATGTTTGTTTTATAAACAAGTATACAAAATTGAACTTAAATATTAAAGGGTGTTTCAATAGTGACGTGATTTGCATGTATATATCCTAAGTTTTGAATGAATAGGTGGAATCTTGAAATTTTTACAGGAGGTGTATAACTATGTCCACTATAACAAATAATAAAAATTAAAGGGTTTTCCGCCAGTGACGTGATTTGCATGTATAAAGCCTTATTTCTTGAACCGCAACAGGTAGACTCTTGAAATTTTGTACAAAAGATGTGTTCCTGCGGCCGATATGACAATTACTAAAAATTAGACAGTGACATGTTTTTCACTTATAGTGACTTATATTAAGTAGACTCTTAATATATTTGTAGAAAGGAAGTTGCCATGGCCACTATAATGAATAATAAAATTAAAGGGTGTTCCGACAGTGACAAGATTTTTTAAACCGTAATAGATACCCTCTTGAAATGTTTTCAGTAGATGTGTTACTTCGGCCGCTATAACAAATACTTAAAATTGAAGTGTGTCCATTAGTAACGTGTTTTTCACGAATATTACCTTGTTTTTTTAACCGCAATAGGTAAGCTCCTGATATTTTAATATAAAGTGTATTACCATGGCCGCTATAAAATCAATTACATATTAAAATTTAAAGGGTGTTCTAATTATGATGCAATTTTCGCGAATATTACTTTAATTTTAAAATTTAAGGGTGTCCCGTAAGACATAAAGAAATAAACAACTGGAATTTTTAAATTATACTGAACATAGTACGGAACCCTACGTGTGTGAGTGTAACTCGCACTTGACTAATTTATTTATTTTTATCGATTTTCCATAAGGTCAATTAGCATGCAGCTTAAACCAGTTTGTAATATAATTGTTTTATTTCTCAATACAGAAGAGTATACATACATATATAAAAGTTTAACGAAATCATAATCTATAACAAGATTTATTCCTCATAAGTTTCATTATTAAACCAAAGTACGTTTTTATTTTATGTTATTTATATAAATTACACATTTGTTTAAAATAATTTCCAAAATAATTATGACTCGTTTCTATTAGTGGCAACGCTTTTTTTGCTGTTTACACAAAAACATACTTCAATAATTCCGGCAAACTTCAAACATTTTTGAAATGGAACTACCTTGTATTATTATATCATGGTTCGACATGTCAAAAGTTGTATGTGTTCAGAAATTTTATAGTGCAGAAGTGAAAAGGCAATAAAACACATACAGGCCTTCTCAATTTTCTCTTATGTTTTTTGACATTTCGGACTACAAAGCAACAACAAAATGCCATGTTGTTCTTGTATTGTTGTATTTGTTGTAGGGACGCCACTACCTAGTAAAATAAATATACCTTGATTTGTTATAAAAATACAATTTCATTTCATATGTTTTGAAAATATTGTATCGAGACCATACCTGGGACTATGTTTTTTATTTGAATAAATTATGAAAATATTTGTAATATGTAATCATGGGTGTCTTTATTTTATTTTATATTTAATGTTATATATTTATAGTGCTTTTACCCCGCAAATTTATTCAATCTATATTAAAATTACAAATTAGGTAAAAATTATTTTTTTATATATTTGTAATTACTACTTCCCACGCATGATTCAATTTCATTTTATTATTCTGAACAACGTTGCCATTGCTAAAGTTTTATTTTTACCATTTTTTTAATCTACTAAAATCCTATACAACAAATTCGTAATGCAATTAGTAAAAGTATGATTTTATTATAAAAAATGGGAAGCAAAATTGTAAGGTTACAAAATATTTAAACTAGGAACAATACAGTCAAACTTTCTGTAATTATTTGTAAAAATCGAATTTAGGGTAATTTTGGTTAGTTAATACAATACAAGGTTTAATATTTTTAATTACATTCAAAAATTTCTTCGAATTAAAATTTTTATCAATGCATATTTTGGATTTTAAGCCAAAAGACATCTTTGTGACAATTTTCAACTTTTCAATCAATTTCAGTATTGTTACTATTGACCAAATTATTTCTTATAAAATTACTCAAATTGGTTAAAAAATAGATTTTTTTTGAATATAAATATTGTAAACTTAACTTAACTTTCTGACTGGAATTCTTTGGTGAGATTTTTTATCTGACTCAGAACTAACTTAAGAAATATAAATATATCTCCTCTGGCGAACTCGAAGATTCTAATCAGTTTAGTTTTGGTTTTTGTGCGCTATTCTATTTTCTTTATGTTGTATAAATAGTAGTTTTCACCATAAAAACTATTTCAAAAGTAATATATTTTCTCAATCTTATCAAAATTAATTACAGCCTGCCATTCTAAAAATCCCAAAAAGATCTACCAAATTTGAGAGGAAAAATTCAAAAATGGTAACGTTGATTCTGAAAATATTTATTATATTTTGAATATTATTATTTTTTGAGTAAAAAACGATACAATTCTACAATTTCAAAGCCTGCTCACAAGCTGTTTGAGTTAAAGTGTATTTATATAAACTATAAACGATACAATGGAGCTTGTGAAATGAGCCAGTATATTTTAAGGGCTCGATATATGTATTAAGTTTAACGTCTTTTATTTAATATTCACTAAAAATAATAAGATTTCTCATGGTCTTAAAAATAGGCGTATTTTTTAATGATGATTTCTTCGTTTGTTCATCACTTGATGAAGTCGCTTTTGCTCCATATCAATATTTGATCTGTCCAGAAGATCTCTTCAAGGTAAACGATGTGAATGGAACCTCTTGCGTCTGAAAAAACTGTTGATATGTATTTGTTGGCCCGCAGACTCATCTTAGGAACTAAAATTAGTATCAGTTATCATATATATAAAGTTTTCCAGCAACACCCTTTAAGAAGGAATCTTAAGAAACAGAAATGTAGAATCGGCTAAAATCATAAATAAAAAAGTAGCAAAAATACGTGTGAACCCTTTTAAATATAACATGTGTATTTTCCATATGTACAATACATACATATGACATTTTTCATTTAGAACGTGTTCTATTTTGATGTGACAAAGCATCTGACATCCTGTAATGCCAACTTGATCTTTGCTATTTTAGGTTTTTTATGGTACCAAAAGCACTAAAAGCGTGGCAAAAGCATCACGTTTGCATCTTTGCATCATCTGTGGTTGGCAATACAAAACTGTGTGGCGGAAAAACTATATATTATAGGTTATGTCAGATGTAATTACACATGTACGTTTGAAAGCAAAAATTATAAACGGTATGTAAAATGCCTATTTTGACAAATACATGAAATTACATATGGGTCATATGACAAACACATGCCGTGTTAAACCACTTTAAGCAGTACCTTATAATTCTTAAATTTTAGGGCTATTTTTAAAATGTGCTAATTATTCGTAGTAAGATTTTCATTTACATAAAAGAGCTCATCAGCGTGTTTCAGACGAAGAGGCTTTTTGCTTTTACGACGGTAAGCTACTAATCACAAGATATTTCTCATATGGCGAACCCAGGTTGACTACAATAGTCAGGTGCACTACACTACAAATATTTCTAAAGTGACTTACGCGAAATATTGAGTTTGTTAATATTTAAAGGGTTACGGTGTGTGTATTAATATTTAAAGCGTTACGCTTTTTTTTATAAAAATGTTAAATTTTTCATTAAAAAGTAAATTTTTATAATTTAAATAAAATAAATATTTTTATTTCAGATTTTAAGGAAAATAACAGGGAAAAACATTATAGAAGCGTGTGAAAAAAAAAATTTTAAATAAGAGAAATAAGAAAATAATGGAAATGTTCACATTTTGCAAGAATCCTAATGGTATCTTTATTCAATATTAATGTTGTATCAGTGTTCAACAGATTAAATTTTCCAAAAATTAAACAATCATTAATTTTTGAACATTGGTTTATTCGCAGCTCAATTTATTTTGAAAAAGTTTTCCCTAATGTTTCGTCAATAAAATTAGAAATTTTGATTGTAAAAATGACACGAATTACCATTTCAATAGTTTAAAAACTTTGTAGTTCAACACAAATTTGATTCTTATTTGATTTAAATCTTCAATAAAAAATGACTGACTTTTTTTAATGATTTCATCTAAAAGTGCAGTTTGGGTTAAGACACATTGTTTAAATTTTTCCTATAGTTATAACGTTTGAAAATTTAACTTAGGGAGCGCCCCTAATTTTTGTGCAGTTAAATTGCCTATAGTTGCTGACAATTGATTTATTAATTTTTCAAAGCTTATTTATTATACATAAGTATGCAAGTGTATACGAGTAATTGTTATTTTATTCAATTATGGAATCGATATGTCAGAGAAAGTAGTTCTGGTCCTAATCAATAAAACAAGTACAAATCTTAATCTATCTGGAACAGACCTGCCAGAACTTTCTAGAATAGAATATTGTAGGCGTTTTTGCTCGCCTATAAATAAAATTCACGCTTGTGAGCGGTAATGCAATATTATTTTGAACGCCTACATGAGCAATAATATTGTAACCTCCCGTCTACATTAGACATAATATGATAAACATTAACACTAATATCATGTTAGTATTTTTCCACGTCTTAACATGGTTTGTTATAAAAGCTATTTTATAACATGAAAATTACGTTGCTGTTTTATTTTAATTTGACATGGGGGACATATTTAAAAAGCTTCTACCAGTGGTTCTATGTCTTATGCTAGCCAATGCCAGACATTCCGTCTTTTTCGAATTTCATCTTGGCTAGATGAAGTTTCCATGACCCCTCACCAATGCTTCTATTGTATCTGAGTACCCTCTTTGAGTACTGCTCTTTGAGCACCATTCGAGCCTACCTACACGTGATGGTCTTCCTCCACCTTTTCAGGTTTAATGCAATGAATTTATCTCTGGCATTAAATTTTATAAAAAATTCGAACAACCACAAAGACCTAAACATGCCATCAGTCAAAGCAGAAATAGCGAAACATGCAGTCACATATCTAATGAGGCTTGAATCTCATCCAAACCCTTTGGCACGTAACATGCTGAATGAACCTGGTTACATTGGACTAAAAATAAGAGATACTGCTTTTCTTGGCCGTACATTAGAGGGACGACCCACAAATGATTGCAAAATCCGTGAAACAAACATTATTTTTGTCCAGCACTGGCTGGACTTAAAAAGTATATTTTTTTATTTTAGACTTAAGATATGAGTAATTATTGTTAGTTCAACGATATTGAAGACACAATAAATAATAAATGCAAAAAAAAAATTAAATTTTACGTTTTTGAGTTAATTATCCCAGATCTCATCCCAAGTATGGACCCTATGTAAAAGAAAGCAATGAAAAAGTAAAAACGTAATTACCATTAGTTCGCAACGCATTTATATTTGAAAATTACATTAACTTGAACGTTAACTTAAATCACTCCTTAGAATCTCTGAAATCACATTAATTTTAATATAATTCTTGCAAAAAAAACCGACTACAAAACAAATATATGTGCATCAATTCTAAACTAAAAATGTAAAATCAAATACTTTTATACTTGTTGCTCTAACGGACATAGTAATATACGTTCTGTACATTTAAATGTCTATCCACAACGGTTCAGCAGATAAAGCCATATACGACAAATTACGTCAGATATGAGAAAACCATTTATTTTTTACACTTATTATTACTGACACAGTAATAAAAAGTAACGGTTCCAAAGATATAGCCATATAGGATAAACAATGTCACCTAGGGGACACCCTTTAATGTACAATTTTAAACTCAACACTTAATTTAAAGGACAGATTCTTTGTAAATTTCAAATTTCTGTCTAAAACGGTAGTGGCATAGTAGTGGAGATTCTGTCTAATTTTCAAGTGTTTGTCTATAACGGTTCAAAAGATAGGGCTAGATAGGTAAAATTATATCAATCATGGGGACACCCTTTAGTTTCCAAATTAAATTATATGCTTGATGTTATAAAGGACTTATATACAGGTTCTTTGTAAATTTCAACCGTCTCTCTGTTACGGTTCAAAAGTTTTGCAATATACATCAAATAACATCATATATTGGGACACCCTTTAACTTCCAATTATAAATATTTAATTTCTGATTATAAATATTGGACATTCTGTCCAATTTTCAAGTGGTTGTCTACAATGGTTCAAATGGTACATATAATTTAATTTTTAAGTTTATTTTTTTTATTAAGTTCTGTTATTGGCAGCTATAATGATATGTAGTTTTCTAAAATTTTAAAAGGGTGGCCTTTACGGTTCTTAATACACGTAAAAAACACGTATGTTGTATGGGGACGCCCTTTAATTTTCAAAATTCTGAACTTCTTTTAAAATGGGACCAATCTGTAAGCATTTTCTTTCTAATAAAGGAAAAATTTTTTAAATCGGTTCAGAAATGACTGAGTTCTGCGGGCACAAACATAAAAAAGCAACATTCAGTCAAATGGATAACCTCCTTCTTTTTTTAAAGTTAGTTAAAAATAAAATGCAGGCACATCTGTAGCTTTAAGCAAAAATGCTTTAAAATAATCAAGGCCCATAATTAAATTGACAGCAAAAACTCGTTGTTCTTTTGTGGTTAATGTTCGTCCATGGTTCTATTTACGAAATTTTACAAAAGTGTGTTAAGAGAGTGAGTGTAATAACATAAGAAAAAAACGCTGTCAAAATAAAATATATATAATCTCATGACTACTCTTTGGGAACAATATACGTTACGACCCAGTTCAGTTTCATCCTTTTAATACTTAATTTTTTTATAAGAATATTATTTTTATCAAAAATAAGTATACACACTAGACCAAGGTATATCTATTTTACTAGGTAGTGGCGTCCCTACAACAAATACAACAATACAAGAACAAAATGGCATTTAGTTGTTGCCTTGTAGTTCGAAATGTCAAAAAACATATAAGAAAATTGAGAAGGCCTGTATGTGTTTTATTGCTTTCTCACTTCAAAAAACATATAAGAAAATTGAGAAGGCCTGTATGTGTTTTATTGCTTTCTCACTTCTACACTATAAAATTTCTGAACACATACAACTTTTGACATGTCGAACTACTAAATCAGCTGGGCGGATGACACTACCTAGTAAGATAAATATACCTTGCACTAGACCATCCATACATATGTATGGATATGAAAATGTGTTATTTTTAAACAAAATACGATGTGCATAAAAATGTTGTTTTTAAACCATAAACCGGCCAGGCCCCTCGCATTTAAGGTGGTGTAAAAATGGCCTTAAAAAGATGTAAAAAAGATATGTGGCTTTATTAATCAACAATAACTCTTAAACTGAGAGGTTTTCGTGATTTCGTTATATCATGATTTAGGTTCATCACCATGAGATAAAACATTTTGCGCTAATTTCGTATGTGAATAATTTTTTTTAATTTCATCCATTTAATTAATTTTAATACTGAAACTGTAGAAAGTACGCAATTCCATAATTTGCGTTTTGTAAGTGTTAGTGAATCAGTTTGATAGTAAATAAGCATAATATTTAGCAGATTAATCGAATAAAACTTAAAAAAAAAATAATCGATTAGGTTTTATGTTTCTTGAACGTAATTTTGTTAATATATTATTGTAAATTCATTTTTTATGGATCAAAACGTGACTCTAAACTAAATTACGAAAAGCTTTCAGTTTAAGAGTTATTGAAAAATAAATCCAGACATATATTTTACAGCTCTTTAAGGTCTTTTTACGACTTAAATGTGAGGTGCCTGACCGATTTACATTTAGGAACGAAATTTGTATGCACATCTTAATATCTAATCCTCAGATAAACTAAAATGCGCGGGAAGTGCAAAAAATCATACTTTTCAAATCCCATATATTTCATGGGTGTTCTAATACACACTTACATATATTTCTTTCTTTATTTTCAGGTCTGTCTTTGAATATCCATCGTTTTGGTGATAAATATCGTTTGGCTGTTATGGCAGACACTCAACTGGGTCCAGAACATTCAATTATAACCCGTTCATTTGAAAATTATATGGAGACTGTTACATTATAACGTTTTACTTGTTTCAATATTTAAAATTTTTAAAATCCCATTAATCTCAAATAAATGTTTACTCACGAACTTTTTTAGGTTAAATTATGTTTCCTTAGTGGTATTCGTTAGACAAATCCTATGTTGCATTGCTGGCCCTAAGTATTTATTTTAAAAAATTTCGGAATAAAATAATTCTTTTAAAATAAATAATTCTTTTAATCAATCCCTTTCCATATTAACTAATTAATTGATATTAATTTTTTTTCATTATCATTTTAATTTTTTCCATTTTTTCATTATCATTTAATTAATTTTCATTAAGTTAAATGGCTTTTAAACTATCATTGTACCAATTTATTCAATTTGTAACATTCTCATATATGGGAAGTTCCATATGAAAATTGTTTTGGCAAGATACGCTATGTAACAGCTAGCTGTGATGGTCATTTACCAGATATAATTTAAATAATAATAATAAATGCCATGAAATTTCCCTCTAAACAGAATACAAATTTATTTTAATTCCTTAATTTTTTATTACAAGTTAAATTTCGGACGCTTTTATAAAAATATATGCTGCCCTTTTTAATGAAATAAAATAAACACTTTTAAGAAAAAGTATGGCCATGCTTAAACACGAAAACGTGTTTCTCTTAAAATTTACTTGTGTTTTCGACTTGCAGCTAATAAGAGAACAACATGTACATACATACACATTTGTTTATTGGTGTTAGTAAGAACTTTATAGACGTATTACTCCTAAAGTACTGAACCGATTTAAATAAAATTAATATTGTGCACATCTGTGCTTTAAAAGCTTTAAAACCATATAAGTCTTTCCAAAATCGGTGCAGTACGGACGTAAAAGGGATTACAAAAAACGTGTTTGCCTATTTATTATATAGATACCTTTTAGTGCTACCTATTAATAATACCAAGAAAATGAAGAACTGGGAATTCTTGATCGAGTAGAATTATTCGCCCAATTAGTTCTACCGAAATTCGAGATGATAGCATAGGATAATGTGTAAGAAATCGATCGATTGCTTTGAAATATCTTTCGTTAGCTTTAAGCAATCGGATATCGCTTAAGTTTTAGAATAGTTTTTAATACGTAGGGCTTAGTTCAGGCTTAATTTATCATCTAATAATATTGTCTGCTCTTTGCACAATTCTCTGGCAATATTCAAAAATTCTCCAATCAGTGCCATTTCTGATTTACTTTAAAATTTATTTTTTCCTTCGTTTTTTTAGTAACAAATCTGTTCCTATGAGGTAAACTAACGTAAATATAAAACTCTCGATTCTGGGGTTAGTGATATAGTAACTGCATTGTCGAGGTGTATATTTTTGAGTGGGAAATTGTCATATCTAAACAACCAATGACGGCGTCATAGCCAATGCAAATTGATTTTATCTTATCTGTCATGACATGGTATAAGTAAACTCACGTAACTTTAGTTACAACTGTATTCCTCCTTGAAGTACGGGTGTCAATTACGACAGTTTACCTCTGAGGTTAAGAAATTTTTACCTCATAGACTGGGGTTAAAGTTGGGAAGCAAATTTCTCAAATTTAAAGCAATCAAGATATAAATTGCTCATATTCCCTTTACATGTATGAGCGTATAGCAGGTTCAAAGAAGAGTTTGCGAAAATTCCGAAAAAACCTAGCTATGCATAACCGAACCATAGAGTCTTAAAAGGGTTAAAAGTTTTGGTAATACTTTGAAAGTATTCAACTCAACTTTGGTATACAAATCATTTGGATAATACGTCACTCATAATTTTTAACAAGAAAATACAAAATATAATATATTTTTGTAATTATACATAAGTTATTTAAAATCCTTATCGTTCTTAACGAAAATCATTTAAAATAGTTTTTGCCGTTAAGTCTAGGAATGTCTTCAAAAGCCGAGTGTGCAATGAATGACGAGCTATATCGTCATCAAGTTAGACACCATTTTATGGGTCGAGTAGAAAATCCACAATTACAAGTAATTCTTCTTGATTTCGATTTATACAAATTATATGAACAATAATGTTAAATGTTTTTAGCAAAAACTTCGACAGGTTATGGTAGAACCCAACCAACAATTGAAAGAGCAGTCGTATAAACCACAGCAAAAATATTACGAAGCAACTTTACACGCCAAGCAAAGATTTTGTAGTCTAACCCCTACGAGTGGTGGTGACGCTGATAGAATGTTATATCATTCTGCTAATCCTTCACATCAAGGAGACTCGTGCAGGATACGTAATAACTATGATAACTTCTCCTTAAAACAAATGCAAGCCGTTTCCAAGGCATCAGCAACTGCTTTACCCATAAATACTAATACGTGTTCCCGTAAATATCCAACAACACCAGCTGTTGAAGACTTCATTGGCAATCATTCATATCTATACGAAAACGATTCAAATTTAGGCGGTCTTGACAATGTCTCACAAGAAGATAGTGCTAAAAGTCAAAAGTCTTCCAAAACGGTAGTAAGTCGTAAAAGTTCGCAGGACTTGCGAAAATTAGTTACGTCTCAATGTAAATTGCACGAAGTAATTGGTGAAACTCTTAAAGAAATGTGTGGCACAGAGGCAGAAAATACAGTTGAAAATAATGCCTGCGGGTTTCAAGGAGAGTCATCGGCTCAGTGTCCGCTAACACTGAGTCAGTGCAAACGGTGTACTGACCGAGTTCACTCAGTCCAACCACAAAAAGATGTCACAACCGAAATTGGTAAAGGTGATTTCTTGGATTGTCGGAATCCCAGCACATTGACCATATCCGTAGATGATGTGATCAATTCGAGAGTTATTAACCCAATGATTCATAAATTACATCGCATGTATTTAAATAATCTCAAGGAAGAAATGTCTCTTATGGAAGATTTAGAACGTTTGCCAACCAAAGTAAATGAAGTGTACAAATCTATAATTTTTAAACAAAAGGATTAATATAGTTTGCTTATTACAAATGACAATTATCTCGGAAATTATTAGAAGTTTGAAAATTTTAATAGAACATATAGAATATTGTTTTCATCTTGCAATGTATAATACATAACTACGTAATAGATCCTAATATACGTTGACACGAACATAATTGAAATTATAGCAAATTATATTTTTATATGTACATAGATTTTAACAAATACAATATGTAGTATATTTTTTTTATGATACTCAATTGTTTTTATTTTGTCGTTTTTTAATCATTTCGATAATTTCACCTTGGACGTGCGTATGTTGCACTACGGCAACAAATGCAAGGAAGCAACTTTGACAACTTGTTAGAATCAAAATGGTGGCAATGGCGAATTAATTAATTAGTAGGTCAGTTGCGTTGTCAGTTGCCGAAATTGTAGTACGTGTGGCAACTGGCAACTAAAAGTTGTTCATTTCAGTTGCCAAATTGGCAACCATAAAATGTGGTTGCTGTTGTTTTTTTCACAGATTGAGCAAAAAAGGAGTTTATACAATTAAAACAAAATTAAATAATTTGAAATAGCGTGAACGAAAAACAAATCAAAATTCCGATACATTACCCGACGTTCATACTAAGTTCTGTAAGATATCTGAAATCATGACGGATGTGATTTCACGGCCTGAACCTCGACACCAATTCGTTCTTCGCACAATTACATTTAAAACAAAAACAAAACATCAAAAATTTTGTTTTTGCTTTAAATTTAATTGCACAGTTAGATTTAAAGCATGAATGAACAAATTCGTGTGACATGGTGGGAGATCTTTCCTCCTATATAAATTTACTGACATTGTCCTCTAGTTGCTTGCAAGATCTTATTATTTAGAATATAGTGAATTAACTAAAAATAAAATATGTATATCTTAAACTTACTTCTTACTTACTTTCTTAAGTTGACGGTTAAATATTAAATTGTCTTCTATCGCAGAAAACTTTTAAAGTCTGATGAAAAACAAGTTTAGAAACTTTAACAGTACCGCGAATTCTTTACAAACTTCATAAGCTCAATCAATTCTTTTGTAAAATGTGTCAAGTTTTGTTCATAAAAAACAAAGGTAATTGAAACTATTAAACTTCTGAATAGTCAGTAAGACAACTGATTACACCCAGGGACAATGTTAAAAAAGGCAGTTATTTTTAATAAAAATAATCCAACTATCAACTACTACTGGTTGCAATATAGTTAGCTTAAAGTGCATTAAAAGTTAGTTAAGTTGCTTATAGGGTACATACATACATATCAATACCTTAATATAGAAAGGCCCTAACTAATGTTTTTTCTACTTTACTGGAGAAGGAAAAAACTTTATAAAAATTATAGTTTTGTAGTCGCGAATAATTTTTTAAAACAATTTTTTTTTTCTTAAATTCTCTCAGCGTTTTAATGATGTAACAATTAATTTAATTAAACATATGTAATAGAAGATCATCTATCCAAATATGCAAAAAAAAACGAGTTAGGGTCTTTCTATATTAAGGTAACGATATATATGTACATTAGAGCACCCATAAAGTATATGGGATTTGCAAAAGTATTATATTTTGCACTCCCCGCGCATTTTTGGTTATCTGGGGAATAAAAATTGAGATGTGCACAAAAAGCTGTAAAAAAGATATGTGGCTTTATTAATCAATAACTCTTAAACTGAGAGGTTTTCGTGATTTAGATATATGTATAAATTCTTTTTTTCGTTATAAGGGGATACATATTTTGTTCATACAAACATTTAATCCACGATAAAGCGTCCACCTTTATTTTGTATTTTCACGTGCATACAGATCTCGCGGGATATGTAACTGTCTGCGAGGGCTGATTTTATGTTTATTTTTAGGTTCGTAGACCGCGACAGGTGGATCGCAAGAAGTGCATACAGATCTCGGGGGATATGTAACCCTCAGCGAGGGCTGATTTTGTGTTTATTTTTAGGTTCGTAAGGTTTTTCTGCTTTGATTTGTATTAAAGGCTTTATAGAAAGCAATACACAAAAATGTAGCCAATGGACCCACAGGGTGCCCACTGCTAACCTGGAGCAGTTATAAGGCACATGGGGGGTTAATATGATGAATTTTTTTTTAAGGATTTTTATCTTTAGTTTAACCATTCAAAAAAAATCAAAATTCAAAATCAAAAAAAATTTAAAAATATTTACAAAAGATTTTTTACAGAAAAATTAGCGAAAAAAATTTTTTAAAAGTTTTTTAATAAAATTTTACAAAAAATTTAAAAAAAAAAAACATTTTTAACAAAAATTTTACGAAAAATTTTTACAACCAATTTTTGAAATATTAAAAAAAGAGAAAGTATATATACTATATATATATATATATATATATATATATATATATATATATATATATATATATATATATATATATATATAATATATATATATATATATATATATATATATATATACTATATATACTATATATACTATATATACTATATATATATATATACTATATATTTTCAATATATTTTCTTTAAAAAAAATTTTTTAATTTTTTCTTAATATTTCTCCTTCCTAGTGAGGTTACCTGATGAATGTGCCTTTACATTTTTTTAATTATCCTTTTAAAAACTCCACACTCTATCGGGTTAAAAACCAGCGGCTTTGGTGAAGTTTCAAATCGTAGAGTATCCAGATCCTTATAACGCAGGTCGTTTGCTTATGAAATATGTAGGTGAGTATTTTGGAAAAATATTTGTTAGTAAATTAGCAACACATAAACAGAAATTCAAGGAATCAACGTCAATTATAATTACTTCAAAATACCCTAGTATAATGATGTGTCTATTTTAATGTCGATCTGTTCAATGTATATTGTTTGTTTAATTTGCTTTTTTACTTAATACGAAATTTTGATACAATTGATACTCATTTGGTACAATTTTATCATTGGAGCGGTACAATTCAAACATTATCAGATCCCAACACAGCTTGCAGTACGGGAATAGTTTTCGGTATAATTGGGATCCCGAGGCCTCCCAATTTTGAGTACGAGATCGCCCCTATAATAAAGCTAAAAAATGGTTAATATATATAACATTCCTTTTTGGTATTTATAGTCAGTATATGTAAATTTTAAATAATCTACTTTAATTACATATTACACATTTTACACATACATATGTATGTAAATATTTTTATGAATTAACGTTTTTGTTGATAAATACTGTAAATAAATGAAACCTTAAAGCGTTGAAATAAATTGAACATTAAACTTACATATCGCACTTGATCAACAAGAGGGTATTAACTCAAAATTTAAAAATTTTCAGTAGAGGTAAAAAACTGTTTGGGATTATCTATACATATAATGTCTGTCTGCTTTTCATTGACGTTCTCATCACGTAAAAACTACTGGATGGATTTTAACATAATTTTGTGAGGAGGTACCTAAGTATCCTGGTCCCAATAAAGTATACTTTTTTCCGCAAAAATATCTTATTTCCAAGAGAAAATGGAGGAAAAGCTTTGAAAAACGCAGTTTCCGGTTTAAAGGTACTGATATTTTCGGTTTAGAATTTTTCAACACGAATTTTTTTTCAACACGGTTATTTTTTCAACTCACCTTTTTGTTTTTGAAAATGGGATACTTTAAGAAACTACTGCGCAATAAATAATGAATAAAATTTGTATTTAATTTGTATTTTTACTTTGTGGAATTATATTGTTATTAAAATATTTTAAACACCTCTTATAGAGGTTTACAATAATTTTTTGAATCTTATAATTGTTTATTAATTTTTAGAATTTAATCCAGGGATGGGTACCTTTATATAAAGTAAAAACATAAATCATAACTGAAGCACTATAAAAGTAAGTCTTTCAATTGGTGTGGAATACTTTTAAAGCAAAATTGATCATAATATTGTCAGAACGCCTATGACGTGGCGGTAGTAGTAACGAGTGATTTTTTAAGAGCTTGAGAACTTTTTTAAAAAAAAAAACGCATAAAATTTGCAAAATCTCATCGGTTCTTTATTTGAAACGTTAGATTGGTCCATGACATTTACTTTTTGAAGATAATTTCATTTAAATGTTGACCGCGGCTGCGTCTTAGGTGGTCCATTCGGAAAGTCCAATTTTGGGCAACTTTTTCGAGCATTTCGGCCGGAATAGCCCGAATTTCTTCGGAAATGTTGTCTTCCAAAGCTGGAATAGTTGCTGGCTTATTTCTGTAGACTTTAGACTTGACGTAGCCCCACAAAAAATAGTCTAAAGGCGTCAAATCGCATGATCTTGGTGGCCAACTTACCGGTCCATTTCTTGAGATGAATTGTTCTCCGAAGTTTTCCCTCAAAATGGCCATAGAATCGCGAGCTGTGTGGCATGTAGCGCCATCTTGTTGAAACCACATGTCAACCAAGTTTAGTTGTTCCATTTTTGGCAACAAAAAGTTTGTTAGCATCGAACGATAGCGATCGCCATTCACCGTAACGTTGCGTCCAACAGCATCTTTGAAAAAATACGGTCCAATGATTCCACCAGCGTACAAACCACACCAAACAGTGCATTTTTCGGGATGCATGGGCAGTTCTTGAACGGCTTCTGGTTGCTCTTCACTCCAAATGCCGCAATTTTGCTTATTTACGTAGCCATTCAACCAGAAATGAGCCTCATCGCTGAACAAAATTTGTCACATTTGAACATTTCGAACCGAACACTGATTTTGGTAATAAAATTCAATGATTTGCAAGCGTTGCTCGTTAGTAAGTCTATTCATGATGAAATGTCAAAGCATACTGAGCATCTTTCTCTTTGGCACCATGTCTGAAATCTCACGTGATCTGTCAAATACTAATGCATGAAAATCCTAACCTCAAAAAAATCACCCTTTATTTTAATATAATTTAAAAATCCAAACATATTATAGTAAGCAAATTCCATTTAATATTATATTTAACTGTTTTTCTTTTTAATTTTTTGCAATTATTGCCATATAAAAATAATACCTTTTTGTTGATATAAAGGTACTCAAGACACTATCACGAAAATAGTCTCATATACGGGTTTCGAGATGAAAGAGTAATCAGACATATGTAAATATGTACATAATTTGCATCACATGATTCCATCAAAACAATGCTAAAATACATTTTGTAATTGTAAAAAGCTTCCGCTGTTTTAGACATACAATCCGAATGTGCTTTCTGTCAATAGCACCTAGGCAATGTGGAAGTCCAGTTTGTTCATAAAAGGATGTTTTTTTTTCAATTTTATTTATTGTATCTTCAAATATTATTGAACTAACAATAAGTGTTCACATCTTAAAACTAAATTATACTTAATTAAGTCCAGCCAATGCCGGCCTAAAATTTATTTTTCGGTTCTCTCTGGGGTTTGGCCAAAAACGGTAATATCCCTCCTTCTTAATCGAATGTAGCCGCGGTCGTTTAGGATGTTACGAGCCAGCGGGTTAGGATGTGTTTCGAGCTTTTTTAAATATGCTAATGTATGTTTCGTGATTTCTGCTTGAATCAATGGCACGTTTAAATCTTTGTGGATGTTCGAGTTTTTAATATACCAAGGAGCGCCTGTAATCACTCTTAAAATTCTATTTTGCCAACTTTGAATTATTTCCAAGTTTGAAGCTGTTGCAGTACCCCATAACTGAATCCCATAACGCCATATTGGTTTGAGGATCGAATTGTATACCAAAAGTTTGCAATCTAAGCTGAGAGTAGAGTTTCTGCCAATAAGCCAGTTAAGTTGGACTTTCAACTTCAACTTTCAACTTCATTTGTGTTAACTTTGATTCTATATGGCTTTTTCATGTAAGGCGCTGATCAAGATGTAGTATACCGAGGTATTTGTAGTATACTTGAGGTATCATTTGATTATTTATGCGAATAGGGGGGCATGAGTCTCTACGTATTGTAAACGTTATATGAGTTCATTTTTGTTCGTTCACTTTTATTCTCTATTTCTTCAACCAGTTTTCTAAATTGAATATGTGATCCTGTAAATATCGTGATGCTATTTGGGGACTGTCGTGGATACTTAGAAAAGCTGTATCATCAGCAAATGTCGATGTGTGGATTCGGTTGCTAGTTGGCATTAGAGAATGACAAAAGTATAATTAATAATACTTATTAAGTATTTGAGTCCAAGCATGTATAAATGTATATAGCTACAGCTCAAACAACATACCATACACACATACTCATATCAATTTCAACTTAAATAACTACAATTATAGGCAGAGAATAAGTGTTGGCATACTTGTTCATTATTTTTCGCAATACAACTAAGTTTGAGTAAAAGTTGGATAAAGTATTGGCTATACCCATACTTGTAAGTATAGAGTAGGAATAGGTACAAGTATGTAAATACTCTAAGTATACTTAGAGTATTTTATAAATATATGTAACTATATGTATTAATTATTTCACAATTTAAAAATACGTTCATTCATTCCTTCATCCTAATATAAAAATTATTTTTGTTTCCTATACTTAACCAATGTTCGGTTATAAACAAAATAATACCTAACATCATACACCTTTTTATACACACAATTGTGTTACTTATAAGTATACTTAAAGTATTATAACTACTTGTCCATACTTTTAAGTATTAGGTAGTTATAAGTATGGGTATGATTGATACCCATCACATTATCTACCTACAACCAGTTGTACTCATACATGTATTACTTTACATTTTTAAGTTCGTTGTGTATAAATACCCACTCTTATTTCACTGCAAATTAGTATGTGTAGGTATTTTCTGTGTTATAAGTATAGGTATAACTAATACCCAATAATATGTGTAAATACTTAACTACATTTATTTTATAAGTTCTTTTTGTCAGTCTCTGGTTGGCATATCCGAAGTATACAATAAATATAAAATGGGTCCCAATATACTACCTTGGGGTACTCCAGCGGCAATAGACTGTGGTGAACTTAAAAAATCTCCTTCTTTCAGTATAAACTTTCGATTAGTTAAATGACTTTCTAACAAGTTATAAAAGTTTTTAGGCAAATTTAGCTTTAACTTATATATTAAGCCTTTATGTCATACTTTGTCGAACGCTTGAGAACGTCTATGAAAAGGGCTGAACAATATTTTCTTTCCTCAAAGGTCTTTTTGACTACATTTACTAAACTATGTGTTTGTTCGATTGTACTGTGTTGTTTTCTGAATCTAAATTGATGATTCGGAATACATACCACATCGCTTAGAATTGGGTTTAACTTAGAAATTAAAATCTTTTCGAATAGCTTTGACATGTTTGATAAAAGGGTCTGTATGATTCTACCTTTGTGTGATCTTTTCCCGGCTTAGGGAACATAGTTATCAAAGACATCTTCCAATCTGATGGAAAGTAGTCAAGACACAAATGGCATAAATATAAAAAGAATTATTTTTAGTGCAATACTAGGCAGCTCAATTAGCATCTTATTGCTCGTTTTATCAAAACCAGGCGCTTTCTTGGTGTTTAAATCAGTTGTTGTCCTCTCAATATCACGAAGCTCAAACCTTAAGGTGACTGCAGGACTAACATAGACATGTGTCAACTCAGCTATATCAGTCGAGTCATTTGGAATAAACACGTTTTTTAAATGGCCAACAAATAGATTACCTTTTTCAGTATTATTACTTGCCCAACCCCAACAGGAAGTTCGCAAGGGAGTATGACTGGTCGTTTTAAGTTTCTACATGTACGCCATAATGAATAATCTGATTGTGAAGTTGTGTCAAGAACCGCCAGGTAATTTTGCAGGGATGCTATTCTTCGGCATTCCAGCAGTTTTTTAAGCGTTTTCATGCACTCTTTTAGTCTATTTTTGTGCTGGGGAGATCTGTGTAACTGCCACTCTCTTCGGTTTCTTCTTTTAGCCGTTCGACATCCGCAGAAAAAATTTGGTTGTACCTAGTTTGTTGTCGGGTTGTTGTTGCATGCTCTACGTCTTCTGGTGTTCTTAGCGGTACATTCTCCGAACAATGAGAACTAATATATTTTCTATAACTTAACCAATTTATGCGAGTGCTTGTTGTCGGTGACATCATTTCTTGTTGATTCCATATAGAAACAATAGTGGTTGAATGATCTGAAGATAAATCTAGTGATGCTTCAACTTTAATCTTGAAATACCCTTAATCACACCAAAATCAATAACATCCGGTATTTTTTGTCGATCAGTAGGCCAATAAGTTGGTTGTCCACTCGAAAAGACATTAATAACCATTTTTGAAATTACTTCAAACAAAACGCGGCCTTTTGGGGTAATTAGCCGTTATCCCCAAAAAGTATGTTTGGCATTGTAGTCACCAGCATAAAAGGATGTAGATATAATATTCCAATCTATAATATTGGGTTTGGAAGTACATATAAAACTAATGAAGCAAAAAAAAATATGCATACCAATCCTTTCGTTAGGTATCTCCTAAATATATCTCCCATCCTATGAAAATCACTCTCTGCTATAAAAATTATACTTATTATTTGTTAACATTATTTGTGTATTACGAGTACGTTTGTTAACAATTTCTTCCTTATTATATAAAAATGATCATTTAGGTTTTTTTATGTCGAATGTTTTGTAGCATTGCTATCACTTTCATCTTCAATATTACCTATAGTGTTTAAATCAGACAGCTTATCACTATTATTTTCTAATTGTTCTTCCCTTTTATTGACTAGATTTTCGTCACTTTCTAATCTACTCAAGAAATCTGCGACTTTGTTTTCCTTTCCCTTTAAATACTCTATTTCGCAATCACATTCCCATCTTTGACGTCTCGGTGATAAATCTTCCTATGTATTTTGAATGCAAATACTTTATTTTCTGATGATCAGTCATAATTTAAAATTTTCTAACGCTCCATATGATGCTTAAATTCCTTTGTCTCTGAATAGTTCCCCTGATTGTTCAATGTTCTTGAAACAAAGCAGACTGAATGTCCTTCTTGAGACAATACCCAGTGCGTAACTTGAAGCATCTGTCGTCAATGTATTTTTTTTTTTTTCAAAATTTGTAAAACGTAATATTGGATGTGTACTGATCAGATTTTTAATTTTTCAACTGCTTCAATATACATATGTATATATGTACATATGTAGAATCTTTTATAAATATCTGGTAATTGGCTGTGCCACTTTCGCGTAGTCTTTTATAAATTTTATATAATATCCCGTAATACCTAGAAAGCTTTTAATCTGTATTTCTGTTCTGGATAATTCTAATTTTTCTATAATTTTGATTTTATTTGGATTTGGTTTTATTCCATTTTCTGTTAAAACATGTCCTAAAAAATCTGTCTCTTTTTTCAGGAAATTAAACTTGTCTACTTAAATTTTTAAATTCTTATTTTCCAATACATCAAAAATTTTACGTATTGCCTTTATATGTCCCTTAAAATTTCATTCATTAACCTTTGAAAGGTTGTCGGGGCGTTCTTCAGTCGAAAAGGCATTCTAACAAACTCTTATAGTCCATGAGAAGTATTTGATGATATCTCTTCGCCAAATCTATATTCGTAAAATATTGGGATCTTAACAATTTATCTAAAATTGAGATAATATTTGGCAATGGATACTTATCTTCCACGGTGACTTTATTTAAATTCATGTAGTCTATTACAAGTCTATATTTTCTTTGTCCTGAGTTGTCTATTTTCTTTGGAATAATTATTAGTGGGCTAGAATATTTTAACCTACTTTTTCTGATAATACATTGATCTGTTATTTCTTTTATTTGCCTCATTTGAATTAGTTTGTTGATCTGTAATTGTTTTTATTACATGTTGTGTTTCTGTAGCATTTGTTAATTTATCACCTTCTCTATATAATAAATTTTCATAACATTTCATATTTTCATTTCATTCAAATGATTAAGCTGAATTCCTTTTATTTTATTTTCTCTGGCTTCTAACGTACAAATTTCATTAAATTTATATGGAAGAGATATTATTGGTGCTTGTAAGAACTTTATAGTAGTTGGTGTTAGTAAGAACTTTATAGTCGTATCACTCCTAGAGTACTGAACCGATTTAAATAAAATTAAGATTGTGCACATCTGTGTAGAAAAAGCTTTAAAACCATATAAGTCTTTCCAAAATCAGTGCAGTATTACGGACGTAAAAAGGATTACAAAAAACGTGTTTGCCTATTAATTATATAGATAGATTATTTAAAAATCGACTCTCTCACTCATTTAAACTTATTTTTCCTTCTTAAATATTTATAATTGTATCAAGATAATTTAAAATGTCAATACCTATAATAAAACCATAGGTTCTTTTCGTTAATGGTGTAATTTCCATCTTCCATCTTACTTTAGCATTATTCGGTAAGTTGAATTCTTCTGTAGTGCGATTCACTATTCAGTTTTAACGATTCGGGACTCGTTAAAAAAAATTAACAACAAAAGAAGACTTTGCTATTCAGCTGTTGCTATCAGCTGTTTTTCTTAGCAAGTCGAGTATTGTTAATTTAACTACAACTATTTTTGTGTCGTTTACTTTATCAAAATATTCTAAATAATTAGGGCCATATGCATAAACAATATTTTTGCGTTAAAACACATACATACATATGTATTTTACTTACCTTATAAAATTGAATTTAAAGAATTTTTAGAAATAAAATGAAAAAAAAAAAACAAAAAATGAAGCATTTAGGTGGAAAGTTTTGTATATTTCAAGGCATATTTAACCAGGCATATTGCAGGTGACAATTTTTTCTTAAATTTTCGTTTTCCTTTGTTTCCCGGGTTGAATGTCAAACTATTTTGTTTTGTTTACGAATAACCAAAAAATTAATTTACATTCAAGTCTCATTGATTCAAGTGCCTTAGTGTTTTTTATAAGATGTGTATAAATAAATTAAAAGTGAATCAATTTAAAATTGAAACAAACAAAAAGTGAATTAAAAACAAAAAATAAATTATCAAAAAACTGTGTCAACGCAACATAATTTTTGTTTTTTTTTCAGGAACCCTATGGAATATCGCTTAAAACCCAAAAGGATATCCTAGGCCGTATGACACACATAATGTCTAAACTCATAGTGCCACAAAAAAAAAGCTGTTGAACTTTTTCAAAACGGTATAATCATAACCAATACCGCGCTGGATATGCTTCATAGCTATGTGTCAAAATACGGAATGAAGTATTTGCTCACAAATCGCTTGAACCAAGATGTTCTGGAGCACTTTTTTGGTGCAATCCGTAGCAAAGGTGGGTTGAATGACCATCCTTCCCTACAGGATTTTAAGTACAGGCTCCGAAAGTATATACTAGGTATGTTTTTGTAATCATCAACAGCTTATCATGTTTTAATAACTTACATACATATGTACATTCAATATTTTTATTTCAGAAAATAAATATGCCTTGGTATATTTTGTTTATTATTTTTCATTCCTCTTTGTTCTTTTCGCTATTTTGACATTTTGTTTAGCAGCATTGCCATTTATTTTTGTTTGTATTTTTTATTTGTTAACCATAGGTTAGTGAATCGTAAATGCGTTAGTGCAAGCAAAAAAAATGTTGGTATATTTAACAAGTGTTAGATCGTTAAAAGTTAGTGAATTGCACTACTGGTAAATTTTCTTGATGAACCCTGTTAAAATTTTGTTAATTTCGTCTAATTTTAACTGCATAGTTTAATCTATGTATGTATATTCTCTGTTTTGGTTTTGACCTTGGTATGGTAAATTGTTAAAATTTTTTTGATTTCGCCTAATTTGACCTGAGTAATTTTCTCTATATTCTCTCTTTTGATTTAGGTTTTGTTACCGTAAATTATTGTCATAAAATCGATCTTTGAATTGATATTTATAGTGTGGTTTTTTAAACTCCTGCCTAATGCAGCTAACCTCATATCTCCTTTTTGTCATAAGATTTATGATTACGTCCAGGTTGTTTTCCTCGTAAATTTTGTTCAGTAATACATCTTGTGTAATTTATTTTATCGTGTTTATTAATAAACTGTCTATATTCGTCAAGTCAATACCTATATCTCCTCTATAATACACTATTAACTCATCTGACTTATGTTTAATTTTTTGAATTTCTAATGCTAAATCACTTACGATATTTGCTCGTAAATTGTTGATTTCCCAGTTGTCTGGTTGTGGTATATTAATAATTGTATCTTTCGCTTCTCCTTGAATTGTACGATAATATATGGCTCTTGCAACTTCTTTCTGCTGTTCCTCATTCTTCAATGTTGACAATAAGTATTCTGTGCTGCTGAAGAATTAATTAATTCTGATGTCCCCATATCCAGTGAATATTGGATTTTAAGATTCTTTTGAGATTATTGTTATTACTCAATGTGTTTCTTTGCTGTAGCCGTTTCGTATTGGTTCCATCTGTTGTTCACGTCTGGCTAGTTGTTCCAGTACAGACGTGTCCTTGATCCTGCTCCATCCTCCTCCTGTCGATTTCTTTGTTTCGTCTAGACTTAATATTGGTTTCTATAGTAGCTTAACCCAGTTTTTGTTTCTTTTGGGTGGTGTTTTCAAATCACTACACTGCCACTTTTTGTTTCTTTTTAAATCTTTTTGTTATAATTTGTGGGTGGTATTTACAAATCACTACACTGTTCGGTCAGCTACTGAGTTGGCTAGGAATCACAGAATGAAAAGTTTTATGTGATAATAACTTCAAATCACTATCCTTTCTTATTTTAAGGAAGGACAACAGACTACGCCACTTGTTAGGTTATATGTTAAAAAAACCAGTTTAATTTTTTTATTTAATTTTATTAATTTTTATTGTGTTAAGTCTATGAGGATGGAACTAAAACTTAGCTTTATTATTATATTCGCTTAATTTTGATTGGCTAAAAACGTTAAAATTTATGAACTACAACTAATTGCTAAATTGCAAACTTTTGGTAATTCCTCTTAAAATAGTTTAACTTAGAAAAATCTAAATGTACATATGTGCCAATGTCTCTGAAGAGGTTAATATTTTGTTTAGGACACAAATGGTTTTTTTACACAAACAAAATGAATTTGGTTGTAGTTGTTGTACTAATGAGTCTACCTTGTTAATATGCCTTGGTAGTGAGCAAGGTATATTAATCAGGTAACCTCACTACGGAGGGGAAATATTAAGGCGAAAATAATCAATTTTCTTCACTTCATATAAATAAAAATTTTTAAAATTTCGACTTAATATTTGCCCTTCGTAGTGAGGTTACCTGATGAATGTGCCTTGAATAATACAAGCCAAGGCACATTCATCAGGTAACCTCACTACAAAGGGGAAATATTAGGGCGAAAATTATAAAATTTTTTATATTTTTCTTCCATTTAAGAGGAAAAATTGTAAGTTTAAACTGTCAAAATCCATATAAAAAAATTCATAATTAACGTTTTAATATTTCCCCTCCGTAGTGATGCTACCTGATGAATGGTCCTTGGTATTATTCTCTCATATTTTTTTCTTTTACTCTCCTACATTATTGCCATATATTTCCCAAAATAATTGTATTTTGTAAACATGTTAATTCACAATAACAGCAAAGATACATTATTTAAACAAAGAAAATAAAGAACATTTTGAAATATATGAAAATAACAAAAAAATTAATGACAAAAATAATTGAAGAGGTAAAAATATACATATGAACCGCTATACAATTTTTAATCTTCAGGTTGTTGGAAAATATTCTAAAGCCACGTACATACATGTTATATATACACTACTTTCTTCAATTTTCTTAAAGGAAGTCAGCTCTATTAAATTACAAAAGTTTTAAACAAAATATTTTTGAAAAAAAAACAACGAAAATGTAAATAAATATTGGCAATGCTATCAGCAAGCCGTCGTTCAAGGCACATTCATCAGGTAACCGCAAGGCATATTAATCAGGTAGCCTCACTACTGAGGGGAAATATTAAGGCGAAAATAATCAATTTTTGTATATGGATTTTGACACTTAAACTTACAAGTTTTCCCCTTAAATGGAAATTGAACTATCAAACTTCATATAAAAAAAATATAAAAAAAATTTAAAAATTTTCGCCTTAATATTTCCCCTTCGTAGTGCGGTTACCTGATGAATGTGCCTTGGGTAACCGCACTACGAAGGGGAAATATTAAGGCGAAAATTTTTAAATTTTTTTTATATGAAGTTTGATAGTTCAATTTCCATTTAAGGGGAAAACTTGTAAGTTTAAGTGTCAAAATCCATATACAAAAATTGATTATTTTCGCCTTAATATTTCCCTTCAGTAGTGAGGCTACCTGATTAATATGCCTTGCCGTCGTTGTTGTGTGTACCAAGGCGAATTCATACCAGGTGGAGTCGATAACCCAGCTGAGTGTTTTTTGCTCTCGTTTTTTTGTCTTGTCAAAAAATACATTGTTTCATAAAAATTAAAATTAATCGAAATAGCTAAAATTCGCCAAAAATAGACAAAAAGACGCCATTATATTTATAAATATATTTTTTATTTAAAATGATTAGCGAACACGAGAAAGATAAATTTTTACTTAAAACAATGAAAAATAGTGCTTATTATAATAAATGGAGACCTGAAAATACCCATCCTTAAGGTATTTGTCACCGTTTTCCTTTTTAGAATATGTTTTATACGAAATAAATTTATTCATCATTAAAGTTCAACAGATGTGTGCCACAGGCCCCGTTTCAATTCACTAAATTTATAGCATGTGTTTCGCTCGAGTTTTGGTAGAATTCATTATCGAAATTGATTTTTCTATACAGTAATTAGCATCATATAAATTAAAAAAATCCAAACTTTCTTTAAAATTAATCACCTAATTTGTAAAAAATATTCTTTCATCTTAGAGAGAATAAAACGAACTTAATCCTTATATGAAAACACAATTTACTTAAATGAGTTTTGTTATTGCTTTGTTGCCCATTTTGGTATTCCTTAATTCAGTTTCTAATGTTGGCCAAAAGTCAATGAAAAATCGCCAATTATTTTAAAAATCGCCAAATCCAAATAAGATTGAAAATCGCCATATCTGACAATGTTGGATCCTGCATAATAATTTATTTTATTTTCTTGTCGGTTTGTATTATTTCCTCATAGTTTTTCTCTTACTCACCTACATTATTGCCATATATTTATAAAATTAATTGTATTTTGTAAACATTTTAATTCACCATAATAGCAAAGACACATTATTAAAAAAAAGGAAATAAAGATAATTTTGAAATATTGAAAATAAAAAACAATTGATCAGATAACCAATTGATAACAAATTAATCAGGTAACCTCACTAAGGAGGTGAAATATTGAGGCGAAAATCAATTTTTTAATATGGATTTTGACATTTAAATTTACAATATTTCTCCTTAAATGGAAGTTGAACTATCAAAATCCATGTAAATATTTTATACAACTATGTGCAGTTTAGGTGCTGTGGGAATTTTTTTTTTAAACCAACACTTATACAATTTTGCCTACTAATACATTCTTAGACTTAGGTTTTTTGACAAGAGACTTAAGGACGGGGCACATAGAATCCGTCATACGTTATACTTTAACGTACTCATCTGAAATCAAAGTTACAACGGAAGAGGTTGACACAATGAGTACTTTCTTGACGCATATTAATTTAGAAAAGAAAACACGAGCAAAGCATTTTACTCTATTAAATTATTTTGTTTTATGTTTGCTTCCACTCAACACAAAAATTTAATTTTGAGAGAGAGAAACAAAGAGAAATCAATTTATAGCTTTTATTAGAAAAGTTGCATTTCAACTTTCTTGTATGTTGAAAAAGACGTATGTGCCCCAGCCCCGGTGTTTATAAATAACACAAAAAAAAAATACATTACAAGCAAGGCGAATTTAAACAGGTGATTGCACGGGCAAAAATTCTCATCATCTGTTTAATTTAGAAATGTCAAAAAATTCAATAAAACAAAAATAATTTTGAAATTAAATTTTATTTTTTTTTAATTGTGTATTGTGAGGAAGTTTAAATAAAAATAGAAACAATTTAAAAAAAAAATAAGGAAGTGCTACAACAATATACATAAGCGGAGTTCAGTGTTTCATGCAAACGGTATTGCAAAAGTTCAAGTGTAAAAAATAATAGCTTGTTTGTTAAATCAAACACCAAATTCCAAAATTTTTTGTTGAAATTGAAAAAGATCTATGATATAACGCATTTGGTTTTTCTCAAAGATGGTGCCAATCAGAGAACTTCAAAATCACGATTTTTCTTGATTTTATTCAGCACAAAAATTTATGTTCATTTTAAAGAATAAAGAAAAATTCAATGATGATTAAAAATAATATTCATTCTGCTGTACACATCAAATTCTGATTATGAGTAGAATTAACAAAAGCATTTTATGAACAAGTTCGCACAGGCAAGAGACAAGCTTGCAGTAAATTCATTGTGTCCGAACGTTCTTATTCTCATTAATTTATACAACATGTTTGAACCGACCGTCTGTGTGGCTTGAGCAATATGCATACATATACATACCAACAATGCAAACAACATAACCAATTCAACATTGATAAACATTTGCTTTTTTTGACCGAAAAGAAGGAGGTTATCTATTTGTCTGAATGTTGCTTTTTTATGTATGTTAGCTAATAACTCAGTCATTTGTGGACCGATCTTGGATTAGTGTAAACATGTAATTATATTTGTACATACATATTTTATTATTTTCACATTTAAAATTTTTTATTGCCCTAATATATCCACCTACATACATACATACATACATACACAAATTTTATAGTTTTCCAATTAACATACACAAATTTTATAGTTTTTTAACTATAGTATATAGTTAAAAAATGTAATAATTTTAATAAATTGTTGAGTTTTTACTTAATAATAAATGTCTCTCTTTTATTTATTGTACTGTTTTTTTATCATGATGATTAAAAACAAATGTAAATTAAAATAAAAAAAGAAGGCAAGCTTTTTTGATAGGAATGAACGAATTCATACACAATGATTTCTTGCTTTTTGTACTTCAATGTTAATCAAAATTTTGTGTGTTGAGTGAAAAGGCAAATACACGAGTTGACAAGTTTGATTCGACATATGATAACAATAAGGCAATGTTCAACCTGCAGGTAGCTCGATTGCCTTAAAATGAACAACGTATATACAAGTTTGATTAATTAATTCATTCCCAGTTTAAAGAAGATTATTTTTATGAGTCAACCGATGTGTAAACCATCTGAACCAACAGAGAGGCATTTGTTCGGTTGCTTTAAAATGAACAACAAAAAAGAGTGTGTGGGCAAGTTTGATCATTTGCAAATATAATTCTTGCAAAAAAAACCGACTTCAAAACAGACAAACTTAAAAGCATGTTTCTTTAAGACGGTAACTATTGCGACACCCTGTAATTTCCGAATTCAAATTTTATACTAGTTATAGCGATCGTAGCAATACAGGTTCGTTGTAAATTTCAACCTTCTGTCTGTAACGTTTTAAAAGTTTGGTCATATACATCAAATTACATAAACTATTGAGACACCCTGTAATTTCTAATTTTAAATAATTATACTTATTATAACAGATATAGTAATGGACATTCTGTCTAATTGTTAAGTGTTTATCAATAACTGTTTAAAAGATAGGGTCATATAGTTATATCAAATGACGTCACCTATTGGGACACCCTTTAAATTCAAATTTTAATATAAATACTTTTTAAAGAACACTTTGTAATACAGATTCTTTTTAAATTTTAACTTTGTGTACATATACATCAAATTACATCAACTATTGGGACACCCTATAATTTCCAATTTTAAATATTTATACTTGTTGTTATTCGAGACATAGTAGTGAACATTTTGTCTATTTTTCAAGTGTTTGTCTATAACGGTTCCAAAGATGAGGACGTAATGGTCAAATAACATCAATAATGGGGACACCCTTTAATTTATAGATCCAAGTTTTATACTTGTTTTAATAGCGGACTAAGCAATATAGGTTCTTTGTAAATTTCAACTGTCTATCTATAACAGTTGAAAAGTTTGGCCATATATATTACTTTTACATTAACTACTGGGACACCCTTTAATTTCCAAATTCATATTTTACACTTGTTATTTTAGCGGACTTAGCAATACAAGTACTTTGTAAATTTCAACTGTCTGTCTATAAAGGTTCAAAAGTTTGGCCATATATATATCAAAATAAACCAACTAATGGGACACCCTTTAATTTCTAATTTTAAATATTTATACTTATTATAACAGACATAGTATCGAACATTCTGTGCAACTTTCAAGTGTTTGTCTATAACGGTTCAAAAGATAGGAGAATAAAGGTGAAATTAAGTCACCTATGGGGTCACCCTTTAATTTTTAATTTTTTAATTTTAATTTTTAAAATTTTGAACTTCTTTTAAAATGGGACCAATCTGTAGCCATAACCTTTCTAATAGTGCAAAATTTTTAAAATCGGTTCAGAAATGACCGAGTTCTGCGGGCACAAACATAAAAAAAAAAAAGCAACATTCAGACGAATTGATAACCTCCTTCTTTTTTTGAAGTCGGTTAAAAAGACAAGTTTTTTGTGCCTTTGTTATTGTTGAACGGTTTTTTAATCAACAAGTGAAGTTCTCTGGTGCCAATAGAGATATGTGAGTGCAATTTGAAGATTTAAAATAACTTCCGTGGTATGTTAATTATTGCAGCCCGAAAAATTTTTATTATTTTTGTTTACTTATTTTTTTTTTTTTTTTTTTGTTTCTACGAATGTTTTTGACAAGTGGCATAGATTTTGTAAAAACAAATTGCCTGTTGTTTTTTTTTTTATTGTTGTACTTGTTGTAGCGCTACAATCACCTGTATATATTCGCCTTGATTACAAGTAAAAAAAATTCCAAAAAATTTTAAGTATAAAACTTAGGGTTAGCTTTCAAGTGATTTATTCTCAGTTTGGTTTGGCAATTCATCATGAATAGACTAACGCCTGAACAACGCTTGCAAATAGTGCAATTTGGGCCCAAAACGAGATTACCGTTGTTCCCGTTGTTTATAAGCGAATTTTGTTTAGCGATTAAGCGCACTTCTGGTTGAATGGCTACGTCAACAAACAAAACTGCCGCATTTGGAGTGAAGGTAATCATCAAGTGTATGTCGAAACACCGTTACATCCAGAAAAACTGACTGTTTGGTTCGCTTTATGGTCCGTACTTTTTCAAAAACGATGGTGGCCAGAACGTTACAGTAAATGGTGATCGGTATAGAGCTATGAATACTAACTTTTTCATTCCTGAATTGAATAACCATGATGTCCAGGAGATGTGGATTCAACAAGACGTCGCAACATGTCACACAGCTCGTACCACAATAAATTTATTGAAAGACACGATTGGTGACCGCCTAATTTCACGTTTTGGACCTGTGAATTAGCCTCCAAGATCTTGTGATTTAACACCGCTAGACTACTTTCTGTGGGGCTATGTAAAGTCATTGGTCTATGCGGATAAGCCACAAACGTTTGACCATTAGAAGACAACATTCGCCGTGTTATTGCCGATATACGGCCACAGATGTTGGAAAAAGTCATTGAAAATTGGACGTCCAGATTGGACTACATCCGCGGCAGCCGTGGCGGTCATATGCCAGAAATCATATTTAAAATGTAATGCCACAAGATTATCTTTCGAATAAATAAAATTCATGTCAATCGAATAATCCATCGTTGTTTTATTGGAACTTAAAGTTCTATACCTCTATAAAAAAACACCGTTTATAATTCTTTGATTTCGTCAGTACTGGTGGAATTAGCAGCTAAGTTTTGCTCAGGATCTTGTTTGCGTTCTTTTTAATGCGTCTTTATATTGGACAAGAACACGAATGTCCATTAAGTTAATTGTTGCTTCTTCAACAGCCGAAAAAACAATTTTTTGTAAGGTCCGCCACCTGTAGCATAACTTTCCGCTTTATTATGAGCGAGCTTTTTTTCAATTCAAATTTAAAATCGGCCCACACCTTTATCCAACCCTCTCAAGTAGGTAAGCCTTTGACCAAATAAGGTTTTTGTTCCATTATTTCTACTAATTTGGCAAATTGTCATGCAGTTGTAATTTCTACGCTAAAATGCACATCAACCATAATAAAAATAAAATCAAAAAGTTGAAAAATTAACTTCAAGTACTTTTACTACTCTGGGAAATGCCTGATTAATTATATTTTTTGTAAATTTACATTTTACTTTCTGCCATTGAACTTATTTTTATTTAATTTTAATATGTCGTGAGCAAATTATTTAACGACAACTTTATGTACTTTTGACAGACAAATACGACAAACACGGTCGGATTTTACTGGCGTTTTTGTAAGAGATTTTGCAAAGTGACGTTTTCATTGACGTTTTACGTCAATTACGGTACCATTTTTTAAAAACGCCCAACTTTCGTCGCAAAATCCAAACACAATAAGGGTGATGGATTTTATTTTTCATTAGTAGTTGTTTACCTTATACATATTTATAACAATTCAGTAATATAAGATAAAATTAAAAATAGTAACTTTTAATAAAAACAATTATGTCGACATATGTGACCATTTAACGTTGAGTTCATCTATAAATGGAAAGATTTCATGCACTCAGGGCATACGGGTTCTTTACACTTTTCACACACAGTTTTTTTCATAACATCGTGGGGGTTTTTTATGCTCAACTTTAAAAGGATAGTGTGCTATAGAACCTAGTCTAATTTCTGTAATAACTTTAATCTTGTTTTTGACTTTTTAGATGGTTCAGAAATTGTACAGGGTATACCTCGTTTTTTGTTACATTTACCTCTCTGTATTAGTGATCTGGCCAATGGGGCTTTAAACTCAAGAAGAGACATATTTTTTCTTTACCATAGTTAAAAAGAATGCAAGAAATTGATATATTGCGAAATTGCAATGCAATCCTGTGATAAAACTTTCTGCTAATTCCTCTTAAAAAATTTAACAAAAGCTATTTTTACGCAAACAAAATACATGTGGTTGTAGTTGTTGTACTAATGAGTATACATTTTTAATATGCCATGGTGTTATCTATGGCCCAAACTTTTTATTTGGGTAGATTGTGAAAATACAAAACAATCAAATGTTTGAAAATAAACAAACAAAATTAAAAAATTATATGTTCAAGGCGAATTTATATCAGGTGGTGTTAATAGCCCAGCAGAATTTTGTTTGTTTACGTTTTTTTCCGGCTGGTTCATGGCATAATAATACAGGTAAAACTGTTAGAACAGCTGTTTAAATTTGCTTATCTGAAAATGTCAAACCTTATATAAAACTCTGTTCGCGCACTTACATAAAAATTTATAATAATTTAAAAAACAGTTTTTTATATTACTCAATGCATTGTGAACTAATTGCTGTATTCTATTCAATCCTTTATTTAACTTGTAATGTTTATGTTTTTTAGGTAAAACTTTTCAACTAAATCTAAATCAGTTCTCGTAGGCGGCAATTCGATATTCGGCATAACCTTATGACAATAATATAATATGCTCAGCTGGATTTGATGCTGCTGCTAGGGCCATGTGCAGCCCTCTCAATTCCTGACCTGCTGAAAAAAGCCATATCGGCTTTAGGCTTGTTAGATTTAGTTTATAAGTACTGCATATTTTTTTAGGTGTCCTACCTGAATATATATCTATAGGGTCGCTGTTTATCTACAGACTCTTTTAATGAGGGCGAAACCCACAATGTAAGGGATCTTTTGAATACTGATTATTATATTATGGCTTGTACAGGTGACCAACCAGAATAACTTTGAAAACTGAACTTAAGCCATTTTAATCTTGAACAAAATGAATTATTGGAGATTGATCTTTATAAATTTAAACTTTTAAATTACATAAATATGATTACTTATGTTAAACAAATATATAATCTTTTTATACTTCTTTGTACGGAGTATTAAATTTTTAAAACCTTTTCTTAAAAATGCTTCCTTTTACATATAATTTATTTTAATTATTTAAAGTAAACCAGTTTTATTTTTTATTATAATGTTTAATTGTTTTTATAATAAATAATAATTTTAAATATTTTTCTTTATATTTTCGTAAAATATTTTGACACAGTCGGGCAAAAACAGGTTGCGGGGCACATTCATCAGGTAACCTCACTACGAAGGGGAAATATTAAGGCGAAAATTTTTAAATTTTTTTATATGAAGTTTGATAGTTCAATGTCCATTTAAGGGGAAAACTTGTAAGTTTAACTGTCAAAATCCATATAAAAAAAATTGATTATTTTCGCCTTAATATTTCCCCTCAGTAGTGAGGCTACCTGATTAATATGCCTTGATAGGTTGCTTATTTTTTTTTGAAGTCGCCTTGCATATACCTGTATTATTTTCTTTCAAAATTTGTTTTAGAAACAATATTGAAAACAAAATCAAAATTGAAATGAAAAAAAAAATATTTAAAATGGCGTTACATATGAATGTAATTTGATTTTTTATTTTAAACCTTTAATACACACAACACAAAAACATATAACACAAATTTTTACAACATTTTAATAATTTAAATATGCTGCGGTGGGTCCATATTCTATTTTTATGCTTTTATTTTAATTGGTTTTTATTTTTTTAGTTTTATTTTTTTTCTTCGTTTTTTCTTTTAGTAAAAATAAACACAACACATTAGATTTGTTCTTTAATTAAAAATAGTTAATAATAGTTAGAAATATCAAGGCGAAAACAATAAATTTGTTTATATGGATTTTGACAGTTAAACTTACATACAATTTTTCCCCTCAAATTTAAGTTGAACTATCAAACTCCATATAAAAAAATTAAAATTTTCGCTCTAATATTTCCCCTTTTTAGTGAGGTTACCTGAAGAATGTGCCTTGATACATGTTGTTTTTTTATTGTTGCATTTGATGTCGTCTCGCTTTCGCCTGATAACACGAAGTCTTGACGAACCATTGATTTGTTCAACCATTGATCAAATTCATGTGCGCACATCAAAACTTCTCGTGAAGACCATCGTTCTTGTTCAAACAGCATTGTTCGAGCAATGTCTGCCGTCAAATGTTGTTTTTAGTAGGAAAGTTTGATTTTTAAAGAACGCCATCTGTTGATCCAGCGTTCAAATCCTATTTGCTGTGCTATAAGCAAAGGCCCCCAACCAAAAAAAGAGGTTAAAATGAAAATGCATTGGTTTGCTAAATATTTAGCAAAGTGACAAAAACCTACATTGTTGAAAGCTGGTATGCTACGGATTTAAAATACTTACATGTTTTGTTCTCTTTGTAAGATTCTGGTTGATATTGTGTATGTGCTCACAGACCCTTAGGGGTTTGCGTGGGGGCTCTTGGCTATAAGCATTCAAACAACATTGATGACAAACAGAAAATTATGTTTAATCGGAACATGCACATCGTACGTTTTCTCCACATAGAAAAAAGTAAACAAATTATTGTTCCATATTCTGCCGACGCTTTGTTCATGTGCAAACAAAACAATGGCTCGTCAAGACGTAGTGTTATGGATTCGACTTGTACAAGGCGCCTTGGACTTGTATATGTTCTTATGCTCACAAAAATTATTATTTAAAAGTTTTTTTCATACAAGATTAGTAAAATTAACTTCCAAATTATGCTAAAAAATGTCATACATACAAAATATTTGTGTTTTTAGCTTTTACTATGTCCGAATGCAAGGCATATTAATATTAATCAGGTAGCCTCTTTTTCTTTGTACAAAATAATTATTGTAGTTTTTGACCTTTTTATATTTTTGAATTCTATTTTTTAATAAGCACTAGGTCTTTTTATAAAAATGTTATAATAATTTTTATTTTCTCAATATTTCGCTAGACCATTGGGTAGCATCTTCAGGAAATAAAAATAATAATAGTTTTAAAAAATTTAAATGATTGAATAAAATTCAAATGAATGAAAAAATTTGTTGTCAATCAATTTAAAAAATTCTAACATTTCAATACATTCAAGTAACAACATTTCAAAAACATAGTATACAGAAAATTTTGATATTCAAAAAAAGAAGAATTTCCGATTTTAAAGATGATTACAGACGGAGAAGATTTTATACAGACACTTGAAAGAAAGGAAGAACAAGAAATAGCCCGAACAAAATTAACCACAATTATAGATAATCATTTAAACAAAATGAAATTAACAAATAGAGATAGGTTTGTTTTGGAGAAAGTTAAAGAAACAGAAAGGTTTTTAAAAAAGAATAATGAGATTCTCATTTTAAAGGCAGATAAATGTAACACTACTGTAGCATTAAATAAAAAGGATTATGAAACACGAATTAATAATATTGTAGAAGATAATACAAAATATAACTTAGTAAATAAAATATAACTTAGTAATAACAAATTACAGAAGACCAATAATGATTTAGTGGAAGAACTTTTTAAACTTAAAATTATTACCACTGCTGAGAAGAATAAACTTAAAACAAATATAGCTACTGCACCAAGGTTATATGGACTACCAAAAATTCACAAAGAAGATTTTCCCTTACGACCAATTTGTTCTTTCGTTAATTCTCCATCTTATGATTTATGTAAATATTTGACGAATATATTAAAAAGGATTACTGAACATTCGAGATATAATATAAGAGACTCACTTGAATTTAAAAATAAAATAGGTAATATACATATAAAAGATGACGAAAAATTAATATCATTTGATGTAGTATCACTATTTCCAAGTATACCTGTGGACTTAGCAATTAATACAATAGAAGAAAAATGGGATATTATAGAAAAATTTACAAAAATAGAAAAATCCTTATTTTTAAGAATTCTTAAGTTTTGTATAGAAGATAATAGATATTTTCAATATAATGAGAAAATATACATACAGCAAAAGGGACTTCCAATGGGATCACCTGCTTCTCCAATTGTAGCGGATATAGTTATGGAGAAATTGCTAGATACTTGTATTGAAAAATTAAATATAAAAGCAAGTATAATAACCAAATATGTAGATGATTTGTTCTGTGTTATTTCCAATTCAGCAGTTAACGATATGTTAAAAACATTAAATGAATTTGATAATTCCATCAAATTTACAATAGAGAAAGAATACGATTCAAAACTTCCTTATTTAGATACTTTAGTAATTAGAAAAGGTAACAAATTGGTAATGGATTGGTACCAAAAACCCACAGCTTCGGGTAGAATTATTAATTATTTTTCTAAACAAAATAAACACAATTATAAATACAGCCAGAAATTTAATAGAAAAAGTACTAACCATTAGTGACAAGGAGTTTCACAAAAAGAATATAGATAAGATAAAAAATATATTAAGCGAAAATAATTTTCCAATTCAACTGATTAATAAATCAACATAAAAATAATAGAAAAAATACGGAACCAAAAATTTATAAATCAATTACTTATGTACCAGATTTATCAGAACGGTTAGAAAAATCAAAAATATTTGATACAGATAAATATAGGATGGCATACAAAACAGATAATACATTAAATAGATTATTTAGCAAACCAAAAGATAAAAAAGTTAGATATGTCTAATTTAGTTTACAAAATACCTTGTAAGGGTAATGACAACGAGAATTGTAATAAAGTTTATGTAGGTACTACAAAGAATAAATTGAAAGTCAGAATAGCTGGATATAAATCAGACCAGAGATACAGAGACAATATCAGTTTGCAAAAAACAGCTTTATCTTCACACTGTTCGAAAAGTAATCATTATCCTAACTTTGAAAATGTATCAATTTTAAATTTGGAAAATAATTATAAACGTCGTTATATGTTAAAAATGCTACAAATAATTAAAGTTCCACTTGAAAAAAGAATAAATTTTAAAGCAGATACAGAAAATGTTGCACAAAATTATAGGCATTTAGTGCATAAAAAATAACATGCATTTGAATCAAATTTTTATAAAAGAAACATTAATTTTTTGTAACATTTCCGGTTAAATTTATGTATATGAATTTAAAAATTTATTGTGTTTTCTCTTATAATGTTTATATGTTTTTGAATATCAAAATTTTCTGTATATGTATATGTAAGAATTTTTTCTATTTTAATTTTTATTTGTTTTTGAAATGTTGTTACTTGAATGTATTGAAATGTTAGAATTTTTTAAATTGATTGACAACAAATTTTTTCATTCATTTGAATTTTATTCAATCATTTAAATTTTTTAAAACTATTATTTTTATTTCCTGAAGATGCTACCCAATGGTGTAGCAAAATATTGAGAAAATAAAAATTATTATAACATTTTTATAAAAAGACCTAGTGCTTATTAAAAAATAGAATTCAAAAATTCTTTGTACATTGCAAACGTAACGGTAAATGCGATTGGAGCAGTCGGGGTTAGGAATTTGGAGTTTACTGATAACATAATGAATCAACATGTTTACAAGAGTATATTGGAAAGAAATTTGCAAGCATTGTAGACATCTTGGGCCTTAGTAACCGATGGATCTTTCAACAGGATAACGATCCCCAGCACACCGCACTTTTTGTTAAAGAGTGTTTGCTTTATTGTGTTCCCAGACAGCTCCATAGCCCACCTTAATCACCAGACTTAAACCCAATTGAACACGTTTGAGACTTAATAAAGAGGAAATTAGTAAAAAGAAAAGAACGAGCAAGTCGGTGAAAGTAGCTCTTAAAAAATCTGGTCCGAAATATTGCCTTTTAAAACAGAAAGTTTGCTACTTTCTATGCCACGCCGCTTGCAGGCAGTTATTGATAGCCATGGCGGTCCAACAAAGTATTGAATTTTTTTTTAAATTATTTCAAAAATGTAATGCTATGCAAAAAAAATTTTGTTAGCGAAGCCAGTGTTTTTATACCACAGAAGAGAAAATCCTTGCGTTTAATTTTTTTTTTTTTTTTTGGCTCACTCGTTTTTTTAAATTAATTTTAATTTAGTTAAATCGTACTTCTCATTACCATCCCAATGATAACCATATTACCCTATTCCGTAATATATTGGAGATATACCATACTTTACGTCGAATTTTTGGGGGTCCGAAACTAAGGATCGCCGCCAATTTTTTCACTTTTTTGCTTAAAATTAAATTTTACACACAATAGGCTACTTTTGTAAAATTTTATATGTCCGTAATATAGATCTGTTCCTTTAGTTCAAAGATGTAAGTTTTTAACATACCTAAGTAATAAAGTCGAATTTAAGTTTTGGGCCATACCTTAAATTGTTTTTAAAGTAACGGTGGGACCAAATCAATGTTTAAGACAATCACTTTCATAAATTTATTGTTAATTAAATTCAACCATGACGATAAATTTCTTTACAATTGTTCATAAATGATACCATCATGTTATAGGCCTCTTTGTCGAAATCAACATTTTCGCCACCAAATAAAATGGCCTGAAAGACATTTAATAAATAAAAACAATTTTAAGTGCAATAATCGCATAATACCAACCTCACTCGCTCTTATGGCAGTGGGTCCAGCAGCTTTCCCTATAACTTCTATCCAATCGCCTTTAGCCGCTCCCACCGAATCAGACAAACTAACCACAATTTTTTGATCATCCGTAGAAATGCCCGATAAATTTGTACCCGACTCGTCATCCACACACAACATGATGCTTATATTTTGTCCAAGATGTGTTCTTAACATGTTCCCATTAACATGGGTACGGGGTTCAAATGATCCAATCATTTTATTTTTTAAATTGTTGATAGACTATTTTTGTTAAATAAAAGCGGGAATTTTTCTCAAATAAAACAGCTGCTAACAACGAAACTTGTAGATGCCAGACTTGTAGATGTTTCCAGTATATATGAGTGCTGTTAGTTTGTTAACGCGTCGAAATTTTGTATGTCCCTTTCCACACGTGCAATTTTTATATATACAACACATGTTTTTGTTGTTGGGAGAAGTAAAAAAATGGCAGAGGGTACGATGTTTCATGTACATAACCTATTGTCTATACCTGATAAAAATTTGTCTTGATAAAAGTCAAACTTCATAAAAAAAACCGGTATTAAAAATATGTAATATTTTTTTTTTAATATGAAGTTTGACTTTTATCAAGACAAATTTTTATCAGTTATAGTCACTAGGTTAAAATCTGCTGCGATTTGTTTGTTCTTTTCGACATGAGGAAACGCAATTTGTAAAGTGTGGACACGAATGCAACTTCATAAGAGAATTGAAAAAAATGTTTCAGAAACAAAAATGGCAAGTGTGGAACGGACCTCTTGATGACCCATTGTTTTTTTGCACATGAACAAAGCGTCGGCAGAATAGGGAATACTAATAGGATTTGCACGCTTGGTCAACAGATGGCGTTCTTTAAAAGTCAAACTTTCATACTAAAACCAACATTTGATGGCAGATACATTGTGCGAACATATCTTTTAATAATGCTGTTGGAACAAGTACATAACATCAACAACGATGTTCTTCTCGAGAGGGTTTGATGTGTGAACATGAATTTGTTCAATTGTACAAATTAATGGCTCGTCAAGTCGTAGAGTTAACCACAAATTATCTGTACAAATTATAAGTACTGTTTGCGGAAATTATTTTAATATATTTAAAAATAAATTTGAGAACGAAATAACTATTCAGGCTTAAGTTGTTTATTATAAAGAGATAGAAAATTGTCACCAGCAGTATTTAATGCATTTTCTGGATCGCTACATCCGTTTTCAACGTTCTTCGTATCTATCTACAAAATAGTTTCAATTGTAATCATTTTTCTATTTAAATAACTTACAAAGAAATAGGATACAACAAATTTTATTATATTTCATTGGTGACGGAGCTTTTCAAATTATTGACACTTTTTCTTTATTTATTATACTACCAAGTAAACATATTTTCTTTATTTGATTCTGTTTATTTATGTATGTACATACATATGTATTTTTATTTTCTATTTGTCAGCTTGTTGACAGACATATGGCACATGTACTAGCTTGAAATTCTTTCTCTATGTAGTCGGTTATATCTCCGGGCATCTCGTTTACTTCATAAGGCGGTTTTATAGTCGCTGTTGGCTGACCTTATTCAAGTGTGTTTTGCAGGTGTTAACAGCGCTCTTTGCCATCTTCCTCCGCTGAATTAAGTTCCAAGTAGCATCGCTAATTCATTCTTTTCTATTAGTAGTTTAAAATCCCTTAGTGATAATTTCCGTGACATGCGGCCATGTTCGGATTTCACTGTGTATTCTACTAATTTATTAGTGAACTGGTTAGCAATTTCCGGTTTTGGCAACTTTGCCATATTGAATCTTCTCTGTGATACACTGTTGTTCGTCCTGACGGCGGTGATTTTAAGTGGCACAGTGGCAACCATTAAATGGTGATCTCAGGCCATATCGGTAGGATAGACTATTATTTTGCGATCGGCAGCTCGTTTATTTGACATATTCAATAACGAACCGTGCCATTTTCTGCTGAGAGTTACATACATATGTGGTTTTCCGTGCAACTGCCAGGGCATTCACCAATGACAAGATTATTGATCCTGCAGGTTTTCAGAAATGTTCTTATAATTTTCGATAGGTGTCCTATGCTATGCCTGCCCATTCTGATCTTTACATTGGTATTTTCCTTAACGTTACGCGGAGGCTATTGAGAAGGTTATAAAAAGATTCCTTTGAGGAGTTTTCAGTGGGGGCGTAACATTGGACAAACGTAATATTCGGGCTTTGCCGCGCACTCTGGCAGTAATGATACTGTCGGAGTATAGGCGGCGAAATCCTTGCATAAGAGTACGTACGTTCCATGACCCGTTTCTTGTTCTTGATTTCATGCCAAATCCCGTCAACGGTTTATGGGGTTTATTAGTTTTTATTCTTGTTTTGGTTTCATTAAAAGGTATGTATTTAAATCGTACGACTTACTAGACCGTGGAGTCCGATTCTAGAGATGAGGCTGCTACAATGCGTGCAGAAGTATGCAGGTATTTAGCTATAGGATTCAAATTTTCATACTTTTTCCCCAATGCCTTCCAGATTCATTACATATATATTACCCGTCGTCTCCATTAGACATTAATATAATTTAAAAATGTCTTAGAAACAAAACTTGCAAGTGTATGTATTTTAAGATTAATTACCATGTGACTTCCAAACATATTACCAAATTCTAAGATATATGTAGAAAAAACACAAAATACGCATTAACGTATAAAGAGATCCTATTACGCAAGGGCTCAAAGAAAAGAAATGTAAGATTTTTTTCTTGAATTCAGGTACAGAAAAAGAAAACGTTTTGAGAGAATTTGGTAAAATATTCCACATGATACAAACTCAGATATGAAATGAACGTTTAAATATAGATAGATGAGTTCTAGGTATCGATATTTGCATATTCGAGTAGAGTGAGTAAATGAGAATCAACAACAGGAATAGGTTGTGTTAATTGTATTATTCTTTAGAAGTAAATTAGTGAACGAAATTTCAAATAATCATTAAATTCGGAACCAACAAAATGAGGTAACTTTTTAGTGACTCTTTCATAATCATAAGTTCTGATATTAAATATATAACGTACAGTTTTTCTTATCAACCCTCTAATACGACGTAAACTATCAGATGAATTAGCAGAAGTAACTTCTACGCAGTTGTTAATTTGCGACATTAACAAGTAAAGCAGCAGTTTTATAAACAACTCCCACGTCGTTGTCATTATTTTTTTAAGGGCGGTCAGGCCTGATTCTGTTTAACTCACCACCACTGTTTTTCGTCGCACACTCGCATTGGCTAATGGTGTGCCTCGACTAACTGTATCGAGTTATAGTGTTTGGTGTTTTTTCCTTGACCACATACATTCGTCGAACATACATTTATGTCGAACTGTGAAAGTTATAAACAATTAAAAGAATCAATCTTAACAAAAAGAAAGAAAAAACAAATTATTGGATGTATTAAAAAATAATTATAAAACAATATACAAGATTTAAGAACCACAACTTGGCGAGAAGATAATCATTTGTTTAAAAGTAGTGAAAGAACCTGGTGAAGACCAATTAAAAACTTGAAAATTACTAGATTTAAAGTGACAAGAAGTAACTACTTTATTAGATGAAAGAACCTGGTGGAGAACCAAATTAAAACTCACAAGTGAGGATTGTAACCTCACTTTTTTGACGTGGTGCAGTACCAGCAAAAAAACTGATACTGGTGGAGACCAATAATACCCTAGGGGTGGACTCTGGTGAGCCTACTTCCTGTGCAAAGGTGTATGTCGTCTGGATTTTCCGGAAGAAAGCTCCTATATGTTGATAGACCCTGGAAATATAACCTATAAGTGTTAAGCCTGGTACTCTGTTCAGTTTTTCATGCGAAATGCTGTCAAACTACATGCATAAAAAATTTGTATGAAAAAGTCATGAAAAAATGTTGCTGGAGTAGTACTTTGTTTTTGCTGTGGAAAAACATTGAAATGTTTCTGGCAACATTTTATCAAAGCTGTGCAATAAAGCAAATGGGCATTATTTCATGCGGAATTTTTCAAACAACAGCTGATCACCTGACTTTTGTTAACAATTCTAAAACAATGTGGTATACTTAAAAGCAATAAAATCGTAAAATTCTTCCAAATCGCGAGATAGACACCACATTTTAAATGTCAAATTTTCCTTATGAAATAATAAATGTTGCTAAACATTTTCACAAATTCGAACAGAGTACTAGGCTATGGACACCACATTTTAAATGTCAAATTTTCCCTGTGCAATAATAAGTACTAGGCTTAAGCCTAGTACTCTGTTCGAATTTGTGAAAAATGTTTATCAACATTTATTATTTCACAGGGAAAAACAAAAGGACGAAAGTTTTTTTAACAGCGCCTTGTGTTGAATGGTTGGGGTGTGATAAACTGTATGACGGGGTTGCACATTTTAAATGTCAAATTTTCCCTGTGCAATAATAAGTACTAGGCTTAAGCCTAGTACTCTGTTCGAATTTGTGAAAAATGTTTATCAACATTTATTATTTCACAGGGAAAAACAAAAGGACGAAAGTTTTTTTAACAGCGCCTTGTGTTGAATGGTTGGGGTGTGATAAACTGTATGACGGGGTTGCACATTTTAAATGTCAAATTTTCCCTGTGCAATAATAAGTACTAGGCTTAAGCCTAGTACTCTGTTGGAATTTGTGAAAAATGTTTATCAACATTTATTATTTCACAGGGAAAAACAAAAGGACGAAAGTTTTTTTAACAGCGCCTTGTGTTGAATGGTTGGGGTGTGATAAACTATATGACGGGGTTGCGGTGTTCACAGATGGGTCAAAAATGGAAACGGGCACCGGTGCTGGTGTTCACATCCTGGGAACCAGAACACGCATGTCTTACAGACTACCAGACGATTGTAGTGTGTTCCAGGCAGAGGTGTTGGCGATTTTAAAAGCCACAGAGCTGGTGTCTGGATATTTTGTAGAAGGGGAAGAGGTCACTCTGTACGTCGACAGCCAGGCGGCGCTTAAAAAGACACAAGGTCACATCTAGGCTGGTAGGTGATTGTAAAAAGGCTATCGACGCACTGACGGACAAGTATAGGGTTAGATTGTGTTGGGTCCCGGGCCATTGTAATGTTGAGGGCAACGAGATTGCTGACGAACTTGCGAGACTGGGCTCGGAAGGGGTAAATTCAATTAGGGTAGAATCGTTTAAGCCACCGATTAGTCACTACTACAGGATGATATCAGACTGGGTAGTCAGGAGAATCAACGTATCTTGGGAAGTAAGGAGGGATTGCAGAGTGTCAAGGTCAATCTGGCCTAGACTGGACGCTGCGAAAAACGAGATACTTCTGGGTCTAGACAGGAAGGTTCTAAGAGCCGTGATAGGGTTGATCACAGGTCATTGCGTCATTAGGGCAAGGCTAGAAACTGGGTCGTCGGCGCACCAGATTTCTGTAGGTTGTGCGAGGATGAGGAGGAGCTGGAAACTGTTGAGCACGTCGTGTGTCACTGCCCGGTATTACAAAGCCGCAGACTTAGATGGCTAGGTGATAGATTTATCGAGGGGCTCTTCGACATCGCGCGGTGTAAAATCGAGGATGTCGTCGGCTTCATCAAGGAAATCGGGTGGCTGAGTGATAGGTGGCAGGAAGCATAATAAGTCTCTTTTTTCCCCATAGTTTTATTGTAGTTTAGCTGAAGGGATCACAATGGACCAATAGGTCTCCGAGTGGATGTGCCATGTTTGGCACAACCCTTCCAAACCTAACCTAACCTTGTGTTGCTCAACCGTACTATTACTAATTTAATATTGAATTATTGTCTTGTTATAAGCATTCAAATAACATTGATGGAAAACATAAATGTATGGTCAATCACGTATGGGACACATACATATAAAAACATAAAATTAATACCGTTGATCTGCCGGAGTTATATTTATGTCTTGTTCAAGCCGATGACTAGGGGTGGCGATGTTTTGCCCATGTTTTAATGTTTTTCATGTTATGATTAACACCTATTAGCCATCATTTTGTCATAACAAAAGTCACACCCCGTGAAGAAGGAGTGAAGAAGGAAACTGTAATAAGATTTGTAAAAAACGCTAAAACGCTATCACTAATATGCTGTCAGTTTAAAAAAAATCAGTCGAGAAGATAACAACCTTTGTTTAGCAACCTTTTTTTTTGTTTTAGCAACCTTTTTTCAAAATGTAAACAAACTGTGAAAAAATTTAAACAAATTGTGACAAAAATTTGGCTATTTTGAACTCGATGAAAAACAGTAACTTTTTACTATATTTTAATTCCAAAAAATGGAATGAAAAGCCAGTGGCCTATAGAATCAGATTTTTCGGCGGTCATTTTCTTTTATTTAATAAATGAATGTGCTATACATTAAACATATTACAGTGTTTTTTTTAACTTTTAAATTTAGTTTTTCCGTTATATCTCGAAAACCATTCCGCGTGCACATAAACCACTATATACGTTTAATAGTGATTAAAAATACGAATCAAACGTATATAGTGCTATATGTGCACGCGGAATGGTTTTCGAGATATTAGTGAAAAACTTATGAATTTTCACAATTTTTGCTAATAATAAAAGGTTGCCGGGCTAATAACTTTTTTCGTACAGTCTTTTCAGAAAACCCCGATACCACTATTGATTCGTATTTTTATCCTCTATCAAACGTATATAGTGCTATATGTGCACGCGGAATGGATTTCGAGATATTAGTGAAAAACTTATGTATTTTCACAATTTTTGCTAATAAAAAAAGGTTGCCGGGCTAATAACTTTTTTCGTACAAACTTTTGAGAAAAACCCGATACCACGATTGATTCGCATTTTTATCCTCTATCAAACGTATATAGTGGTATATGTGCACGCGGAATGGATTTCGAGATATTAGTGAAAAACTTATGAATTTTCACAATTTTTGCTAATAATAAAAGGTTGCCGGGCTAATAACTTTTTTCGTACAGTCTTTTCAGAAAAACCCGATACCACGATTGATTCGTATTTTAATCCTCTATCAAACGTATATAGTGGTATATGTGTGCGCGAAATTGTTTTCGAGATATTAGTAAAAAACTTATGAATTTTCACAATTTTTGCTAATAATAAAAGGTTGCCGGGTTAAAACCTTTTTTCGTACAGTGTTTTCAGAAAAACCCGATACCCCGATTGATTCGTATTTTTATCCTCTATTAAACGTATATAGATATAACGGAAAAACTAAATTTAAAAGTTAAAACACTGTAATATGTTTAATGTATAGCACATTAATTTCTTAAATAAAAAAAATTACCACCGAAAAATCTGATTCTTTAGGCCACTGGCTTTTCATTTCATTTTTTGGAATTAAAATATAGTTCAAAATTACTGTTTTTCATTGAGTCCAAAATCGCTATATTTTTGCAACATTTTGTTTACATTTTACCACTGTTTGTTTACATTTTGCATTGTTTGTTTACATTTTGACAAAAAAAGGTTGCTAAACAAAGATTGTTATCTTCTCCTACGTAAAAAATCAATCCAAACAATAAAAATTTGTTCTGCTACTGCTTTTTGAAAATCTCTGCGCCGAAACCAAGGATTTTAAATGAATAATTTTATTAATTTTTCATATTGTGATATCAAAATTAATATTGTTTAAGTGTAAAGCTAAGAAACTTACAAAAACATATACATAATAATTGTAAAATGTATAAAGTAGAAAGAAAGAAAATACAAAATTTTAAAAAGCTAAACTTTACTGTCTGGAGTTGAAAGAAAAAACTCCCCTTAAAAACAAAAGGACGAAAATTGATTTTTCCATAACTATATGTAGTAAAAGGCAACAGCAAGCAGCTTTATAAAAAAAAATTTAAATATTGAGCGATATATATTTAGTATTTTAGTTTAAATAACGCTAAAATATGAGTAAGTTACATATCTATGTGAAATAAAATCAATGCCTCAGGATTTTATGAATTTGGTTGATCTTTTTTTACAATTCGATTGCAATACAAAATCTTTATTGGATGTGTGTGTGTGTGCATATGAATTCTCGTGTACCTTTACATATTTATTACATGAATTCCTATACACTTCATATTTTCTTGTGTGCTAGGATATATGCAACTATTACAATTATTTAAAATGTACAACCCTTTAGCCTAAGTTTTTATTTAGTATGTAATTGTTTACATAATTTTTTAAAATCCAAAATAGACGTCACTTACCAACCCTCTAAACATCAAACACCTTACTCCTTAAAAAATTAAAAAAAATATACCACAACAAACCATATTTTAAACTTTGTCGCCAATAAACTAATGATTTTTTTTGTATCGTTATTTTTTGTTAGGTGCAGAGGAAAATGAAAAGGTTATATTGGACTTGTCTCGCAAGCAATTAAAAAAAGTGCCAAAGCAAGAAGACGCCCAAAATGTTCGTACTTTGCTATTGGATGAAAATGAACTGCAAAAAATTGATAATATCGATTCATATCTGAAAATTGAAAAGGTATTGCACTCCAAATAAATTCATGACCACCATATTGATTTAAAAATCTTGGAAAATATTACATTAATCTTTAAAACTTTTTAGACAACATAACAAATTTCTAGTTTTTCTTTTATAAAATTCATAACATTATGTTACACACTAAATTAATTTAAATATTGCTTTCTTTACAGTTGTCTTTAAGTAAAAATCAATTATTACGCATGTATGGTGTTTGTCGTCTGCATTGTTTGCGAGAATTAAATCTGTCTTTCAATGGCATACTGTCTATTGAGGGTCTGAAGGAGTGTGTTCATCTTCGTTATTTAAACTTGGAGGGAAATAACATTAAGACAATTGAGCATTTAAATACTAATATTAAATTGGAGACTTTAAATTTGGCTGAAAATAGTATTGGTAGTATATCGGATATTACTTTTTTAAAAAACCTTAAGGTATGCTATGATTTTCTTTATAAATATTTTCTGCGTTTAACCTTTTATTGTTGAAATTTTAATATTGTATTATAAATGAGAATGAAAATTTCTTATTGGAATTTTGATAAATCCACTTTTTCTTTTAAAATAATCTTTTAAAAAGGTAATTGCTTATTTAAAAAAATTTAAAAAGAATAAACAAATATTTCTAAACCCTTTGTTATTTTTCTGTCAAAAGGTCGTTTATCTTGATTATTTCTTATAGTTACAAATATTAGATGCCTGATTTTTTTATAACTATAGTAAAAAAAATTTATAACATTAAAAGAAATGTTGCCACGCATGTTGCTCTTTTGTTTTTCACTATCTCTTCTCTGGAACAGTTTTCTGAGTGTCTTTCCATAAATTTTCGATAGGATTTAGGTGTGTGAGTTAAGCAGGCCCCGACGTAACATCAATATCATTGTTTCGGGATCACTCGAATTTGCTCGTATATTTTTATTATTATACTTTTCTTGGACTTCTGGCAAAAAAGTTGATATCTATCAATAGTGCAAGTACTTATTTTGAATAATACTTGATGTCGCCAAAGTATCACTTTTGGTAAACGTTACTATAAGACGGTCGTCCAGTATCGAAGTCTTGTGATTAGGCATGTTGTTGGAGATCATTTGATTATTGGTCGACATTAGTTATTTAACTTCTTTTAATTTCTTAAAATTTCCAAATGAATTTCTCTTTTCATTAGTAAAGTGCTCTTCTCGTCTCATTTTTAAACAAAAACAACAATCTTTGTTTAAAAATACAAATAAAATGATTGCAAATTACTCATTTATATTTCCTTTTTTGTTTTTAAACATTTTCTTAACTTTGATCAATTTACTTTTGGAAAATTTACTGAACTCCGGAATTACTGATTATAATCATAACCATGGCAGTTATCAGGATCATTTGCTTTGGGTTTTATTTTTGCATAGCGTTGTAACTACATTTATAACATCGGATGATAATAAAGTAACCAGAGTAACAAATTAAAGATATCAAAATGTTGGGTAACACCACTCTGCTCACAACTGTATGTATTGTAAGTAAAAACCATAGAAAACATGATCAGAAAAGTTACAGGTCCAGTTGAAATTGAATTTTGTGCAAAACGCCTTTGTTCGGCTTTGTTTTTTAATACATACATATAATACATCCAATAAGAAGTAAGATCGAAAAAGGTATAGTTCGTGCTAATTGGAGTTTGGGCGCGAAAGAAGGAAAAGTTAAAAATTTACTTTCAAAGTGGCCTAATTTTTATATTGACTGGAACGAAGAGATTTAAGACGATAGCATGCTTAGGATTAATCTTAAAAAAGAAAAAGAAAAGAGCTAAATAAAAATGAATTCAAATTATTGAAGGTGGTTACCTGAATTAATCGCGCCAGACGAAGTTGTTGGAATTTTGTATATTTTGAAACATTAAATTGAATTGTATTCTAAATAATATACATATATTTGTGTTAAACTGAATTCGCAATATTTTGAAGTTGAAGACTATAAATAACCCAAAACCTATTTACATTTATTTTAGGAGTTGTATTTGCATGGAAATCGCTTAACACATCTAAGGCAATGTGATAAATATTTACCGACTTCATTGGAGGTCCTAACTTTGGCAAAAAATAATATAAGTGATCTTAATGAGATTTGTTCATTAACAAACTTGATTAACTTGAACAGTTTAACGATTAATGAAAATCCGTGTGTCTCAATGACAGCAGGCCCAGAGTAAGTAAAAAGTAGAAATAATATTTTACGTAACACTTAAAAACAATGATAAATTAACTTGTAGTGGTTTCGATCATCGACCATTTGTGTTGAACTGGTGTTTAAGTTTAAAAATTATTGATGGTTTCGTTGTAGATCCGATTGAAAGGTTTGTATTATCCTGCTAAATATTCTAAATGATCTAAAATATTAAACAAATAAATTTTATTAAGTCTTAAAGCAGAATGGTTATACAGTCAGGGCCGCGGACGTAGCTTTCGTTTGGGCGAACAGGCTGCCTTAGCCAAGTACTTGAGTTCCGTTTGTCCGCTAATAGGTAAAGCATTAGAAAATGAGAATGAACGAAAGTTACGTCTTATTCTTAGCAAAGCCCAACATCATCAACGTCAGTTGCAAGAGGAAATATCGGAAAATTCAAACCCATCTGCCAATAACTCACCATCTTCGGGACGTAAAAAACCTGCAAGTCGAATACAGTCTCCTAGATGTAAGTTTTTCATTCTATTTACAATAAATTTATATTAGGATTATAAAAAACCGAACAAGTTAATATGTAAATGCATATGTTCTTACAGTTTCCCGACTGAGCGGACGTCAAGGTTCACCAGATTCAATGATAAACAGTTATCACGGCAACACAACTAACGAACAAGGTATTTTCAATTCAACACAACTACTGTATTTTATGTCCTTTAACATACATATTTCTTCGCATTTTAGTGGCTAACGCTAATCATTTAGTGCAGATGACTACTTCATTAATAGAGAATATTAAAAATTGTGATAATTTAATGTCACAGAGTGCAGATGATTCTAATGTCAACTGTTCAATTTCTAAAATGAATAACTCGCAAGATTCAACACCTCGCACTATAACGCCAAATCCCTATAATGGTATGGTATAAATAAATAAGTATTTTTTAATTAATTAATTTATGACTTTAAGGAGGACCTTTAAATGCTGCCTCAAAAATGGTCCCTGTACCAGAAACTTTAATGAGCCCTGATGTTTGCCCAGTTTCGGTGGCACAAAGGATTACAGTCTCTGCAATTAATACCCAAATACAACAGTCAAAAATAAATAAAAACAAAGGTAGCCTAGTATATAAAAGTCAAAATGAAATGTTTTTTTCTTTTGAATTATATTTTGAAAATTGTATTTGTCCTTTGACAGATAATCGCTTAAATTCTCCAAAAATGCGAAGTCCCCATTTAAAACGTAATACCACAGAACGGAGCCCCACAATGAGTCCAAGGAAAGCAAATTCAAATTCTAGTATTTCAAATACTGCTCAACACCAGCAGCCAAACACAAAAAATGCAGGAAATCCACAGCAAACACATGTTTCAAATATGGATCATCAAATGAAATCAAGGCAATTTATTACTAATTCAATGCACGTAGCTGCTCCGGATGATTGCTCTGGCGGTGGCAGTTCAGATGATGATAGTGACAACATTAATGTTGATAAACTTAAAACAATACGTAATAAAGCAGCTCAAAGGTAGATAATAAATAACATTATTTACATGTTGTTTTGGGTTATATTTGTGCTTATAACTTTACAGATGCCAACAACTTAAAGAAAATATAGAAAATTCTAGTCACAATCTTAGTCCTGATACTGAAAACTCGGCAGTTGTAATACAAAAAATATGGCGTGGCTATAGAACTCGAAAGAAAACAAAAGATATTGCAGAAAAATTGTTGAAGAAAAGAACGCATGAATATATAGAGTAAGTAAATTTCCTTAGATATAATGATCTGTGTTACGCTTAATGCCTAGTATGTTTAGGTGTTTCCCCTACCTACAAAGGTCTGTGAGTTGAAATTTCTACCTTTTTATTGCACAAATTTTATGCTATTGTTGCTTTTTCGTCAGTCTTCTCTACGTAGCAATAATAACGCTATCGTCAGTATAGGCTTAAAATTCTATGGCCTTGCTCGTTAATCTATCTATACTAGGCTCTGCAAGACGTGACAATACACCGCCTTGGAAACATGATCTTGGCTTCCTTACTGCAAGAGAAATCTCCCAAATCTGCAGTCCCACTGTTGCTTAGCCTATATCTACTTGGTGCCACAATTTCCCTCTGCCACTGAGCACAAAGTAACTGCTGCATTCATTGAATTCTACAGTGTGGATGCAATAGCTCCCTGCATTAGAAAGTAGATCGGACATATTTATAAGTTTCTCCATCAAGTATAAGGGTGGTTAACCTAATGGGTCGAAATGATTTCGGTATAAAAATCACTCTGGCCCTACTTTATATCAGTGGCACGTAGGGTGGCCTAGAGCTCAAGTACTCCTGGTTATCCTTAATAAGTGAGGTAATATTTCCTAATTTCACCACTGTACGAATTTTGGAAGGATATCGTCCAGCCATGGAGATTTGTACGACAGAAAGGTGTCAATCGTTCTCTCTGCGTACAGTGCATAACATCCAACTAGCAACAGTATAATAACTAATAATAATGACTATGCTTCGGTTGAGGCAGCCGATGAATAATCGAGCAGAACTGCTACTAGGTCCCAATACATATTTTGAGAGTTAATATTATTTCTGAACGATATGCAGGATCTTGGATCATCCGCTATATTTTCCGCAGTATAATCTGAAGAGCATACGGCTCCTAGAATGCCATTCCTGTTGTTGCCTGGCGATCTTGCGAACTATCACTACCGAAGCAGGCTTTACGTGAATTGTGTTCAGCTAGGTAATTCTGACACTGGTCCATTATGCTACTTCTTCAGAATTGCTCATGGCTCCTTAAACAATGTAACAGGTTGAACGGCTGATCAAGGAGATATGATCCTGCGACCAGTACTTAAACGCGGACCGTACAAGGAGTCAAGAACCCCTGAAATTTATTATATTTCTCCTTCATGTAGTTGCACGAGTATCGGGGTCTTAAGATCCATCATGTCATACCACTGTCTAGCATGATAATTCCACCGATACTTCCCGATGCGGACAGGTATCGGAACTAGTCCAATGGGCACAGTCCACTGAAAACCCTGTTTCCACTGAAAACTTCTGTTTAACAAGATCTTAACTTTTAGGTCATCTAAGATAAGTTTATATAACTTTACTGTGCTTTTACTTTAATTCCATACATTAGTTTTACATTAAATAAACGCTTTACCCTCGAATATCAAACAAAGGTGTTATATTTATTTTGCATTTATTTTCAGCAAATTGACCAAAGATATGGAGATGACAAAAGCTCAATTAGAAAATGAGCGTAAAATCCAACAATTGCAAATGCAGGCCATTAATGCTTTATGGAAAAAAGTCTCATCCATGCAACATACGACAAGCAATGCTAGCACGACAATTGACAGCCAAAATACGGAAAATGCCAGTTCAACGTCATCGATTTGCAATCAAAATACATTAAGTCTTGATAATAGTTCAACAACTGTGGTAAATGATTTGGCTAAAACCTGCTCGATGCTAACAAATCAGGTAAATGTAATTTAAAAGGCTAAGAGGCTGACACATTTTGTATGAAATTCAGTTTTATAAGCCTTTCATAAATCAAACATATATTTAATTAGTATTAGCCTGAGATTACTATTAATAATTTTTAAATATTCGTTTGCCAGGTCCAACAATTACAAGGTTCGATGAGAGATATATTAAATTGCCTTACGTTGTTTTGCAACTTGCCACAAGAAAATGTCAAACGCCTTCTAACAGCAGGAGTAGCTGAAGCTTTATCGACTACACACAACAAAAGTGAGCACGCTGCCAACACTACCGAAAATAACACCAACACAACTTCTGCAGAAAAAAGAGATTCTGCTGCTACTCAAACCGAAATTGTAGCTGTTCATACACCCCAGTTGGAGAGTCATTCCAATTTTCCTTTTACTAAAATACGACCTTCCACGTTGCCTTTAATGGATTCACAAAATCCCAATGCACCAAGTAGTTGCGACAGCAGTAATTCAACTAACAATCTTACGACCAACAACAATGACACCGAAAATAATACAGCAACACCCACTAACAAAAGGCCTTCTTTAAAAGGATACAGTGTTGCTAGTATTGACGACGTCCCCAGCTCTAACGATTCCGCGTCAATTGTTGAAAAAGAAGATGAGGATGAGAAACACAACTTAAATATAAATTTGGCCACCGCAATGAGTGGCTAAATAAAACTGCAATTTAAAGAAAAACAAAATGATAAATATTTGTATTTAAAAAAATATTTTTTCACATTGAAATAAGTTTGAAACAGTGGCATATGCCCCATACAGCAAGCAATTTTATAATTTAAAACAAATTATGTACTTTTGCAAGACTTGCTTAAAGAAAACATTTATAAATTCAAACTTTAACATCGATTGTCAGAAAAATGCCACAGCTCTTATCCTCAATACACTCATTCCTTCTCAGGCTCGTCGTCGTTTATATTTTTTAAATGAATGAATGTGAATAGTTTTTTGTTTCGTTCATAAGAATGCTTATAAAAATGATCTCAATTGTTTTTTACAATACATTAGCATTTATTATGTATTATCTTGTAGCTTTTGCATTAAAAAAAAATAAATAAACCTGACATAAAATTAAAGTAAGGAAAAACAACAAACTGACCGACCACCAGTTTATTTAATAGATAACAAAAATAATTATAATTATGCCACCACTTTTTAAAGCATTTCTATATTCAACTCTGTCTCCATGTATTTGTATTTTTTTAATACAACCAAAAAAGAAATAATATGGAAGAGATGATATTATTTGAAACAAATAAAAAAATTTTAGTTTTACATTAATAAAAAATATTTTTAACGCCTCTACGTCCAGCCATAAAAATACACAATTCAAACAACGAAACTATAAAAATATAGTTTTTTGTTTTTTTATTATTTTCTTTTTATAATTATATACTTTGTTCTTTGTGTAGCTGTAAGTAAAATATATTTCAAAGAAAAATATGTAGAATTTGCAAAAAAGAAACAAATCTGTTTAATTTAAAAATGCAATAAAAATGAAAAATAAAAATCCAGCTTAAAAACAAAAGTTAAATTGTTTTTTCTGCCATATAATATATTATAAATGCACATTTTAAATTAAGAATAGGAAATATAAATTGAAATTAACTGCTAAAAGTTTAACAAAATTGTGTGGTCTTGAATTTTAGAAATGGTTATTTAATAATTTATTGATTAACCTTTAATGCCTTAAAAAAGATTTAAAATTGAATACGTCAGTTCGAGAAGGGCATAAGTCACATCCTTTTCTAAAATTACTTTTGGGCGTAATTTTAAAAAAAAGGGCTTTACATAAGTATTTCCTGTAAAAACGCTGCATTTTAAGTCACACAATTGGCTTTATTAGCTATCGAAAATTGAAGCCTATACGAAAAGGGCAGAATAAAAAGATAAACTTTATTAAATGTATGTATGTATAGTCGTTTAAGCGAAAATAATAAAATTACAAGAATTATTATGCTGAAAGTCTATACCACGCGTTCTAAGCGTTATACTTATGTTTTCATATTAAGCTTTTTGTGGTGATGAGCTGTAGTGTAAATTTACATTGATGCGGGAATATGGAATCATTCTATACTTCCAATTTTTGTTTCTGAAACAATTTTATAATTCTTTTTTAAGTTGCTTTCGTTCCACGCTTTAAAAATTGTGTTTCTGACGACTCTATACTTTTATAGAGTCATAATCATGTCGAAAAGAGCCAACAACAAAATTAGAGAGTCGCACAAAAGTTTCAAGTACATGAAACATCGTTATTTTATTTCCTATCCCAACATCAAATACATGTGTTGCAGAAACAAAAATTGCATGTGTGGAACGGGACTTAAAGAAAAGTAAACGTTTCAGAAAAACTTGAAGTATACAGAGTTATTTGCTTTCATAAATAACAGAAAATACAAACTAAAAATTTGTACATTGCAAACGTAACGGTAAATCCCACAATAACAACCAAATGCAGGGGACAAAAGTTTAAATACATCTTGCAAAACAAAAAAACCCGCTTTCATTTCTCAAAAACAAAGTACACCTAATTCTGTTTTTACACGGTAGATTGGTTCCAGGAAAAACCGTGCAAAAAAAAAAACCGTGTAAAAAAAGACATTGATCGTATGCAAAAATAGGTGATTGGTTCCTTATCTCTAAAACCCATTCAAATTACTTAAAAACAATGATTTTTAAGAACAAGAATTCATGTTTATTTTACTAAATCACATACATATATATATTAAATTATATGTAAATTTGTATTTGCACTGTTTATTTGCATCTCTAGTATATGATGAAGATAGATAGTTGTGTTCAAGAAATCAATGATTGCCTAATTTAAATTTAATTTTTTTATAGTTCTTACTGTGGCTTCGTTTAAACCGAAAATTTTGCCAAGAAATGTTGAGCCTTCTTTGTAGTTTTGTATTTGTAGTATTCAAAGTCTTCTTTTAGGGAGGTATTGATAGTTCCCAAAACATTAATACATTTCAATTGCTCTGACAAGTACATTTGCTTGTATGCACCAAATGGGAATTTTTATAAATTTGTGATATGAAAATATTCCGCAAAACTTAAATTTTACAAATAAAATCTAAGCTCAAAAGATTTTGAATCGTGCTAAATGGAATAAAACCGTGTAGAAAAAAATAAATTTTTTAATTTTCAAACCGTGTAAAAACAGAAGTGGGTGTACAGTTATATTTATATTTCGATCAATTTCTTTTCTTAAGCGGCATTTAGATGGTCAATCGTGGGTTGTCAGCGTGGGTTGATGGCAATCCAACAAGCTCGTGTAAACGACCAAAATTCGTGTTTGTCAGCCGCGCTGGATGAAAATCAAAAATTTTTGATATTTTGTGTTTGCCTTCAACCCATCAAGCTTGTCTAAATGCATGTTTGTCAACCACAGTGTAAATTTCATTTGAATTTTTGGAAGCGAACAGTAAAGATGTCTCGGCTAGAGCGCTTGTTTTTAAGAGAATTTATTGTTTTTGTATGTGGGTTAGTTTTTATGTATGGTATTGTATATAAAGCGTTTTTATTAGAGTTTATTTTTAAAATATTTAATTATTGTGTGTGTGTTTATATGTAAATATTAATTGCCAAAATTCAAGTTAAGAAAGGGTATGTAGACGAGTTAGCAAAAATATTATTTAATTGGTATTTTTCAATTATTATAAAGGAAAATCCCATAACGAAGTTGGGGAAATGTTTTCCTTCAACCTAGGATAGCTTCTGACATTATTACTTTTTCTAAAAATTAAAATAAATTTGATTAAACCTTAAACAGCACAATAAGAAAGGATTCACGGTGCATTAAAATTAAAATACTGAAAACTATTCATGATAGAGAACATTAACTGTTCAAAACTTTGAATTTTGTTTCTGTATTAATAAAATATTACATATGTACATTCTTACAAAAATTTCCTATTCATTCACATAGTATGAATTAAAGAGATTTTAATGAGGCATAACTCTGGCCAGATACGAAGAAATTCAATATTGCCGAAAGGTGTTCTTTTGCAAAAATAAAATAAAGAATATTTGCATTTTTTCAATAAATTTTTTAAAATAATTGATTAGAAACTGAAGAATAAATAAAAAAATATAGTCATGATGTCGTTGTTTATAATTCTCTATAATTCCATTGTCCAAAGTCGTTTATTACTCTTTTATGATTGTCGTCTTTCTATAATTCATCAATTAATAGGTCTGTTTCAAGGTATATTTATTTTACTAGGTAGTGTCGTCCGCCCAGCTGATTTAGTAGTTCGACATGTCAAAAGTTGTATGTGTTCAGAAATTTTATAGTGTAGAAGTGAGAAAGCAATAAAACACATACAAGCCTTCTCAATTTTCTTCTATGTTTTTTGACATTTCGAACTACAAAGCAACAACAAAATGCCATGTTGTTCTTGTATTGTTGTATTTGTTGTAGGGACGCCACTACCTAGTAAAATAAATATACCTTGGTCTGTTTCTTTACTTTTTGGGTAAAGTTCGTGAAAATGAGAGCAAACAAAATTTGTTCTCATAAAGATACAAAATTACACAAAAGTACGGGAACACAAAAAACCAAAATTTTAACACAAAATAAAAAGTCACTGTTTTGATTAAATATTGATTAAATAATTTATTTTTTTTATTTGAAAAACATACTTATGAATAAATTTTTACTTTGTACATTTACAATGTATGTATGTTGCTATTTTATACTTTTTTAAAAATTTTGTTCTTAATATTTTCTATTGTTTATTTTTATAGCTGTTTGACAATTTACACAATTTGCCCGAAGAAAAACCTTGGGCTGTTTTGTGCAAGGAGAGGAAGAATATTATTCTCTCAAACACGCTCTCTTTTACCCAAATTTAAAGTACGGGAACGCTTTTCGGGCTAATTGGGATCCCGCGGGATCCCAAAGTTGAGTAAAGAAACACAGCTAATAAAGCAACAGCTAAATCATGCGCCATCTTAAATAACAACCTCACTGCTCAGTGTCTGTTGTATAATGATGTTTGACAATCTTCGCTTTATCATATAAATGCTAAACACTCTCTCTCATCAACCCGCGTTGACAAGCCGCGATTGACCATCTAAATGCCGCTTTACAAGCCATCACTTGTTATTAGTAGCGTTCTTGTTGCCAGCAATGTAAGTTCTATTATGGGCAAAGCTAAAGAAATTGAGTCCAGCATTAAACATTTAATAATAAAACATTTTAAAGAAGGAAAGTCCTATCGAGAAATAAGAAAATTAGTAAATGTACCCTTTTCTAGTATTTAAAATATAATTAGAAATGGATATAAAAGCAGAGTTCCCCAAAATAGTTTAAAATAAGAATAAAAACAAAGACCGTGAGTTCTGGAGAACAGTTCCTTTTACAGACGAGAGTAAATTTACTTTATTTGGTCTGGCGTAAACTATAAAACTTCGAACATAAAATTTGGTTCCTACGGTAAAACATAGAGGTGGCAATGTTATGGTTTGGGAATCGATTGGGGCAGCCGGGGTTGGAAATTTGGAGTTTACTGATGGCCTAATGAATCAAAATCTTTTTGGGGCCTTGGACCCCGCTGAATCTTTTAATAGGATAACATTCCATGCGCACCGCACTTCCTGTTAAAGAGTGGCTGCTTTATTATGCTCCCAGACAGCTCCATAGCCCACCTCAATAACCAGACTTAAACCCAATTAAGCACGTTTGGGATTTAATGTAGCGGAAATTGGCAAGCAACTTCAATAACGAGCAGAGTCGCTAAAAAAAGCTCTTACAAAAATCTGGTCAGAAATATCGCCTTCTGAAACAGAAAGCTTTGTACTTTCTATGCCACGCCGCTTGCAGGCAGTTGTCGCTAGCCATGGCGATCTAACAAAGTATTGAAAAGTTTTTCTTCTTTAAATTATTTAAAACATGTAATAACTTACGAAGATGTAAATATGTTTGTATTTAAACTTTGGTTTAGTGAATTTTACCCTATTTTTAAGAATAACCGTTATGATTGTATTGAAGTCTATATTTATTGTTATTTACTAAAACGCTTACTTTTATTTAAACAAGTGTATTTAAACTTCAACCTCTGATTGTATGTAAATTGAGTTTAAGCTAACTTCTGAGTAGTCATTAAGACAATTTACTTCACCCTAGGACATCACAATGTTAAAAGTCAGTTATTTATAATAAAAATAATACAAATATCAACTACTACTAGTTGCAAATTAGTTTTCTTAAAATGCATTAAAAGTTATTCTAGTTGCTGATAGGAATGGGCTTTTAAAATACATCGATAACTCCACTTGACTCGGATGGCACTACATTAAGATACATATGTATGTATGTCTGTGTTATTCGAGACGTTAAATCTAGTACCCTATTTATAAAGATCTGGTATATATGGTAAATGGCATAAAATTGTTTTTACTTTGTAAACTTTATTTAAAATTTCGTCTATAGTAATTGTGTACATTTATCATCTTCTGAACTTAAGTAATCATCATCACCATCGTCTTCATCACTATCATCAATATTCCTTGTTGGTACGGGTCTGTTCATATTTGGTTCCAGATCATCAAAGTCACTATCACTATCAACATACATATGCCTTTGATCGTTTTCAATATTTTTATTATTCTTCTTAGCAAAACGTTCTGGCCAAATTTTGGCCTTTATGTATTCCTTAATGTGTTCAGGTGTCAAAATTTTACAAATTTCTGCTTTAACTTTTTCGCCCTCCTCAATGGTCTCCACCAAAATGTAGTCACCCCGTTTGACCCAAACATTTTTGCGAAACTTTGTAGGCATAGTAACTACAAAAGTAATGCCCAACATTAAACTGACGACAAACAGTTAAGCAATTTTTATACTCACCTAGAAAGTGTTCATCATCCACATTGGCGGTTTCCACCTCATGTAGATTATTTCCTCGACTGCAAACAACCCGTACAATCTGTTGGTTTTCTTTAGGTAGCTCATATTCATCTTCCATCATCTCTTTGAGTACATGCTTGCACCGTGTCACACGAGACATTTTTCTGCCTGCAAATAAAACACAAAATTTGCTATTGCGTATTTTCAGGATGTCCTGCCGAATGAGCTTTTTACCTACGTTTGTTTCAAGAATTCAACTGCTTCCTTTTAATAATAAAATAATTTATAAACTTTTTAAATTTCAAATGCATTTAAATTTGGAAGTAAAAAGTCCTGGAGCACCTAGGTCGGCCACCACAAATGCGGGCTGTAATTTTTTTTGTGGTTAAAATTAGTGTTGACAATGTAGCGTTTTTTAGTTGTTTAAATTTTGTTTGATGTGTCACAAGTCATAAACATAACACCGCGTCTCCACCAACCATTAATTTGAGCAAGACATAAACATAACGTCGGCAGCGCAACAGTATTAATTTGACAATGTTGTTATAGGTGGCGAATATTTGTTTATGTCATGTTCTGATTGAACATAATTTTCTTTTTTCCATCAATGTTGTTTGAATTCTTACACCCATTCTTTACGACCTACTAGTGTATATACCTGATATAAATTTGTAGTAATAAGAGTTAAACTTCATATAAAAAACACAGTATTAAAAACGATTTTTTATGAAGTTTGACTTTTATCAAGTATAGATACTTTTATACTTTTGTCAGGTATAGATACTAGTTAACTAGCAGTCCACACCTGATGAATTTATATCGTGAAGCAAGCCACAGACCAAGGTATATTTATCTTACTAGGTAGTGTCGTCCGCCCAGCTGATTTAGTAGTTCGACATGTCAAAAGTTGTATGTGTTCAGAAATTTTATAGTGTAGAAGTGAGAAAGCAATAAAACACATACACGCCTTCTCAATTTTCTTATATGTTTTTTGACATTTCGAACTACAAAGCAACAACAAAATGCCATGTTGTTCTTGTATTGTTGTATTTGTTGTAGGGACGCCACTACCTAGTAAAATAAATATACCTTGCCACAGACCAAGGCGAATTTTATTTATTATGCCATGACACAGACGATTCGATGAGTTGTACAGCCCAAGGCATATTTAACCAGGTGACTGCACAAGGCGGAGCTAATATTAGAGAGAAATTTTTTCATTTTTTTATATGAAGTTTGAAATTAATCAGGTAGTTTAAGAGAGAATAAAACAGATATTACTGTCAAAATCCATATAAAAAAATTCTACAAATTTTTTGCTGAAATTTCCTCTCCCTTACGCTATCACCTTGTTAAATATGCCTTGGTACAGCCAAATCTAGGAATCGTAGGTTGTATACGAATTGAAACGTCTGTGAACTGATTGTATTCAAGTTGTAAGTCGGTTGTACGAAAGATAAAAATGTTTTGATTTTTTGTCAAGCTCTACCCACACGTCGCAACGTGGCCACTTTGTGTGCCTCTCGCCTACGATTTTATGTAGTATGTATTTGTGTTTAGTATTGTGTTGACTACCTTGCAGTTAACATTGAATTTTAAGAATTGTTTGCGGACGATGTCAATTATAGCATATGTGAGAATATTGAACGCTTGCTTTGAGAGAACTGTGTTGTTAAAGGCCGGGGCAAGGCGAATTTATATAAGGTGGCATCGCCGCGACAACAAATACAACACCAAAAACACCCACATGCATTTTGTTGTTGGCACTGTTGCCAATTTGGCGATTTTACAATCGGCGAGAAGAAAACAAACTTTTTAACAAACTTTTTTTTTCTTCTAGCAAACTTTTTGCAGAGTTGCTTAAAAAGTACTATTTCTGGGAAAAAAAATGGAAACAAGTTTTTGCAAAAATATTGCAATTTTCAAAACGCTAGTAACTCATAATTTTTTGAGGAATTAACAAAACATAAACTGATATTAAAAGTCTTGCCCCTATAGAACCTAATTTTGCGACTGTCACTTAAATCAATTAAGCTTTAAGGGTGCTTTATAGAAGATAGTTTTTCGAAAATAAAAAAAGTTTGTTGCCTATAACTCCTAAACTATTCGTGGTACCATATAGCGACCTATACCAAACGATAGATATTAAAACCACCATTCAGAATTGGTATAGATCGTTTTCTCAAATACTAGCATTCAAAAGTTATTAGGCAACAAACTTTGGTAAAGTGAAAAAAATCGCGAAAATTAGGAAAAAAAGTTTGTTACTTATAACTCCTAAACTATTCGTGGTACCATATACGGACCTATACCAAACGATAGATATTAAAATCACAATTCAGAATTGGTATAGATCGTTTTCTGAAATACTAGCATTCAAAAGTTATTAGGCAACAAACTTTGGTAAAGTGAAAAAAATCACGAAAATTAGGTAAAAGGTTTGTTGCTTATAACTCCTAAACTATTCGTGGTACCATATAGCGACCTATACCAAACGATAGATATTAAAACCACAATTCAGAATTGGTATAGATCGTTTTCCGAAATACTAGCATTCAAAAGTTATTAGGCAACAAACTTTGGTAAAGTGAAAAAAATCGCGAAAATTGGGTAAAAGGTTTGTTGCTTATAACTCCTAAACTATTCGTGGTACCATATAGCGACCTATACCAAATGATAGATATTAAAACCACAATTCAGAATTGGTATAGACCGTTTTCTGAAATACTAGCATTCAAAAGTTATTAGGCAACAAACTTTGGTAAAGTGAAAAAAATCGCGTAAATTAGGTAAAAGGTTTGTTGCTTATAACTCCTAAACTATTCGTGGTACCATATAGCGACCTATACCAAACGATAGATATTAAAACCACAATTCAGAATTGGTATAGATCATTTTCTGAAATACTAGCAATAAAAAGTTATTAAGCAACAAACTTTGGAAAAGTGAATAAAAATCGCGAAAATTAGGTAAAAGGTTTGTTGCTTATAACTCCTAAACTATTCGTGGTACCATATAGCGACCTATACCAAACGATAGATATTAAAACCACAATTCAGAATTGGTATAGATCATTTTCTGAAATACTAGCAATAAAAAGTTATTAAGCAACAAACTTTGGTAAAGTGAATAAAAATCGCAAAAATAATGTCGGTAATAGTGTTCCTACCGCTTAAAGCAAGAAAGGTAAAAGCAGTGCCAACATTATAATGAGTAGATAATTAAAAAATGTAAACAATGAAAATGAAAAAATATTGCACTTTTCAACGCAATCACATATCATGATTTTACCCTCTATTTAAGAAAAAAATTATTGAATAACAAAGCTTTGGACTTCTAGAATCTGATTTTGTGAATGTCACAAAAATTATTTTTCGTTTAAATGAATTATACGTAGATGATTTTTTCACTAATAGAAAAAGTTTGTTGCTTATAACTCCTAAACTATTCGTGGTACCATATAGTGACCTATACCAAACGATAGATATTAAAACCACAATTTAGAATTGATATAGATAGTTATCTGAAATACTACCAATAAAAAGTTATTAAGCAACAAACTTTGGTAAAGTGAAAAAAATCGCGAAAATTAGGAAAAAAAGTTTGTTGCTTATAACTCCTAAACTATTCGTGGTACCATATAGCGACCTATACCAAATGATAGATATTAAAACCACAATTCAGAATTGGTATAGATCGTTTTCTGAAATACTAGCATTCGGAACACGCTTTAATTTTTAGATTTAATTTTTTATACTTGTTTATATAGTGAACTAATTTTAATTTAGTGCTTGCATATTTTTAGTGAATTCCTCCTACAGTTCAAGAAATAAGCACATATTTGAGAATAACACCTCTATATTGGAACATCCTATAAATTTTAATATTTGTTGCTATAGCGGCCACAGATATACACCTTCTGTGAAAATTTTAAGATTCTACCTATTATGGTTCAAAACCTAGACCTTATAAATGCAAATAACACCACTATCGGAACACGCTTTAATTTTTAGGTTTAATTTTTTATACTTGTTTATATAGTGAACTAATTTTAATTTAGTGCTTGCATATTTTTAGTGAATTCCTCCTACAGTTCAAGAAATAAGCACATATTTGAGAATAACACCTCTATATTGGAACACCCTATAAATTTTAATATTTGTTGCTATAGCGGCCATCGCTATACACCTTCTGTGAAAATTTCAAGAGTCTACCTATTATGGTTCAAAACTTATGCCTTATACATGCATTGCACACCACTATCGGAACACCCTTTAATTTTTAGTTTTATTTGTTTATACTTGTTTATATAGTGAACTAAGTTTTAATAACTGTTTGTAAATTTCAAGTGTATTCCTCCTACAGTTCAAGAATTAAACACATTTTCGTAAATAACACCTCTCTATTGGAACACACTATAAGTTTTAGTATTTGTTGCTATAGCGGCCACAGATATACACCTTCTGTGAAAATTTTAAGATTCTACCTATTATGGTTCAAAACCTAGACCTTATAAATGCAAATAACACCACTATCGGAACACCCTTTAATTTTTAGGTTTATTTTTTATTTTTAGACTTGTTTATAAAGCGAACTACGTTTTTATTACAGTTTGTAAATTTTTTGTGAAATCCTTGACGGTAACTTCGTCCAAAGATTCTTGTAAATTGCGCATATCAGCCACTTGGCAACGAACTGTATAGAATTCTTCAGTCGTACGAGGAACATTATCACAGTCCAGTGATACCACATTGTTGCTTAGTGTGCCACAGAATAAACGTTTAACTAATTCTTTAAGATCTGGAGTCATTTCTTCCAGTTCGAAACTAGATCTATAAAAAACTCAGCCATGTCTTCTTGTTCTCCCGTATTTAAAGGCTGATGATCCATTTGATAGACCCTGCAAAAGGAATGTGGATTGTACGCTTTACGTTCCGATTCCAAGAGATAAGCAAACATTCGTAGTAATTCCAAGAGTTGGTGCATGTTTCTGAGCTTTGTTTGGAGGTATATGCAAAACAGCTGCTCTGGCTTGAGGCATCATATAAAGATGCTGTATGCAGGAAGCCATATAACAGGTTGCACCTAAATTGGTACTGATAGGCAGAGGTGGTAGCCAAATAATTCGAATAAGGCTCATCATTTATTTCCAGCATAAAATCTTTAGGTTTCGATATAGACACTAACATATCTTCATGAAAGTCCTCTTCGAAATCCAAAAGCCAAAGAATACGTAACAAACTGGCCAAACAACCGTGACGCCATTCATTAAGCAGCTCTTTGGGATAAGTGCTTTGCTGCAATTTGCCAGATATAAAAATATCGTAGAGATGTTTCAGACCACCACACTTTATAAAAGATTCGCTCCATTTTGTATCAAACACCAAAGTACTAAACAAATCTTTGAGTTACCGAAGAGTGTGATAACACGTTGCTGGATTCTGTTTTGTTTGTTCGCAAGTTTTTCTAAATGCTGATTATGATGCCAGACCGATAGGTAGACCGTAGGAATGAAACGAAACTTTTCACCACACACTCACCTTTTGATCGGAACACTATTACCAACATTAATTTCTATATTCCAAATGTTTGTTTTTCATTTTACCAAAATTTGTTGCTTGATAACTTTTTATTGCTAGTATTTCAGAAAATGATCTATACCAATTCTGAATTGTGGTTTTAAGATCTATCGTTTGGTATAGGTCGCTATATGGTACCACGAATAGTTTAGGAGTTATAAGCAACAAACTTTTTTTCCTAATTTTCGCGATTTTTTTCACTTTACCAAAGTTTGTTGCCTAATAACTTTTGAATGCTAGTATTTCAGAAAACGATCTATACCAATTTTGAATTGTGCTTTTAATATCTATCGTTTGATATAGGTCGCTATATGGTACCACGAATAGTTTATGAGTTATTAACAAAAAACTTTTTTTATTTGCGTAAATTTATCTTCCATGCAGCACCCTTAAATATTAAATGATTTAAGTGACATTCGAAAAATTAGGTTCTATAGGAGTAAGGGTTTTAAGTTCTGTTGATTTTTTTTTTTAATTCAACAACATATTGTTATTTATTAGCCTTTTGAAAGTTTCAATATTTTTGCAAAAATTTGTTTACATTTTTCATTAATTCTTAGAAATTGCGCCAAATACTCCATTTTTTGCAACCCTGTAAAAAAGGTTGTTGGAAACCCAGAGTTTGTTTTTTTCTCATGCGTGATTTTACAGCTAAATCTAGCTTTTTTTGTTTGGCAATAGAGGGAAAAAAATTGTTTTAGCGGTTAACGAAAAATCTAGCGATTTTTAAGGACAGTATTTTGTAAAAATTTTAGTTATTTATGTATGCAACACTATTTTAGAAAGGTTGCTATATATTGTATGGAGAGTTGTTATTAATAAAGTACAAAAAATTCAACCATTTACGAGAGTCGAATAACGGTTAATATAAAAATGGCAATTTTTTCTTCCAAAGAGTACGAACGTGAAAAGTGAAGGTTGTAAAAATATAAAAACTAAATTAAATAACTATAATACATATTGTATATATTTATAGAAATATAATACACAAATTTTATCATTAATATATACAAAGATATATATTTACAAAACAATGTAAGTATAAGACAGTATTTGCAGTGAAAACTATAATTGTTATGATTCGTTTTTATGTAAAAGCTATGACACCAAAATATTACCAAAAGTTTCGTCCGGAATGGCTGGATCATGTTAAATTAAAAGATTGGTTAACCCACAACGAAGATGATCCATCCAAAGGCTTCTGCAAGTATTGCAAGTGTTCCTTAAATGTTAAATTACATGATTTGATAAATCACGGAGAAACCAAGAAACACAAATCTTCTGCTTCTCTAAGAGCTTCGTGTTGGAATAAATTGGATTTTGCACCCCAAGTTACTGATAAATCTAAAAAGCAGGAAATTTCATTGGCCCTATTTATTTGTCAGCACTGTTCAAACAACTCAGTAGACCATTTAACTGATCTATGCAAGTCTCATTTTGAAGATGCAAAAAAATTGCGATTGCATAGAAGCAAGTGTACTTATATTGTTAAGAATATTTTAGCTCCACACTTTGCAAAGGAGTTAAGAAATGATATTTCTAATTCAAAGTACAGCATTCTAATAGACGAAACAACGGATATAGGAGTTATAAAACTTTTGGGTACGTAATCTTTTAACAAAACATTTTGAATTTCATACTGGTGGTAGGATCGTGAGTAGGTTTTCATAGTCAAGCACGCTTATTTTTACGATTTACTTACGTAAATAAGGGCAAATTTAAAAAACAATTTTTTTTTGCTTGAAATTAAATTTTATTAAAATATTTTATAATAACAAGTTGAGGACAATAAAACATTGTTTCCACCTGAATGTTACAACATTTATGTACATATAAAACACTAAATAATTAACAACATTTAATTTTAACAAAATTCATATTATCAGGCTTGACTCACGCTAGTCACTGCATACAAATTTTGTCATAAAAATAACAACCTAAATTAATAAGTATATATTCATATGTATGTGTTTCATTTATTTGTAGGAATTGTTATAATTTACTTTAGCAAGTCTAAACAGAAAATTATATCCACATTTTTAACACTGACTGAAGTACAAGAATCAAATTCTGAAGGTATAGCCAAGGTTGTTATTTCAGAAACAAAGAAATTCAATATTGATATAAATAATATGTTGGGCATTGGAATGGATAATGCCAATGTTATGATTGGCAATAAAAAGAGTGTTTACACTGAACTCAAGAAATATGTTCCGAATTAAGTGTTAATTAAATGTGTGTGCCATTCTATTCAGTTAGCTGTTACCCATTCTTGGAAAAATTGTATGCCGAATCATTTAGAATTTTTAGTTAACGAAACTTATAACTGGTTTTCACGAAGTTACGTGCGGCAACAAAGTTATGAACACATTTTTGAAGCCATAAATGATGGGAAGGTAAAACCTCAATTTTTTATTTGGTAAAAAACTTATCATTGTTATATGTATATATTTTAGGTTCCTTTAAAAATAACCAATATTTGCTATACTAGGTGGCTGTCGATTGAAACTTCTTTTCAAGAATATTAGACCAATGGGTTGAACTTAAAACTCATTTCGGAATAGCAAAAAATTATGAAAAATGTTTTATGGCAGCCAAGTTACATGACTTATACAAAGATAATATAAATTTTGTATACTTATTATTTTTAAAACCTATCTTAACTCACATGCAAACTTTAAACAAAAGTTTTCAGAGCTAAAGTACAGACCCTACTAAGCTTTTAAATGATATGGAAGCTGTTATTTATTTTCTGAAACAGTTTGTTTTAAATCCAACAAGTGATATTGATATTTTTTCAACAGAGTTCCAAAACTATTTGTTTCAATAATTATTTGGGATTTTCTTTTGAAAAGAATTTAAAAGTCATATTAATGAGGAAACTGAAAGTTGCCTGAGGAAGGACTGCGTAAATTTCGTCGTCCATCTGATATTACAGTTAAAGAAAAGGTATTAAAATTAAAATTTATTATGGAACATTTTCTTTATTCACTTCTCATTCAGGTTACCGGAAAATTTCAATATTTTTAAAATGGTTAATCTTATTTCTGCTGAAAATGTGTTAAAACAAAACAAAGAAAGTTTGATTCCACTTTTAACTACATTTTCAAAAAACCACGATTTGATTGACACTATAAACTTTCAATATAACAATATTTCTTATATAAAATGGGTAAAAAACATATCAACAAGCATATTTTGGTCAGAGGTTTTCAGTTACAAAGATTCTGGTGGAAATAACCCATTCAAAGAATTGGCAGAATTTGCATTAGAAGTTTTATCACTACCATGGTCGAACGCAGACATAGAAAGAGTATTTAGGCAACTAAACCTAGTCAAAAACAAACTACGAAATAGACTAATAACTAGTACTGTAAATGCTGTGCTTCATGTCAGGTAAATTCTCAACTGGTTTTACACTTTTACATATTATATTTGTTTTTTAACATTTTAAATAAAAGGGGCATGGAAACGGTACTAATTTTGCAAACAATTTAAAGAAATTAAATCGTAAAATGTTTTTCATAATAAACATTTAAATAAATAAACATTTATTTAAATGTTTATTATTTATTTAAATTTAATTTAACTTATTTAGAAAGTGAATTAAAATTTAATATACAGTTTGTAAAAAATATCTTTGCACAGAAAAAAAAACATGTAAAATTTATATTCATTCAAGAATTTCAACAAAAAACATTTACATACTGTTTTTTTTTGCACACATCCCATTACGGTACCTGTTTGCGACTATTAGGTACCAATACTTTGCAAATAGACATACACATTACAACAACGCCAAAAAAAGAAGTTTACTCAGTATTAAAACTGTAAAAAAAATCTTTGCATATTGAATGAAGACAATTAAAAAAAGAACAAAAATGCCGTTATTTTTCAAAAATTTTGTGAATTTGGGTTTTTTCATAAATGGAATGGAATGTGAAAGAGGTAAACAAAGATTTAATAATAAAGTGATCGTTCTTAATGTAACAAGTGAGTACATATTTGAATATAAAAAATGCCAGGAAAACGAGTTTCAAAAAATATTATACAATTGGTCTATTTCAATCACTACAAAGGCAAATCTGCCAAGGAAATCGCCGATATGTTTTCCCTGAAAATCAGAACTGTATATAATATCATATCCCGTGCTGAAAAAGAAGGACGACTAGACTTAAAAGGATCCACAGGCAGGCCGAAAAAGGTGACGCAGCGAATTGAAAGAAAAATAATTAGAACTGTTTATGATAACCCCCAATCCAGCACGAGAAGTTTAGCTCTTCAAGTGGAAAAAGACTTTGGGCTACGTGTTTCCCATTCAACCATCAGAAATGTTCTTCAAAAGCACAAATACTTATAAAGAGTGGCGAGGAAAAAACCCCTGCTCTCCGCACAAAATATTGAAAAGAGATTAAGATTTGCCACCGAACACGTTTCATTCTCTCCAGAGTACTGGGACATTGTTATTTTCTCCGATGAAACAAAAATTATGCTTTATTATCATGATGGACCGCAAAGAGTTTGGCGTAAGCCCCTAACAGCACTAGAAAATAAAAATCTTATTCCTACAGTAAAGTTTGGAAAACTGTCCGTAATGGTATGGGGCTGTATATCCAGCAAAGGAGTTGGTGTAATCAGGATTTTAGATGAAATAATGACTAAAGAAGTAAACCTTGTTATTTTAAAAAATGAACTGACGGCCAGCGTTAAAAAATTTGGTTTTATAGATCCGGATAATCCGAATAAATTAAGATACAAATACTATCAAGACAATGATCCCAAGCATAAATCTTATTTATGTAGGTCCTGGTTACTATACAACTGTACCAAAGTTATTGATACTCCTGCCCAAAGTCCGGATATAAACCCTATAGAAAATTTGTGGGTTCATCTAAAGAAAAAGGTAGGAGAAAGATCGCCAAGGTACAAAAACGATTTGATATGGTTCATTAAAGAAGAGTGGGAAAAAATACCGTTAGAATATGATATTTCGAAGCTAATTCAATCGATGCGAAGACGTCTGCAAGCGGTAATGGATGCTCGGGGTAGACACACAAAATATTAGAAACAAAAGTTCAAAAAATTTACATCAGACTTAATGTTTCATCAAGTGTGCAAACATTTTTTTTACAGTATGGAAATTGAACTATTTTTATTTTTTAATATTCTACATTAGAATTTTTTCATTGTTATAAAAGTTTTTTATTTATTATATTAGCAAAACATATGTTTATAAAATACTGTTCGAAAAAAATAAAAAAAATGTTTATTTTTATAGGAAATCAATGCATACATTGAAGTTTTTTTATTTTTCTCTATGTGCAAAGATTTTTTTTACAAACTGTATGTTATTACAGATATGGTCTTAAACTGAGTAACAAATGCTGTTTCGACTATGAAGTTCCACCATCCGTTATAAGAGAAGTAGGAAAAATGGCATCATACAGCCAACATTCAGAAGACTGGTTCTTCGTTTTTGATATGTAAATCACATACGATTGAAAGTTCTATTTTATTTTTAAATGTCGTAGATACAATGTAATACATATGCAAGTCAAATACATGTATGTGCATACAAACAAATAAATACATGTATGTGCATACAAACAAATAAATACATGTGAATGTATATTATAATAAAATGGAATAGTATTACAAAATGTTAACTATACAAATTTTAGTTTTTTTCATGGGTATTGCACATATTTATATATGTATATGTTTTAATATTTAGCTATTTTTTCCTTCATTTTCCCGCTAAATAAAAAGTTTAGCGATTTCTGGCGGTTTTTGGGTGTAATTTGACGGGAATTGTAAGAAAATAATTGGCAACAATGGTTGTTGGTTACATGCACGACAGACGTCAAAATCACTAATTAAAATATTACATCGAACAACTAAAACAACTATTTTTTTAATATTGAAATATTTTTTGTGAATAATTACAATTTTATTTCTCAAAATTTTCAAATTAAAAAAAAAAATAAACGAATTTTTGACGGCTGCCGTGCACAAAAAAAGTAAAGCGAAAATAATTAACTTCGCCGTGCTTTCACCTAGTAAAATAGATTCGCCTTGGGCAGGGGCATATAGAATACGTCATAGGTTATACGTCGTCTTTTTCAACGTGCAAGAAAGTTGAAATACAACTTTTCTAATGACAGTTGTTACAATCAGTACGTACCCGTCGACGCAAAGTACGAAAGTTGGTCAACTTTTAACTTTTGACGTGCATTGAAAACTATAAATTGGTTTCTCTTTGTTTCTCTCTCACAAAATTTTTTTTTGTGTTGAGTGGAATCAAAAATAAAACAAAATAATTTAATTTAATAGAGTAAAATGGAGAAAAAAGCTTTTCTCGTGTTTTCTTGTTTGATTTAAGTACTCATTGTGTCAACCTTTTCCGTCGTTACTTTGATTTCAGTTGAGTACGTATAACGTATGACGGATTCTATGTGCCCCGGCCAAGGCGAATTCATACCAGGTGTGAGCAGTAGGACAACAACGAATTCATAACAGGTGATTATTGTTTGTCTCCATCTTAAGGTGTCAAAATGTACTAACATTTTTTGTTTTGACAGCCTAAAATGATTTATACGAAAACAAAATGTACGTATTTTTATTACAGAGTTGTACTTTTTTCGCCGCTAGTTTATTTTGTTTATTGTGCCATGGAAGTTGTACATGAAATCCCACGCTAAATTGTATCGTTTGTGGAGCGTATACAACTGATTCCTAGAATTGGTTGTACAACTCATCGCAACGTGTGTGGCTTTCGTGATGAATGTCAAATTTATATCATGATGAAAATTCATCTCATGTAGACTTCATTTGTTAGAATTATATCAACGTTATGATATAATCATCAGAGTTCATGTACAGATAATAATATTATGATGTAAAAAGTCATTTCAATTGTTTTTTTATACTTTGTTAACGGATTTAAAATCAGGAAAGGAAACACTTCAAAAGCTTCCCCATTTTACATTATTTATTTTGATAAATTTTTGTTGTCACTCAACATAAAAATTTAATGAAAATAAAGAGAAAACCAATTGATAGCTATCAAACTGCTAAACGTACGTTAAAAGATGCCTTAGTACTTTGCATTGACGGATGCGTCACAAGGAGACAATGCTCATAAATATTTCAACTTTCTTGTCCGTTGCAAAAGTCGACGTATAATGTATGACGGATTCTATGTGCCCTGGCCTTTAAATTTATTTGTACGATTATAGACTTGGCAACCTTACACTACGTCTTGACGTGCCACTGATTTGTTTGCACATGAACAAAGCGTCGGCAGAATAAGGAACAATAATTTGTTTACTTTTTTCTGTGTGGAGAAAACGTGTGATGTGCATGTTCCGACTGAACATAATTTTCTGTTTGTCGTCAATGTTGTTTGACTGCTTATAGCCAAGGCGAATTCATACCAGGCAAGGCGAATTCATAACAGGTAAACTCGAGAGCTCAGCTGACTATTTGTTGTCACCATCTTACAGTGTCAAAATGTACTAACATTTTTTATTTTGACAGCCAAAAATGATTTATACAACAACAAAATGTACGTATTTTTATTACAGAGTTGTACTCTTTTTTCGCCGCGAGTCTACCTTGTTTATTGTGCCATGATACCAGGTGAGAGCAGTAGGACAACAACTACAACAAAACAACAACTTTGACATTAGATGCGCACATGAATTTGTTCAATGGTTGAACAAATGGCTCGTCAAGACTGCTTGTTACATTGGCCGAACGACGTCATCTAAAACATGCGCATGGCGTAATCTTGTCTACATTCATGTGTTTACCTAACAAAAATTGTTTTGATACTATATTAGTATGAACTAAAAAAAAGAATCACAGAGCCAAAACTGCCCTATATTATCAATAAGATTTTCTCAATGAAACGTTTTTATGCTAAGGGGTTTCCCAGCAGAAAGAAAAGAAGATATTTGAAAGGGATTCCTTATTATTTAGATGTAAAACTTTTTATTTTTGCCAAGAAGGAAACACTATTAAATCAATAAGAAAACTTGTTATTCACAATTTTTTTACCCATTTTTGGCACCAAAAAAACAATCCATAAAGAAAAACTTTTTGATTATATTAGGTTTTCATCTGAATGATATAAAAAAGGAATTTCTTATTGATTTCATTAGCTTACCTACTTTCAATTTTTGAAAAAGGTATTCATGATTGGTTTCATTAGGTTCCTACTTAAGGGCATTTCACACTATAATACAAGTATTAATATTTTTGAATAAAATGGAACTCTATCTAATCGGTGTTTAAAATTTAAAAAAAAAAAACAATAACAACTTATATCAGGGTTTCATTTTTCTCAAAAGTATTAATACTTGTATTATAGTGTGAAAAGCCCTTTATATGATCATGTGTAAATCATCTTCTTAATTTTCTTAATAAGGATATCTCGTATTCGTTTGCTTGTTATTTCATTTTCATAAATCAGCATATACTACGTTTGTACGCAGTACTTATTCACAAATAAAAATATTGCAAACAGAAAAATTTGCTTTATAAACAGTGAAATATTTTTTTATTTGCGAATAGTTAACTTACGTAAACAATTTCTGATTAAGGACACTATTTGCAAATTTGTGTATTGTGTTGTGTGAATTAATTATGTATTGTGTGAATTAATGGAAAATTTGCTCCCACATTGCAATAATTTAATTCTAAAAACAATTATTATGTTCGATCACAACATTAAACATTTAAGAAAACAGTATACTTGCTTAAAATTTCTCAACAAAGTACATGTACCACTAATTTTCAAACACACACACATGTAAAGTAAATACATAAATCCGAACCGAAAGTAGAATGTGCAAAAATCTGTCTGTTTTGTTTAATTGTGAAAGGTTGAAGACAGACCAAAAGAGAATTCAAAAAGTGTCTGCCCTGTTTCTGTCTATTTTAAAAGCAGTCTAAGCATCGTTTTGCTTCACCCAAAAACTTTATTTTGAAACTAGCTGTGCCCACACACTTGTGTGCTTTCTGACAATATTTTGTTCGATTGTGCTTTGAAAGTAATCCACACCAAATTTTAAGAAAAAAAAAATCATGAGGAAGGAGGCGAGGAAGCTCATGTAGCTTAAATATATGCTTGATATTCATATGTACATATATGTTGATCAGGAAAGCTCTTTGCTTCTAGATTAAAAATATTACAATTAATTTCTTCACGATTCATTTTTTAATGATATTTACCCCAAAAACTGAAAAAAATCACATTAAGGTGTTTTTTAAAGAAATAAAATAACGAACGAACATTTAAACCGATAGATATTATATAGATGAAAGAGAAATTATATAGATAAAAGAGTTTTTATTCAAATGGTGAAAGAAAATTTTAATTATTTTAATTTAAAGGTATAAATTTCTGGAACGGCGAAAAAGTACCCCAAAAAATTAGGTTTTTTTGTTACAAAAGTAGATACCCTGTCTTTATTAATTACGGGGAAAATCCTTTTGGGAGTAAGTAGCCAACAATTATTTGCTGATTTGCACTCCGAGAAATTTAACGATAATTTAAAAATTTTGTCTCAAAATTGGCTATGTTTGGATAGGGCTGGAGGGAGAACCGTTATAATTTTTGACCTAATTTTTCTTTTATTCGCCTTTGATATAGATTGTCTAAAAATACTAGAACCGAACTAAGTTTAAATTATATAAGCAAAAAAAGAATACCACATTTTTGGGGAAAATCCTAAAAAAAGGTAATTTTTACATTTTCCCAATTCAGAGGCTTGTAACATTTTAACGAAAAGCTCTATCAGAACTAAACTTGAAACTAAATTTTACCAATAATATAGCCAATGTGTTAAAATAATAATCCGATCATTAATAAGTATACCACGCCAAAAATACTAAGAGCCAACTTACACCTTGAAATTTTTCATGATGGAGTGGGTTTGCAAGGGGTATAGAGAAGCAAGCGGGGTAAACAAAAAGGGATGGCTTGAATTTTGAGGGGATTTTTTGACACTTGCTGTGGGCAATTTTCGTTTGTTCAGAGTTTATTTTAAAAATGAAATTGTTTGGCTTAATTATGTATACATTTCGGTATGATTTAATTAATTTCTTGTAAAATTTCATGCTTTTTTTGACACATTTTTATTAGGGTTCCGTACCGAATGTCTGTCCGTCTGTCAGCGCCTTTTATCTCTAGAACCGTAATATGTAGACTCTTGAAATCTTCACAGGTGATGTATAGCTGTTGCTATAGCAACAAATACTAAAACTTATAGGGTGTTATTTACGAATATGTGTTTATTTCTTGAACTGTAGGAGGCAACCACCTAAAATTTACAAACAGTAATTAAAACTGAGTTCGCTTTATAAACATGTATAAAAAAATAAACTTAAAAATTAAAGATTTGCATGAATATAGCCTAATTTTATATGTCTTTAATTTTAAAATTAAGGGGTGCCCCATAAAACATGAACAAATTAAGAACTTGAATTTTTAAACTAAACATAGTACGGAACCTTTCGTTTGTGGGTCTAACTCGCACTTGACTGATTTATTTCTTTTGTATTTTAGTACGAGCGCATATATGTTTTAACCGACTTCAAAAAAATGGAGTTTATCAATTCGTCTGAATGTTGCTTTTTTATGTTTGTGCGCGCAGAACTTAGTCATTTCTGAACCGATTTAAAAAATTTTTTCTTTATTAGATAGGGTATGCTTACAGATTGGTCCCATTTTAAAAGAAGTTGAGAATGTTAAAAATTAAAGGGTGTCCCCATACAACATACAAGTTTTATACGTGTATTATGAACCGTAAAGGGCACCATTTAAAAACTGCCTATAACTATATTTGCCAATAAGAAGGTAATAAAAAAGTAAACTTAAAAATTAAAGGGTGTCCCCCTATGTAACGTCAATTTACCTATATGAATTTGAACTATTTGAACTATTGTAGACAATCACTTGAAAATTGGACAGAATGTCCAATATTTTTAATTAGAAATTAAATATTTAGAATTAGAAATTAAAGGGTGTCCCAACAGTTGATGTAATTTGATGTATATTGCAAAACTTTTGAACCGTAACAGAGACACCGTTAAAACTTACAAAGAAGCTGAATATCTAAGTCCGCTATAACATCAAGTATAAAATTTAAATTTGGAAACTAAAGGGTGTCCCCATAATTGATGTAATTGGACCTATCTGGCCCTATCTTTTGAACCGTTATAGACAAACACTTGAAAATTAGACAGAATCTCCACTACTATGCCCGGTATAATAACATGTATAAATATTAAAAATTATATATTAAAGGGTGTCTCAATAGTTGATGTATATCGATGGATATGGCTTTTGAACCGTTATAGATAGACAGTTGAAATTTACAAAGAATCTGTTCTTTATAATAAGTCCTTTATAATATGTGTTTAATTAAAAATTGTACATTAAAGGGTGTCCCAATAGGTGATTTTATTTAACCTATATGGCCCTTTGGAACCTTTAATTTTTATTACTGTGTCAGTAATAATAAGTGTACAAAAATAAAGGGTGTCCTCATATCTGAAAAATTTGTCGTATATGGCTTTATCTCCTGAACCGTTATGGATAGACATTTGAATATTACTATGTCCGTTATAGCAACAAGTATAAAATTATTTGATTTGGGTACTAGTTCTTACTTCCTTTTAAATTTTTAGTTTAGAATTGATGCCCATATATCTGTTTTGAAGTCGTTTTTTTTTTGCAAGAATTACTTGAAATAACGCACAAACAATAAAAATTACGAATATGAAATCAAAAGAAAATGTCAAAAACAAATTCAAGCCGATTGTATGAAAAATTTTATCGTAAAAATGTGCCATGATATTCGCTGCAACTTTAAAAAAGACATGAAAAAATGGCATCGGCCTAAGTCGGGTCGACCAAAATTAAAAAAAAGTTTGTAAGCCAATTTTCTTCCAAACTAAAAGAGATAACCTATGTACACATGTAAGTCAGTGTTGGGATTTGTGGTACAATTGTACCAAATTTGGTACGATCGTACCACAAATTATAAATAAATTTCTAAAGAGAAAAATAAACTGCAAAAAAGAACAGCCATTTTACTAATTTTTTCTTGTAAAGTGCCAAAAATGGTGATTTTTTGAAATGTTTGTATGGGGTAACCCAGGGGTGATTCTTGGGGGTGTGCTATTGGTTTGGGTGGGTCGGCCCTCCAAAGTTAGTTGGGGTCCGTCAATGGGTCAAAGTGGGGTTCAAAATTTGGACCTTCGGGTCAAATTCTGGGACATCAAAATTCATTTTAGAGGTATGGCAAAGTTTCTTATTTTGATCGCTAGAATACGATTTTCATTGTACGTTGAGCGATTTTTAAATCGACCCGACCTAATATATATATATATATATATATATATATATATATATATATATATATATATATATATATATACATATATATTTTATTTTTTTTTAAAGACAACACAACCTGCGAAGCTTTTTGCTTGTCTGCAGAAAACACTCAGAGTCTTTGTCAGGAATCGAACCCGCAACCCCAGACTGATAGGCAAGCGCGCTACCAATCGGTCTAACGAGGCACTCAATGCGTGGTCTAAATTCGTTTCTAAATTACCTCAAAACTATCCTACAATACTAAAGGCTTTTTACGGTCTAATACTCCCTTAACATCTTCAGCACTAGTTGAAACGTTATATTTGTTCGCTAGTATTATTTTAACACTAAGGGGCATAATTTATTTATTCAAATAGGATTGTTATTATTTTTTATAATTTATATGTAATTGAAAATTTTTGTAATTAAATATTTTTTGACAATAATTACAAAAAAGTATTCATTACTTAAAATTTTCAATTACATGTAATTTTTAATTGAAAAATTTCAATTACAATTATATGTAATTAGTAATTTAATTTTCCAATTACTAATTACATGTAATTGTAATTGAAATTTTTCAATTACAAATTACAAGTAATTGTAATTGATTTTAGTTTATTTCAATTACAATTACAAAAAAATGAAAAATTTCAATTACAATTACATGTAATTAGTAATTGCATGTGTAATTAATTACAAAATGTAATTGATATCCCCCAAGTCTGATACATATATATACATATATATCCTATCATATCAATTGATTTGCGAATTTATGCGAAAGATTTTGTAATATTATTTGTAACAGCGTAAATATTTATGTATATAGAAATGCTCACCCAAATACGGAAACGGATTTATGTTAAAATTAATTTTTAATAAATCCATAATGAAATCATAATGAATTAAAACTATTTTTGATATCCTTAATTTATGAAAGTAGGTTTCTACTATGGAAGGCGGTAGGCCCATATCAAGAAAAACATAGTATATACCAGTTTAATCTTCATCAAAGCAAAGCAGCTTTAGCGATGTTGATGCGTTGTTTTCATGATGGTAAACTGGATATAGCGTTGCCACTGGAACCTTGGATTGTTCATAACAATATCATGGGCCTGTCCCAACAAATCGCCAATCTGTTTCAATCACAGACAGATGGTAAACTAAGGTCATATATCCTGGTGCGACGTGGTGTACAAGCAGTACTTATGCAACACCTCTGCTCGACGGATCTTGCTGTGGTAATTATTGGCAGCGGATCGGAATAATTTTTTATTGCATCAGCATATCATCCCTATGAGACGCTTTGCCCACATCCGTCACAGGAGGTGGAAAACCTGGGCAGTTTCTGAAAAAGAGGGATGTGTCGTTAGTCATGGGCTGTGAGCACCACAGCCGATAGCTACAGAGGAAACCTTTTTCTGGAATTTGTAGAACCATGAGATTTGCTGGTACTAAGCAGGATGGTAGATTCACGAAGGACTCAGGTATGTATGGCAGAAGTTGGAGACAGGTCAGAAGACGCGTATGAATACCGAAGAATACTGATCATACCAGTACCCTTCGGAACATAAGGAAAGTTCTCCATTACTGCATGAGTGGGATCACCTAATGGAATGTCGGGTGCCGGGAAGAAAAGTTCCCATTGCACTTGACAACCAGTCGATTATAAAACGTATGAGGCAGGTGAATGTTTTAGGCTTAGCTGGGAATGAAGCACCAGACCAAATAGCTAAAGGGAATCTGCTGTGAATTTCTATGGACCAGAACACAAAGTAGCGCAGGGTAATGGTATAATGCGAGGTAAGGTCCTACAATGGTTGAACTCATTAGGCAGGCTCGAAAGGTGCTCAAAGAGCCCATGGGCATCAATGTACTCAGATACAATCGAAGTATCTTAACTTCAAGTGTCATCTAGCCAAGATGAAAATCGAAGAAGATGGTACTTGTAGACTGTGCCTGGAAGAGGCTGAGACGGCAGCGCACGTTATGTGTGGCTGTCGACAGTCTGAAGTCACTAAAGTCAAGTTTAAAGGCTGGTCTAGCACTTGAATCTATGGAAGTAAGGTTGCCTTAAATTACACTTGGGTTGCCTATAATCATAGAGATCGGAAGGGGGTCGAAAAGCATTCCATTAAGGAAGTTGTCTGCTTCGATATTCACCCTTACATTTAAAAATGATTCTGACCGCAAATGTCGAACAGAATATTTTGTGGCGCCAATTTAAATAAAACCAAATTTCGATGATCCTTAGAAAATACATTTCTAGAAGGAATTCTTTATTCTAAAGATTATTTAAAAGTTAATAAATTCAGTTGTTTAGACACTCATTAAATACGATTTTGCAAAAATGTAAATTTCTGAAATTTATTTCTAACTGTATATGAAACGTACATTTAGGCCCATTATAATAACTTGTCATTAGCTAAATTTAGGATTTTATCAGGGTGATAAGTAGTTTTTCGTTATTATAAGTCTACACTAAGCTAGAAGTGACTGATAATCTAAAGGGAAGAAAATATTGCCTTTAACTTTTAACATTAGATAAGAGTTTGAAGTTGCCATGTTTTGTCATCTATAAAGTTGCCTTATTTTCTAATCTATGAAGAAAAATAAATGCATGTTAATTTAATTGTGCATTTGAAAAATAAAAATAAATAAATTAGTCAAGTGCGATTTACACTCACACACGTAGGGTTCCGTACTATGTTCAGTATAATTTAAAAATTCCAGTTGTTTATTTCTTTATGTCTTATGGAACACCCTTAAATTTTAAAATTAAAGTAATATTCGAAATATTCGAAAATTGCATCATAATTAGAACACCCTTTAAATTTTAATATGTAATTGATTTTATAGCGGCCATGGTAATACACTTTCTATTAAAATATCAGGAGCCTACTTATTGCGGTTAAAAAAATAAGGTAATATTCGTGAAAAACACGTTACTAATGGACACACTTCAATTTTAAGTATTTGTTATAGCGGCCGAAATAACACATCTACTGTAAACATTTCAAGAGGGTATCTATTACGGTTTATAAAATCTTGTCACTGTCGGAGCACCCTTTAATTTTATTATTCATTATAGTTGCCATGGCAACTTCCTTTCTATAAATATATTAAGAGTCTACTTATTGCGATTAAAAAATAAGTCACTATAATTGAAAAACATGTCACTGTCGGAACACCTTTTAATTTTTAGTAATTGTCATATCGGCCGTGGCAACACATCTTCTGTACAAAATTTCAAGAGTCTACCTGTTACGGTTCAAGAAATAAGGCTTTATACATGCAAATCACGTCACTGACGGAAAACCCTTTAATTTTTATTATTTGTTATAGTGGACATTGTTATACACCTCCTGTAAAAAATTCAAGATTCCAACTATTCATTCAAAACTTAGGATATATACATTGGAACACCCTTTAATATTTAAGTTCAATTTTGTATACTTGTTTATAAAACAAACATAGTTTTAATTACAGTCTGCAAATTGTAAGTGGTTTCCTCTTACAGCTCAACAAAAAAAAAACATAAACGTAAATAACACGTCACTTTTGGAACACCCTACGTTTTAGTATTTTTTACTATTGTGGCCGCAATAATACACTTTTAGTAAAATTATCAAGAGTCTACCTATTATGGTTCAAAACTTAGGCCTTACACATACAAAGCACACCACTATAGGAACACCCTTTAATTTTTAGGTTTACTTTTTTAGACTTGTTTATAAAGCGAACTAAGTTTTAATTACTGTTTGTAAGATATAAACACATATTCGTAATTAACACCTCTCTATCGGAACACCCTATAAGTTTTAATATTTTTTGCTATAGCGGCCATAGTTATACACCTCTGGTAAAATTTTCAAGAGTCTACCTATTATGGTTCAAAATTTAGGCCTTATACATGCAAATCACTCCACTATCGGAACACCCTTTAATTTTTAGGTTTATTTTTTCAGACTTGTTTATATAGCGAACTAATTTTAATTTAGTGCTTGCATATTTTTAGTGAATTCCTCCTACAATTCAAGAAATAAGCACATATTCGTGAATAACACCTCTCTATCGGAACACCCTATAAGTTTTAGTATTTGCTAGTATAGCGGTCACAGTTATATACTTTCTGTGAAAATTTCAAGCGCCTACCTATTACGGTTCAAAACTTAGGCCTTATACATGCAAATCATACTACTATCGGAACACCCTTTAATTTTTAGGTTTATTTTTTTGTACTTGTTTATATAGCGAACTAAGTTTTAATTACTGCTTACATATTTTTAGTGTATGCCTCCTACAGCTCAAGAAATAAACACATATTTGTGAATAACACCTCTCTATCGGAACACCCTATAAATTTTATTATTTGTTGCTATAGCGGCCAAAATTATACACCTTTTGTAAAAAATTTTAAGATTATACCTTTTATGATTCAAAACTTAGGCCTCATAAATCAAAATAACACCACTATCGGAACACCCTTTAATTTTTAGGTTTATTTTCTAGACTTGTATATAAGGCGAACTACGTTTTTATTACAGTTTGTAAATTTTTAGTGTATGCCTCCTACAGTTCAAGAAATAAACACATATTCCTGAATAACACCTCTCTATCGGAACACCCTATAAGTTTTAATTTTTGTTGTTATAGCGGCCATCGCTATACACCTTCTGTGAAAATTTCAAGAGTCTACCTATTATGGTTCAAAACTTATGCCGCATACATGCATTTCACACCACTATCGGAACACCCTTTAGTTTTTAGTTTTATTTTTTTATACTTGTTTATATAGTGAACTAAGTTTTAATTACTGTTTGTAAATTTCAAGTGTATCCCTCCTACAGTTCAAGAAATAAACACATTTTCGTAAATAACACCTCTCTATTGGAACACCCTATAAGTTGTAGTATTTGTTGCTGTAGCGGCAACAACTATACACCATCTGTGAAAATTTCAAGAGTCTACGTATTACGGTTCCAGAGATAAAAGGCGCTGACAGACGGACAGACATTGTAGCGAAAACAATAGGGTTTCGTTTTTACACTTTGTGTACGGAACCCTAAAAACAGATAACTATTGGTATGGCGTTGCCACTACGTTACAAGATCCAATTTATTTTGTCAAAAGTAGTCAGTGTTTCCTATTGTACTGCCATATTTATTTTACAATGAAGTTGCAATAACGAAAAATAGTTATTGTTCATTTTATCGCTCACTTGAACAAACGTGAAATTTAACTAAAACGTACTTGTAAAATTACCTTAAATTAATTTATTATTTATCTTTTTAAAAATTGTTGTGCTAATGTTTATAAAATTCATAAAACTATTAAAAACTCGACAAATACTTAGTTTTATTTATGCCGATTTTCTCAACTGAAAAGCATAAAAGTGAAGATTTTTCACCAAAATTTTCTGGCACGATACTGATGGAAATTTTATGTGTTTTGTTCTCTTTGTAAGAGTCTCATTGAAATTGTATGTGTGCTCACAGACCCTTATGGGTTTTCGTGATTAAAGCAATATAAATCAGGGATCGCAAATAACTATTATTTTATAAATTTTAACCAAAATAAACATAATGAAGGAGAAATGCTACACGATGAAGAAATACACCAACATAATCGTTATTAGGTGGACTACCTTTTCCTGCATTGATTTATATTTGTTTGAGTTTTATTATAAAAATTTAATTTAAAAATGATTTATTAAGTTTTATTTTTCGCTTACGAAATAAAAGTTATTTTTCGATTTAATTTTTAGCTTGACAAATAATTTCTCAAGTTTTATTTTTTGATTGAAAACTTATTTTTTTTAAGTTTTTTTCCCCTTAGAAAATACATTATTTGAGTTTTATTTCTTGTTTAAAAACAAATTTTATTTATCCAAATGTATACAGAGTTGCGCAAGTTTTGCATAACGTTCATGCAGCACAAGTTACTGTAAAAAGAGAGAGTTATACGCCTAGAACCCATACTAACTGATTTATTTTCTAAGCAAAAACTAAAACTCGAAAAATAACTGTTATTTTCGCAGCAAAAATTAAAATTTTAAAAATAATCATTTTATTACTTTTTTAATAAAACTTATAACCGTTACGATCTCTGATAGAAATAAATTCAAATTTGTAATTTTGGGGAATAACAACCATTAAAATAAAAAAATACAAAAAATGGAACATTTTATTTTGATTGCATTAAATAGAAAAATATCGAAAATAGTTTAACTTAAACATTAGTAACGCAGTTTCGCCCTCCTTCATCCATTAAAATGGGCAAATAAAATGTGCTTTCGTTTTTAAGGCAATTAATTAATCTAAAATGTTTATAAAATACTTAGTATCAAGAGAAATAAACAACGTTATTATTATTTTTTATTAAGACGCATAATACGTTCTTTTAGGCCACCCGGTTTCACTTTTGTAGTTTTGACAGTTTTGCGCGTTTGTACATCTTTTGATTTTTTTAGTCTGAAACAAACAAAAATTCTTAAAATGATTAAACTAAATATAAAAGTGAAAGTTAGAACATACAATTCATTCCATAATAAAGCTATTTCTTTCTTCATAATATCTTTGAAATCATTTGTAAAATTGGTCCAGTGTTCGAAAAACGTTTCGGGTTTACATTGTTCTAACGTACCAGATTTGGGAGTGTAATGATAAAATTTCATTGTTTCTATAAAAACATGACGACAATCATCCAGATCTTTAAACAGTTTGTCAATTTCCTTGGAAGCCCTTTTTATGAAAGCCTCCATTTTTGATTTAAATGGTTCCATAGTTTGGACAGTGGAGTGCGCTATCACTTCATCTGTAGTACGTTTTGTAGCTAAACAAAAAAACATAAGCTGACAAAAGTAACAAGCTGACTTAAATCAATAACTTACCGTTTAGTTGGTTATTTAATTTTCTAATTTGTTCTTTGATCTCGTCAAAGTCTACTTGAGTTGCTCTTTCCACATCCGATGGTTCAGGTATTGGCAAGGGTATTTCCAATAGCTGTATGCCTTCTTTCCGTTTTCTACTGATATATGTTCGCACTATGAAATGCAGTAGCGTTGTTTGTGAGTCTTTAGACTTAACATCCTTTAATTTGCTTAGGATTTCTAGAGTAAAACCATCAGCTTGACCCCGCTGACGATTGCCGCCGTTCATATAATTTCCCAAAGTCAATATGATGGCAAATGTTAATTTCAGCTCTTCACTTTCCACCATAAATTGTGACAATTGCATGACAACTTCTAATTTACGTTCTATAACAGTGACTGTTTCTTCGAACTCGGGTATGAAAACCATACATGATATGCGTTCGGTAAACATAGATACGTTCGATATTTTTAATAGGAACTGCTCGGGTTCATCGAGTGGTATGTCTCCTTGTTTTTTAATGCGTTCCAATTCCTCGTTGGTGGCTTTGTTTTTGTTAATTTGCTGCAAAGTTTCCAGACTAACGACGGAGGTGTCCACGTGGTATATGGCGTGCTCGATTTCGCAAAAGTCGACGTGACAACTGCGAAGTAAAATTCCAACATTTTGAGATCTTTTGCTGTCGAGCACTTTGATCGGTTTTGCACGCACTTGGCTTTTTATTTTGGGAGCTTCTTTCGGTACGACAGCTGCTCGTGAGAAAAGTTCGGTAAATTCATCGATGTTATCAAGTTTTGTTTCATCAATTTCTTCCCAAATCTCTTTAGGAGCTGAAATCTCTTTAGAAGCAATCGGCTCATCTGGAGAAGTGCTGGGTGTTGAAGAGTCTGTAGTGTCGCCAGTGGCAGAATTTGGAGCAATTGGCATTGCAGTTTTTGCTGGTGGAGTCTGGGTAACTATACGTGTCCAGTATAGCGGTTTCATGGGCTTTGGAGGATTTACGGCAGTTTTACGTAGTGCTAAAGTAGGCGTATTTGGAACAGTTACTGATAGTTAGATTAGCTAGGGATCTTAGGAAAATATACTTACTATTTACTTGATTGAACCAGCCTCCTTCAGATGCATTTGGTAGGGGAGCCGGCGTCGAAGTGAATGGAGTTTTTGTTGCAATCGGCGGAGGTGGCGGCGGAATTGATGTATTAGGTGTTGCGGCCGTAGTTGTTAATGATAAACTGGGCGTTAGGTGTGCCGGTGTTCCACCAACGCAAGGGGGAGGAGGTGGAGGCGGTGGAGGTGGAAGTGATATTGGAGCGGGAGGTGGTGGTGGTGGCGGTGGAGGAGGAGTAGGCCCCAACTGTGGAACAAGACGCTCATTTGGTAAAGGTGATTTATTTGCGCTTTTGTTATCGCCATTTAGGAAAACCTGAATTTCTTTGTCAAATCTCACTATCTCGCCTCGATCTAGATTTTCTTTATCCTCCTTGCAGTTTTTACATACAAATTCATTTATCGCCTGCGATATTTCTTCGGTTTGTACTCCTGCTTCTTGAACCTGTCTGCCGCTCCAAGAATTAGCTTCTGAGTTACTCTTATCATATTGATACACAGTAGCTTCACTGGCATTTATTAGATCTGTCAATAGCACACAACGTTTTGATGGTCGTCTCAATTGATCCACCACTGTAAATATGTCGTTGACCACAACATGGACTTCTGCTATAGATGAACAAGTCAGAATCTTTTTTCTTAGCATTTGTAAAAATTCGCTCTCTTTTTCAGATTGTGGTGTGTCGACTTGGACGGCTTTTGGTATCCGTGATTTTCCCGAAGTTGGAGTACTACTGTACGGCCACGAGGTGACTTTATCTAGTTTACCGGGGGTGTGAGGTTGTGAGGTAGTGGGCGCTTCTGTATGTGTCCATTGATACATTTGAAATGGCTGTGGGGCAAAAACCGTATAGGGTCAATAAAATATTTAATTAAAGGGGTAATAAATATTTTCACAAAAATATATACATATATTTTTAAAGTTTTCTTTGTCAGTGGACTAGAAAACTACTAGAAACCCATTCTCTTATACTATCAAAGGAAACACAAATGCTAAATTTCCAATTATTTAAGATACAATGCTCAAAAACGCATTTTTCTTTGTATATCATCTTTTTGTAATCTATTTTACAACATTGGGGTTATTGCGTACTTCGATCTGATTTAAAACTTACAAAACAATTTCCTTTCAAAATCATTACAGTGCGCTGGTTAGAAAAATAATATGTGCAAATGGTTTTCTATAACCTGGCTATAAAGTTATCGATAGGTAAAGATAACTTTCGTTTTAAAACCCTACCTTTAAAATAACAATAACACAGAAAAAACCGATTATACTTTTTTTTATAGCAAATTTACATTAAAATCAAAAAGAATCTGCCACTAAAAACTAAAAATTCCCTAAACAAGTACAAAATACACAAATATTTTACACAGACATATACAGATATCTGGCATTACATTCTCTGATACCACCCACTTCCCATATAATCGATTGCTTACGAGATAAAATTCTTTTAAATAAAATAAACTTATAAAGATCTTGTTTCCGGTATTAAGTTGATCGTCACTGCCTGTTTGCTTGGTCAAGCAAGGTTTTAGAATTTCATATTGATTTTGCAGAAATAGGTGAAGGAAATCTAACAACTCTGTTTGGAAACACTGCGATTTGTTGGTATCCAGCAACTTTTCCGACTTTTTTCTTTTTATTTTATTTTTTAAAGCAATTTCCAAAAAAATATATTTAAAAATTAAAAAATTTTTGCCAAAAAACTGGCAAAAATTTAATTAAATTTTTTTTACGAATTTTCGGTTTGTACTCTTATGCTTTTCAGCTTCATTTGTGCACTTATAAAAATCTTTTCGGCCGTGCTGAATTTTATATTCCCTTTATCATAGTTATGTATGTTATGCTTCCCAATCTTACAACATTATATCTCCGGTTTTACACTTATGATTTTTAACGTTATGCGTACAGGTATAATACAGGGTGGGCCAAAAGAAACCAAGGGGTGTAAAAGTTTAATAACTTTTTTGTTTACTAACTTTTTTTTATTTTTTCTTTCAGATTATATAGACAACACTTGGAATTGTATTATTTAAACCAGAGATCAATTATTTTAACGCAAAGAGCATATCGCCGACATTATTGAAAATTTGATTATGAGTGATGAAGCTCATTTTCATTTGAATGGCTTTGTTAGGTTCTGGGGTTCTGAAAATCCAAGAGCCATTCATCAACGCCAATTGCACCCCATCAGGTGTACAGTATGGTGTGGGATCACATCTGAAAATGTCATTGGGCCCTACTTCTTCGAGAATGAAGATGGAAGTGCTGTAACCGTAAATGGAGAGCGGTATCGGTTTATGATAGAAAATTTTTTACGTCCTGCTCTTGAAAACAGACCTGGTATGTGGTTTCAGCAGGACGGAGCCACTGCCCATACTGCCCGAGACACAATGGCACTTTTAAGACAAATTTTTGGAGAGTCCTTGGTTTCTTTTGGCCCACCCTGTATAAGGATTAATAAATTAAAAAAAACGTTTAACAAATATTGTTTGTTACGTAACAAAAAGCAATATAAGAATCGACCATATAAAATATTTAAAACATGCCCTAAACAAGCACGAAACAAATTTTTAACACAGCAATAAACAAACATCTGGTATAACATTACTAGACATTTCTCATATAATCGATTGCTCAGGAGATATAAAGAAATTATTTGCTCTTTAAGAGTTTTAAGCTTTAAATTGATCATATTGACAAATAGTTTTTTCCAACGACCGTAGCAAGCATCCTTTCTGGCAGTTCACCGTAATTAAGCAACGTTAAGCGCAGTTAAGTCATTTTTTATGGATACAAATACTGTAGAAATTGCAATTAAAATGAATATCGTATCACCTGGTTTTTGTTAAAAAAAACCTTGACTTTTGTCTTAATACTTAAATTTTGTCTTAATACTTAAATTGCTACAAGATTTTAAAATTCAGAAAAATTTTTACCGGTATCAATGTCAATTACACGACCAGTAATTCTCATTCAGCAATTTTCTTCCCTATATATATCCAATTAATGTAATAAAAACTATTAGTTGAAATATTAACTACCAATAACTGCATGATTTCCCTTCCTTTTCGAAGAGTTGTGACCCCATTATGCATTCAGCCCTAAATATGAAAATGAAAATCTCTTGTTAATTTTTTGACACTTAAGAATAACTAAAGTAATATTTAAAAACTCAAGTAAAATGTTGCACTGTAGCAACTGAAAAATGTTTCTCAAATTGATTGTAGTTTTCGAGATATACCGTTATAACTAAAATGAAAAGTTGCATGAGATATGTATGTATATTAGATATAATCAGCACTAAGTTTGCCCTTAAGTCTGCTTAGTAGTTTCAGAGATATCAAGAAAGTTGCAGCAAAAGATAAATAATTTTAATATAAAATATAAACTTTTTGTTTTTTTAAGTTCATAAAGAAAAATAAAAAGTAATAAAATTTCGTCCATTTTTTGCGAGGAAATATCTATGTTCTAAGCTAAACATATCACATTAAATTAGCTGCATACAGGGCTGCCAGGTGAATTTAAGAAAAAATCGTTAATTTTTTGATAAAAAATTAAAAAAATATTCTTTTCAGCCTTAGAAATTCGTCAAAAAAATCGTAAACCTGAAAATGTAGTATTTGAACAATTTTTTGTTTATAATATTGTTTAAAACAATAAAACGAATATACAAGAAGTAGCGTTTAAAGCTAGCTTAGAATAGAAATTGAAATATTTTCTTCCATTAAATCATATATGTGTACGTAGATACGATAAAAAAAAACTATATTTCTAACACATGTACGTTTTTTTAATTTTTACAATTAACATTTTTATTAAGTTAGATTTTCTGAAAAGTTTAACATGATAGACAAATATAGAATAAATAGAATAACTTTTGGCGAAAAAAAGGTCTCTTAATTTTATTTTGTCAGTTGCAAACATTGATTTAAATACCAAAAAAGTTTATTTTGAAAATTGGAACTAAAACTTCAAACTTAGGAAATTGTTAAAATTTCATATCAAAAAGTTAATTATTATTTTATTTTCTAGGGTTAAAGGATTTTAAAAATTTCAAATACATTTAAACTCAAATCTTCTTATAATTTGGCTAGACAAGTTCACGTATAAACTGAACTAAACTTAGTCATTATCTCACTTTCTTCACAATCGTAAAGTTTTGTTTTTAAAATGATTTTCTAGAATGTTCATTGCTAATTTTGTTGGTTTCCTATAAGTATTTAATTTTATCCTGTCACTTTTATGCAAATTTATATTTATAAAATTGCTAATGACTTTCTAAATAGTCCTTCAGTTTAAAGGATATGATTTATACTATTGATAATAATAAGTTTTGGAATGTTATCAATACTTTCAAGACTGGAAAGGCATATAATATATAATATTTAATATATTGTTACGAAAGAAGAATTTATTCATTATAGGCTCTGAACCACAATACTCTCGAACAACAACAACATTAATGGTTTGTTTTCTTACAATGATGAAAGAAAGAAACAAACAATAAAGAGTAACGCCTTAAACAAAAAATTCGCATATACACACACACATTAAATAAACACTCCTCAGTTAAATACACAGCCACATACATAAATACAAGCATAAACAAATAAACAGCCACACATACAGAAATAAATGGCCACACATACAGGTATAAAGAAATAAACAACCACACAAACAGGTATAAAGAAATAAACAACCACACAAACAGAAAACGAGAGCAATAACAATCGAACCTGCCAGATCTGTCTGGAATAGAACATTCTGGTGCTTTTAAATCACCTATATAAGTGAATCGTGCTGGCGAGTAGTATGGCAGTATTAATTTAAAAGTCAAAGAGTTAAGTTGTAGAATTTTAAGAGTGTTTAACAGTTTGGTGTATTTTTGAACAGTGGTGTTAAATAAATAAAGTGACTTACAGTAAAAGTAATAACAGTGTGTATTTATTTTGTAATTAAAAGAACCCAACGTAAAGTAAAAACGTAACAATTGGTGACAGAAGTGAAATTGTAAAATAAAATAACTTAAAAAATAAAAATGAAATTTGAAGATCTTAAAGTGGAGCAGCTGAAAAAAGGAGTTGAGTAAGCTGGATTTGCCAACAGCAGGTAACAAAACAGAACTGCAGAAGAAGCTCATAGATGAATTCAAGCGTCGTGGCATGGACATTGGCGCATATGAGTTTGATGAAAAAGAGATGACAGAGGTATGTAACCGTGAAACAACAACAGCAAGTAGCATGGACTTCAATACGATGTTTACCGCTATAATGGAGAAAATGGGAGAAAACTCCAGAATGCTTCTAGAAAATGTAAACGGAAAGATAGTCGAAGTTCAGGAAGCTTCTAGAGCAAACAGTGAAAAACTGTTAGCTGAAGTAAGAGATGAAGTTCAGGAAGCTTCTAGAGCAAACAGCGAAAAACTGTTAGCTGAAGTAAGAGATGAAGTTCAGGAAGCTTCTAGAACAAACAGCAAAAAACTACTAGCTGAAGTAAGCGATGAAGTACAAGAAGCTTCTAGAGTAAACAGCGAAAAACTGTTAGCTGAAGTAAAAGAAGTTTCTAGAGCAAACAGCGAAAAACTGTTAGCTGAAGTAAGAGGTGAAGTACAGGAAGCTTCTAGGGCTAACAGTGAGAAACTAGAAAAAGTTAACGAGAAGCTACAGGAAATTTCTAGCACCGTCAATAAACGTGTTGACATCTTAGAAACAAAAGTCTGCAAGTTCGATGAACAAATCTCTGCCGTAGAAGTGCAACTGTCTGGTTTAAACAGAAAAGTTAATCTTCTAGAAACTAGTGGCGTCGAAGTACAGGTGAAGGATGTTGATGTAAAGCTGCAGGAGATTAAAAACAAAATTATGAGTCTGGAAATAAGAGAAGGTCCAGTACGGGTAGTGACTGAAAACACAAATAGCATAAAAGCTCCCAGTTTCGACAGCACCTTACCCTACAACGTCTTCAAATTTCAGTTCGAGACAGTGGCCAGTAAAAATCTATGGAGCAATGAAGAAAAAGCGATTGAGCTAATTCTGGTACTTAAAGGATCTGCAGCAGAAGTCCTCGAAAGCCTACCAGCTAATATACCCTGGGGAAAACCATCCACTTCTAGAACAGTTCAAAGTGGAGGTATTTGTTAATGGTATTCGTGACCCAGATATTAAGCACGCAGTTTGCGCTAAGCAAAACACATCCTTTGCTGAAACCATTGCTTACGCTCTGGCTCAAGAAACAGCAAAAGTCATTTCGAGGCCGCAGTCATACAAAGTGCGAAAAGTTGAAGTTGCTGCTGAAGATGAAAAAACAACAATGGACGACATAAAGCAAGTACTTGAGTCGGTAAAGAAAGTCTTAGATGAAAGACAAGGTAAGACAAACGCTAAGTTGCGGCAAAGTCGGCCATTTTCAACGAAACTGCAAGGCAGCAAGAAAACGAGCCAGATCTGTTTCGCCGCCAAGAAACAATAAACGTGCGACTCATGGAACATCTCGAGAGTCGTTAAACTAAAGAGAGCTAGCACTACGGGGCATGAGCTAGCTCCCACAACCGAGGGCCCCACAATCTCCATATCTGCAGCAAAACAGCAATCTTACTGCAAGCGGGTATATCAACGGAGGAAAGCGTATTCTGACAATAGACACAGGAGCGTCGCAGTCTATAATAAGACCTGATTTAGTAAAGGGGAAAGTGGATCAATTGAATAATGTAAGTCTGCGCACCGCTACCGGAGAATTTGCTACTGTCTATGGTAAGGCCAAAGTCAGATTAACTATAGCCAACATGAGTGTGGATCATGTGTTTATTGTTGCCGATATCGTGGACGAAGTTATTATTGGCGCAGATTTTATGATTATGCATGGAGTCGATCTGCGCATGGGGCAACAAATAATGATCTGGCGAAACGTCGAAATATCCCTTGATATTGGATATGTGAGTAAATCTGCAATAAGGAAGTTGGTTGCTGTAGCATCCCAGAAATTACCACCTCAGGCAGAAACTGTGATATGGGCACGTATGGAGGAAGATTGTGAGGACAACCGGTTGTGCGTGGTAGAACCATCAGGAATTAAGAGTGAGACAATAACAGCAAAAGCCCTCGTGAAAACCTGTAAGAATGGAAAAATTCCTGTGAGAGTGTTAAATCTATGCAACAGTGAAAAAGTAATTGGTAAAAACTCTCAGATAGCTCAATGTACACCAGCAGAGGCCATAATTAATTGCGAGAGAGACTCGGAGCCAGAAAAACTGTCAACTAAAGAGCGCGAAATACTAGCAGAACACGTGGAGAAATGGGTAGCACAGCTGGAGCCACCTGACAGAAACAAAGCCAAGCAGCTGCTACGAAAGTACGCCTCTGTCTTCGAACTAAAAGATAAAACCAAGGTAGAACGGCAATAGTGAAGCATGAAATAAATACTGGCGAAGCGAGGCCCATAAAACAAGCCCCCAGGAGCATTCCCCTAGCCAAGCGGAGAGAAGTAAAGCAGCTAGTCAACGAAATGGAGCGAGACGGAATTATCGAACCATCTTCGAGTCCTTGGAGCTCGCCGGTAGTTTTAGTAAAGAAGAAAGATGGCAGCACTAGATTCTGCATTGACTACAGAAAGCTCAACGATGTTACCAAAAAGGACAGTTATCCGCTACACCTTGGACACGCTAGCAGGAACCAAGTGGTTTTCTACGCTAGATTTACAGGTACTGACAAGTCGAGATAGGTGACAAAGATAAAGAAAAAACTGCTTTTAGTGCTCTCGATGGTTTATGGCAGTTTAATGTTATGCCATTTGGTCTCTGCAACGCTCCAGCCACCTTCGAGCGTTTAATGGAACGAGTGTTAAAGGGACTCAATTGGAAGACATGCTTGGTGTATCTGGATGACATAATTGTCATGGGAAAGACCTTCGATGAACACCTAAGGAATATGGAAGAAGTCTTCAGGCGTATATCAGCGGCTGGACTGAAGCTCAGTGTTAAGAAATGTGCTTTGTTTTAGAAGGAAGTCAAATACTTGGGGCATTGTGTAACAGCATATATATATATATATATATATATATATATATATATATATATATATATATATGTATATAAAGGTATATATGTATATAAAGGTATATATGTATATAAAGGTATTTAATACAAATCAATGCTGAAAAACCCTTCTAATATTTAGCAAACAAAAATCATTACAACCGAAAAAAAAATAAAAACAACCTGAAAAATTGGAAATAATATAGGTAGGCGTACCCGCAGCCTCTTGTTAAATTGCACTAGCAAAATTAAATTTTCTGTATCTTTTCTGGTGCCAAAGCAAAGTTAATTTCAACACGAAAACAGACGGACATCACTAAATCAACTTCTCTAAGGATCCAGAATATATACTTATACTTTATGTGGACATGAATGTTGTAGAAATAACACACGAAATGACAAACTTAAGCCCCATATACACGACTTGTTTTTTACATATGATTTTTTAACTGTGTGAGTCATATGTAATTCTGTAAGTCTGTCATAATTGTTGTTTTGCAGAAGACTTTTAGGGCCTGCTTTTATAAAACAAAACATTATCACATCACTGAAAAAATAAAATAATTGAAAATTCAGTTAAAGCAGAAAAATTTTTTTTTAAATGTTAAAAAAATCAACCGAATAAAATCCGTAAAACAAATGGTTTTTTCTTTAATTTAAACCTGCAAAAAATAAACTGCATGTTCCGTTGGAGTTACAAATTTTGCATTTGAGCCACACCAATAAAAGTAACAACAAATACCATTAAAATAAACGAAATAACTAAAAATTACGTAAATATAAACATAGTTCCTTTATTTTCAGTTAGACATATTTCAATTAATAAAGAAAATGACTAAAAAGTTAAATGCAACGTAAAATCAGTTTTTACATGTAGTTTGTTTTAAAAATAGACGTAAAAATCAGTTAAATAATTTTTTCTCTTCATTTTTTGGTGTTTATTCATTTAGAAATAATTTTATGGAATACTTTGTAATAAACTAAAATCAGTTATTGTAAAAATATTTTGAGTCTAGAAACCAAAAAAAAAAAAAAAAAATTAAAAATTTAAAGCTCTTTCTTTATCACTCAAAGGCTGTTAATAACACAGTGCAACAGTGATAAAAACACAAGGAAGTGACAGTATAGGTTCAATTCTACTATTAAAGCGTAGTAAAACCCTATACTCATATCGGCGGAATCAGTTTTTGTCTAATACCTCATTCAAACTAGGTGATAGCGTTTAACTTTGTTCGGCAATAATGTAACTGAGGATTTAAAAAAAATCTATTAACATTTTATGTAAAAAAAATTATTCCTGCACTTAAAACAAATTAAAAATTTTTTTAACAATTATTTACCACACCAAGTTCTACAATATACAACACAAATAAAAACACGGAAGGCACGCCGCAAATATAGTTAAACATTTTTTTCATATTTGTCAAACTCTAATTGTGATCGGACTAACTTGAAACACAAAAAATGGATGAATGGATGAAAAAATACATACATAAACATACATATGTATATATGAAAGAATGTATCACTACAAAAGATTTTTCACAAAAAAAGATTGTTTGGGTTGATTTTTGAGAAAAAAATATGGTGAGATTGGGCTAAAATTCGTTTTATTTTCTCTAAACTGTAAGATTCTTTTATTTTTTCAAATTAGGTGATTAATTTTAAAGAAAAAAATGGGAAATGTAATGTAATGCATTTTCTGGATCGTGGGAAAGTTTTATTTTAGACACTAGCAGAATCTAATGTATTTTCTGGATCGTTACATTCGTCTTCAGCATTCTTCGCATCTATCTACTTTGGCTGATATTAAGTTGTAAACATCAATTATTTAACAAACCAAACTCATATTTATAAAAAAGTGGCTAAATCTCGAAAATTAACAGCCTTTTAGATGGGCGCAATTTTTTTTCTTAGGAAATGAAATATATAAATGAAAGTCATGGCAAAATAACCATATACGGACACCACTACGTCATAAAAGACCAAAAAAAAGACCTCTATCTCCCAGTGTTGCCCAAAGTCCTCCAGGTTTTTTTTATGGGCCCTCAAAGTTGTGGGGCCTCGATGTCATTTTTGCAAAAAAATTATCATTTACTCAAGCTCATATTTTGCAAACCGTTTGGAATTTTGATATACTCTCTGAGGCAAAGTTGTAGCTCTTGTCATAAAGAACAAAATTTTTTAATATATAAAATAAAAAAAAAAAACTTCATCTTCAAGGTCAAAATCGCAAAAAAATTTAAAAAATTAAATTTTTTTACCTTGTGAAAAACTTTTGCGGCTACCTAAGCGCTACCTAAACGGTGTTAAGAATCATTACTAGGAAGTTCATATGTTCTAGAAAGTTGTTTATCTTAGGTTCATTTTTGTAGTTGATTGTTTCCTCGAATTTTGAACGGTTTGCTACCTATGGACCTGAACAGGGGAAAAAAGGTAAAAAAAATTGAATTTTTTAAAGTTTTTTGCGATTTTGACCTTGAAGATGAAGTTTTTTTGATTTTATATGTTAACAATTTTTGTTCTTTATGACAAGAGCTACAACTTTGCCTCAGAGAGTATATCAAAATTCCAAACGGTTGCAAAAATGGCATCGAGGCCCCACATCTTTGAGGGCCCATAAAAAAAAACCTGGAGGACTTTGGGCAAAACTGGGAGACAGGGGACTTTTTTTTTTGGTCTTTTATCACGTAGTGGTGTCCGTATATGGTTATTTTTTTCCGTGTTGCACTGTGTTATGTAATGAGTAAAAAGTAATAGACGTTTAAACTTCAAAGAGTTTCCTGACTGATGCAAAAAAAAACCCCATCATTTAAATACGGTCAGATTTACGAAGAAATTTAAAAGTATTAAGATAAATTAAGTCAGTTATAATACCTTCACTGTCAATCAGCTCTTAGCTAAAAAAACGACCTTCGTTTTTATCTTGCATGAGTTACTTTAGTAGACAAATTGGTATATTAGTCTATCAATATGTTGGCTGTGGCTTCGAACTTTGTTACTTACTCGGTGAATTAAATTCAAATATTAATTTTTAATTGTTACTTAATGTCAATTATGCACGACTGTTACTTTAATATAAACTAGTAGTTATGTACGTGAATTGCTATTAGAAATAAAATCAGAAAAAAATTGTAGTATAATCCAAGTCAATTATTAGATTGTAATTACTTAAGAGTTCCTTAAGTTGCCATTGTGAAATATTTTAAATACTGTTTAGATATCTATCGATACATATAATAAAATAGTAACTCATTTCCGTCTGCTTTTCATTTGTTTTCGCATCACGTACAAACTACTGGATGGATTTTGACAGAATTTTGTTAGGTGGTACCTTAGCATCCTGATTCCAATATAAGATACTTTTTTCCGAAAAATATTTCATTTCCAGGAGAAAGTGGAGAAAAAGCTGTGAAAAAACGCAATTTCCGGCTTAAGGGTACTGAAATTTTCGGTTTAAAACCGGGATATTTTAAATACTATTGCGCAACATTAGGCGCCAATTGAATAAAATTTGTATTTTGACTTTGTGTAATTACAGTGTTATTAAAATATTTTTAATACCTTTTACAGAGCTTTACAATAATTTTTAGAATTTTATATAAGTTTAGAATTTTATCCAGGGTTGGGTACCATTATATAAAGAAAATACGTGTACGTGAAGCACTATAAAAGTAAGAATCTTAATATTTGATGTGGAATACTTTCCAAGAACAATCGAACAAAATATTGTCAGGACGCCTACCTCGTGGCGGGCACAGCTAGTTTTCTATAAAGATAAAAGTTAAGAATTCAAATTTTAGTGACACAAACACAAATACACATTTTCTCTCTCTTTCTTTCCCACACACATCTGCAGATGCGCTAACCTTTTAAGTTTAGCCGCGTTTTGTTTGTTATATTTCTGCAGCAGTTGTAGGTTTTGTTTTCTTTTGTGCTTCACAAACTCTAATCCGTATTGATGTACTAGAAGAAAAAACTCTCAAACACTCATTGAGAACCGTGCAAAAATATCCAAAGTTTTTTTCATTAAAACAATTCAAGTGGATTAAAAAGGTCTATTAAGTGGGAAATATGGGTGAATGAATAAATTTGAGCGTGCGTGTGAAATCTACTTGCTTAGTATGTGCGGATTTTTTAGTGACTATAAAGATAAATGTATATATGTACATATGTGTGTACGTGTGTGCATATTTTTGGAATTGCAATAGGATGGCCCTACCTTTAAAAGAGTTGGTAATGATCTAAATGCAATAGTTTAGATTGTTATTTTTGTGTTTTTTTCCTAATGAGGTTAAAGGCATTTCTCTTCATAATGATCAAGAGGACGACCAAACTATCGGCCGATAATAAGCCAGCAGTCTGCTGGGGCCCTTAGTGGCACAACTAGAAATTTTCAACGCTTTTTGGTTTTGTCCATTTCAGTACAAATACTATAATACATACTTTTTTGTACTATTTTCTGGTTGGTGATGCTTGGGTTTCTCCTATTATATTTGGCGGTTAATTTTAAAAACTAAGTTATTTTCCTGTTTTATTTTTTATTTCTTCTTAAACAAAAATTTTAATTTACGAGGAATTACAACGAATTACAGACATAATACGTCATGATTTCAGGACATCTACACTGCGCTGCAAATGAAATCCTACTAAAGGCCAAGATTCACTGTCCTACACAATCGCACGATTCAACCACAAAAAATCTGACAGAATTCTGTCATACTCAAAAAATCGTTTCAAAATGGAGGTGTAGATGTCATACTATCATACAATAAAAGATTTTGCAACTCTGGTCGCATGGAAGAATAATATTTTATGATTTTTTTCAAAAGATTATCAAATCGTACAGACTTGTCAAAAAGTCTGACACACGCATACATACATTTCTAATCCACACTATCATACATTTTTAGCACACATGCTATTTTGACAGATCGTTCGACTGAGTATGATAGTGCATCATGGCCTTAAGTGGGAACAAATATCATGTCATAGGTTTGTGAGCTAAAACAACTCGTCGTTCCCATACAAACCTGCTTACGGCGAAACATTATTTTTTCTGGCAGATAGTGAGAATAAATTATAGAACTAAAATTTATTAGGTCGATTATGGATAGCAACCGAATTTTAGTTGCGTTGTTAAAAGGCAACGCAACTGAAAATAAATTGGTATTACGGACGGCAACGTTTTTTAGTTGCCTTAAAGTTATCGATGATTTTGACAGTCAAGCAACTGGCAATAAATGTAAAAAATTAAATAGTTTTTAATAAATAACAAAGAAAATACAAAAAATTTATTATTTTATGTCTACAGTTTTGATTCTTTTTGAAATTAACATCCAATTTCTGTTCCTAAATGTTCCTAAATAAACTCGTAAATTTAATGCAAGTTTCTCATCATGTTCCAGCCAAGACGATCAATCTAAAAAGAAAACTTATAATAGTCCTCATCCAGCTAAAGAACCTCCTAAATGACAACTAAGCGTAAAGCCTTTGATATACCAAGTTTCATACCAGCAGCTACTATTCATCAAAAGTTGAAAAGCTGGGACCAGGAGCTGTTAAAAGATATGTCTATAAAAATACGGAATATTATTCGTATCATCGTTATTCTGTTGTTGAATTGCAGATACTATGTTTGGAATTACGTGAGCAACGCAGAAAGGGGGCCAACAGACAACATACGTTGTCTGTATAATTATGAGAAAAGAGATGAAGAAAAATAAACTTACTTTTCAGTTTTAGTGCAGTTTTTTCTTTGTAATCTTTGAAAAAAAAAATTAATAGCAACCACAAATTTATGGTTGCTATTTTGACTGATTGGTAGCGTGCTAGTCCATCAGTCTGGGGGTTGCGGGTTCGATTCCTGCCAAAGACTCTGGGTGTTTTCTGTAGACAAGTAAAAAGCTTCGCAGGTAGTGTTGTCTTAAATAAAAAAAATACGTAATACAATTTTGGCAACTGACAACGCAACTGAGGTTGGGTTGCCATCCATAATCGACCTATAAATCTATTTTTCATCAGATTTACTGCCTTTTTGCTTAATCTGTAAAAAGAACAGCAACCATAAATTTGTGGTTGCCAATTTGGCAACTTAAATTAACAGCTTTTGGTTGCCAGTTGTCATACGTAATAAAATTTTGGCAACTGGCAACTCAATTCAGGTTCATATTCAACCTATATATCAAATCCAACAATTTCGATTTTCTGTTAAAATTTAATTTCTAATTTTAAGTGTTAGCTTGATTTAAAGTTTTGCGTTTTTTGCGAACTTTCGTGTTTTTTTTTTTATTTCGGACCAGCACTCAGGGGATGACCCCTACTCATGCAAAGCATTGTGCCAGAACTAGGAAATTAGGTTATGGGAAGGAGGATAGAGGGAGTAATGTTTGTGGACATTCGATTTGAATTTTCCAACATTGTAGTTGACAGGAAAGACCTCTGTAGGAAGATGATTCCGCAAGCGAACTGTACGGCTAAAAAATGAATTTTCTCTGTAATGCATTGTGCGATTCACTGGCTAATCGACCACAAATGGATGGGCTCTTAATGAAAAGCGTGTTGTGGGCGAAAACGTGCGGATATCGGGAACTAGTTCCCTAATCTCATCAGAGCACATTCCATTGTAGTAGCGATAAAACAGCGAAACACAACCCACATTGCGTCGATGTTCAAGAGAGTCAATATAGTTGGATACTCTACTGTCACCTATGAGCTTCTTCGCCCTCTCCTGCACGCGGTCAAGTAGTTCCAAAATAGACTTTGGAGCACCGGCCCATACATGAGAGTTGTATTCCATTTTTGGCCGGATGTAAGTGGTATAAATAGTAAGGAGATCGGATGAGGTGAAATATGTTTTACACCGTTTGCGAAAACCGAGACACTTGACAGCTTCTTTTGAGACTTGAAAAATGTTCTTAGTCCATCGAACGTCACACTGGATTTTCATGCCAAGAACATCAAGAGCTTCTGATTCCTTAATACTTATACCACCCATAATTACAGATGTAGCACCATTATCGGCCGAACGCCGGTGCGTTAGCATACAACATTGAGTCTTACGAGCGTTAAAGTCGACTCTATTTGCCCGGCCCCAATTAGATATTGTTACGAGATCGTGATTGAGCGTATCATTCATGTTTTGCCGCTTGGCCCCAATCTCTAAAAAGCTCGGCCGTCTGCAGAATGAATACGAATGGCAAATGCTGCTATCATCTGCAAAAGAGTAGATAGGGTTGGAAGTTTGACAGAGAAGGTCATTTAGAAAAATAAGAAACAGGGTAGGAGAAAGAACAGAGCCTTGCGGTACCCCTGAATTAATCTTGAACTCGTTTGATGAAATCCCATCTATAACAACTCGTATAGTGCGATCCCTGAGAAAGCTCGATATAAATCGAGAAAAGCTATCACCGACACCAAAAGCAATAAGTTTTGACAGGAGTGCACCATGCCACACTCTATCAAAGGCCTTGGAGATATCTAGAGCCACCACCTTACTTTCGCCGAAATGGTGAATGGATTGACACCATTTTTCCGAAAGGAAAGCCAGCAAGTCCCCTGTAGAGCGCCCCCTACGAAAACCATACTGGCGGTCGCTTAATAAGCTGTTGGACTCCAGATACTTGACAAGATGAAAATTTAGCATACTTTCCATTACCTTAGAAAGAGTAGAACAGACTGCAATTGGGCGGTAATTTTCAGGGTTGTTAGCCTCTCCTTTTTTGGGGATTGGCGTTACATTAGCTAACTTCCAGCACATTGGAAACTCACCAGTATGATACAAGGTGCTGAAAAGAGTCGCTAATGGACGTGCTAGCGTCGAAGAGCACTGTTTCAAGACCAGTGCTGGAATGCCATCCGGCCCAGAAGACTTGTTGATATTAAGATCTGCTAAGACCTTTTTAACTGCACGTGCTCGAAAGAATATCTTTTGCATAGTTACTGATACTCTGTCAAGCACGGGTAGTGGCTGAAACTTAAAATTTTCTTGAAAAGGTTTTTTGGTGATATTTTAGTGAAAGTGCGATTTAGATTTTTTGATATGTTTAAATCTTTCTGTTCTCCGCTTTAACTCTTGTTTTATTTTTTTTTATCATCATTGATAACACCATAGAAGAAATGTAATTTTTTTAAGTTTTGCCGAATATAGAACTTTTGGTAAAAACAGATTAACGTTAAATTTAGATTTGTAGTTTATTTTTTTTACGTTTTATGGTTTTTATTGTGAAAAGAAAATTTAGAAATTGCGTTTTATTGAGAAATTTCAATTTTTACTGATACTTTGTGTAAAATTGTGAAATATCGCTTTTAATTTGGTGAAATTTAAAATTTCCAAGATTTTAATTTTTGTAATTTTTGTACTTAATGGGTTTAATTGTTTCTTTTGTTCACATTGCTGTTATCCAAAAACATATTTATTTGGTGAAATTATGATTTATTGATCAAATTTCGGTTTTAGTCACCTTTTGATTGCTTTGTAACATTTAATTGCCGGATTTCAAAACAACAAAGCAAACAGAAATGAATGTTTTGTAAGCTATTCCTGAAAGTTGCTGAGAGGCCGTATTATATTGTAATAGAGTCTGTAATACTCCATAGCAGCATTTGACTAAATACAACTGTCAAACTCATACTAAATGTGTATATGTGTAAAGTTACGAAACTACAAGTAAAACATTGCTGAGGGTTAAAAGGTAATTAAAAAAGTAAACAGAACATTGGTGGCATGCTAGATACCCCTCCACCTTTATTATTTTTATATGTTCTTTTACTTAATATTAAACATCTCTTAAAAGATAATATTATATTGTAAATTTTATTAATTTCGTAAAAGTTTATAATTTGTTCCTTAACTTTTGTGTTTAACAATTTTGCTTAAAAATGTTCTACCTTATGAAAAAAATATTTCCTAATGCGTCTTAACAACCAAAAGATTTAATTAACCATTTTTAGAAAAATAATTCAGAAACTAAACTTTGTTTTTATCCAATAAAAAAGATCGACAAACTTTTTAGTACCATTCTATTTTATATACGTATGTGTGTACATACTCGTATGTGTGTGTTACTCTCCTTATGTCAACTTTATTTAAGACAAAAAAAGGAATAAACGTCACAAAGTTCACATCTTGTTTTGACTTTTTTCGTTTTAGCGGATTTGCTTAATTGACAAGTGCATTTTGTGGTGTGTTAAATTGAACATTAGGGAAAGAATTAAAAACATGCTGAGCTGGAAAAACTGCATCAATCAGAAAAAGAACAAAAAACAGCATTGGCAGCCCACTGTGCGATCAAAGGTCATTCTCCCAACCTTGTCGATACAACAATATTACAACAAGAAAGTAATTATAAAAAACGATACACAATAGAAATGTTACATATAATAAATACTCCCACGGACATAAGGATGAATTTTAAAACAGACACAGAAAATTGCGCGCATACGTATAGGCATATTGTATCAAAATATAAACAAAAGAGCTTTTAGTAAGCATTGCACTCTTTTTGAAAGCGGACAGCTTTACTCAATGTAAGATTTGTGCTTTTTTTAGTAATATTTATGTTTTGTGTATATTGTTTGTTTGTTTTTTCACTTTAGTTTTTCCTGATGAAGAACACCAAAGGTGTTCGAAATATCGATTTATAAAAAATAAAATTTAATAAAACAAAATAGAGTTTTATTTAAATTAGACCTTGAGCCCAAATAAAAATAAATAATTTTAAAAAGAACCAATTTTATAAAAACCACCGAACTTTTAAATATTGCTTAAAAACTTTTAATGTCGAAATTAAAAAACAAAATAGAAAAGAAAAGAATATTTTAGTACACCAGCATACCCGTACGTACATATGTAAACGAAATTTAGCGTTAAAAAATTTTAGAAAATAATTTTTGTTACTCGACATAAAAATAATCATTATAAATTAATTATTTAGGCTTAAGTTCTTAATTATAAAGAGATAAAGAAAAATTAGATACCAGCAAAGCAGAATGCATTTTCTAGACAGCTACGTCCGTCATCAGTACCCTTCGTATCGATCTACCCGGTAGTTTCAATTGTTATTAATTTTCTATTTAAACAAACTTTTCAAAGAAATAGAATATGAGAAATTTGTAATTTTACATTATATTTCATAGGAGATAGAGCTATTTGAAATTGTTTTGCACTTGTAAACTCTATTTTCTTTTTATATTATACTACCAAGTAAACATTTTTCTTTCTTTTTATTTACTATATATATATTCTTTTATTAAAAGTGGTATATATCTGTCTTGCTATTAGCTAACCTTTGGTTAGAAAATGCATTCTGCTTTGCTGGTATCTAATTTTTCTTTATCTCTTTATAATTAAGAACTTAAGCCTCAAAATTAATTTATTAATTCAAAAATAGTTCAAATAAAATTCATATAATAATCATTATAAACTAGAAATACAGTGATTTTGATAATGTAGAATTATTTACTTTTATTACCTTTTAGATAATAAAACCATCGTTTGAAAGCCAATGGGTTTTGTGTCTAATTTGAAAATTTTATACAGTGTTTTAAAATATTACTAACGTTCCTTTATTTATTAATTGAATAGAAATATCCATCTGTTTTTGTTTGTGACCGTTGACAGTCCTTTTTAAATTTTTTTCAGGAGAGCTAAAAAATTTTATAATTTTTATTTATTTTTCTAAATGTTAATCTTGATTTAATGCAAAAAATCGTATAATTCCAAATTAAATCTTGTGCAATTTTTTTTCTTATTTCGCCCTTATTTCAACTTTATTTGTGTCAATTTAATTTCAATATTACCTGACCTTTCTAGGTTAAGCGTTAATCAAGACGTATGCCAAGGTGTTTAACCTCTGCCTGTTGTGGTATAGTTTGGTTATTTATTCGAATATGAGGGCATGAGTCTCTTCGCAAAGTGAATGTTATATGAGTGCATTTTTGTTCGTGAATTTTTATTCTATTATGGATATTATGTAGACTTTTATATATTTAAATAAATAAAAAATCAGCATCAATTGTACCAACATTTGACATTAAGTAAAAAACAAGCAAAACATACATGCAGTAGCTCGACATTAAAAGATGCGAATGAAAACTTTAATACTAAGATATTTTAAAGTGATGATAATTGACCTTGATTATTTGAATTTCTTTTCTATGGATATTAATCAACGAAAATCAAAGATTATAAAAATTTTTAAGATTAAGGTAAAGGAAATCCCGCAATACTAAAATAATTACCAAAAGTACCAAAATGGGAGTTTTTAGGCTTTGGCCCATAAGTCCACCAGGGTTCATGAAATACTTTCAGAAATTCAGCAATATTTGGGAATATCTTCTTTTTCGATCCCTTTGGTATTTCAGAACATATAGGCTAATGTTTAGTATAGCTAATGTTTCGATGTAAAATAGGATCACTTTTACGCGAAATTTGGTTTAAAATATAAAATTTTTATATATTCCTTAAGAATATTAATAGCCCTTTTTTAGGCCAAAATACACAAAAAGGCAATAATTTTAGAAGTTTTTAATTGATAATCATCTAGTTGTTAACTCAGAAATGATATCATTTTAAAATTATACATTTGCATACACAATTGCCATCAAGTGCTTGAAACTTCTGCGGATCTTAATCCGATTAAGTATGCCTGGAGCTATTTGGACATAACAATTAAAGAAACATGGAAATACCAAAAAGACCTTACGATTTCTCACTAGAAAAATGGAAAACAATATCAGCCGAATAATGCCGGACACTGATTAAGCCGAAGCAAAAACGTAACTAAATAACCTATCACTTATACGAAATTACCCATCACTTATACATAATAGGGTTAGCAGAGTAAATAATAAAAATCCTGAACATAAATCAAGAATGTTCCAATTTAGTCAGTTTTAGACAGGGTTGGAGAACTATGAAGTTAGAAATATAAAAAAACAATTTTATGAAATAAAAAATTTATTAAATTAATTTTAAATGAAATTGTACCAAAAAAACTGGAGGTGTACCAGTGTACCACTGATGTCTCGATTGTACAAAATTTGGTACAATTGTACCACAAATCCCAACACTGGACTGTATACTTTTATACAGCCATTTTCATGTCGAAGAGAACAAACCACAACAACAACAATAGCGAGTCACAGCAAATGCATGTGTTGCAGAAACAAAAATTGCAATTGTGGAACGGGACATACAAAGAATTAATGTATGTTGACAATAATTTCAATAAAATAAAATGTGAATTTAATTTGTATTAAGTTATTGTAAAAATTATGTATGTTTATATTATTTGAGCATTTTAACTATTAGAGTATGAAAACGAAACTCATTTTGCAAAATTTAATTTTCTAAATATTCAGAAGCCATTACAATGAAAAATAAAAACTTTTTTGTCGACGAAATAAACAACTCAAAGATGATGGCCTTTTATTTAACGACAATAGACTTGTCAACAGTAACAGCTGACTTCAAACAACGACGAGTATTGTCTAACTTTGTTGTTTAGGTTTTTTAACGATTCGATATTCCTTAAAACAGGTTAGTGAATTGCACTACTGATGTGTGCAAACTTGTTGACTGTTTTGGGACTTAACACATATGCTTCTTATAATATTCTATTTTTAATGTGGACTTGGCAGATTTTCTTTAACTTTTTATTTTTATTGTTTAAAGATTTTTTTAAGTTTTTGTATTAAGAATACTACAGATTACTACCACTTATGTCGACATAAATCATAGTGTCCAGGCGTTTTTCGAGCTGTTTTGCATTAACAACTAAGTATATTCAGCACGGACCTGAAGAATTTTCTTTTATAAAGTAATATTATGATATTATGTTGGACTCCTACATTACGAAAGGTTTAACGTAAGATCGAGTTAGACTTACGCATCTAAATACAATATAAAATATTTTCAATTTTGTACATCTTTTAAGAGGTCCCTTTGTTATTCATAATCACGTCTTTTATGGAAGTTCTCTTTAACGTTTAATTATTTTAGCGGGCATAGTACTAATTAGACGTCTTGTATAAATTTCAAGTGTCAGCATTTAATTTTTATTAATTTTAAATTTGATATTTGTTGTAATAGTAGACATTGTAAAACATACTGTGTAAAATTTTAAAGCGTCTGCCTATAACGGTTCCAAAATAATATCATATACGTGAAAATCACGTCACTATAGTTTTTTATATTTAATGCTATAGCGGATATAATTTTGAATAATACGTGTAAATTTTAGGTGTCTACCTATTGCGGTTACATATTCATGAAAACCACGTACTATCGGAACACCCTATAATTTCTGGTATTTGTTGTTATAGCGGCCATACTAATAGAAATAATAGTGTTGCGGTTTCAAAGATAGGTAAAGTTAATAGACATTGTAGCGAAAACAATAGGGCGCTGAAAACCGAAAAATTCAAACTCATGAACAATTTTATTGTGTAAATTAGTTCGTAACTAACACATAAAAGTGTTACCAAATTAAAAAAATAATATTTTGAGTAAGACATAAACATAACGCCGGCACAGCAACGGTAATAATTTGTTCATATTGTAATTGCGGAATACGTGTGTATGTCATGATCTAATTGAACATACATAATTTTTTGTTTTCCATCAATATTGTTTGAATGCTTAGAGTAAAGCGGGATAGTAATAACACGGTTGAATAACAGGTGGCTCTGTTTGAATATAAAACTGACAAAGTAAAATAAAATAAAAACGTCATTGTCATGTTATAAAAGAGTTCTTATAACAAATGTTTTAATAACCATGTTAAACCCCCGTCAACATT